>PVLA01001189.1:0-202905 GCA_004027455.1 Hydrochoerus hydrochaeris
GATCAGGCTTCACTTCTCAACATGACATTTAGCTAGATATTCATCCACAGATTTATCACGTCCCCATCATCCAATCACCTCTCCAGATCTCATCTGTGCTTGTGTGAGACATTAGGAGGGGGGCATCTAGATATAAATCATAACAATGAGAGAAGGGAATGATGAGAACTAGAGAGAACAAGACTCCATGATATTCCAACCATCAAGGGCTGCCATCAAACCACTCACCAGATGGCAGCCACATGGAATCACTGGCAGATCTTCGAGACCAGAAGACTGTAAATTAGTATTTTTATGTGATGTCATTCAAATAGAAAAGAACTTTAACTTAAAACACATCATTTTTAGCCTAGGTAGTGACTTTAGACTAGTAGTTGATAACGCTGGGTAAAATTCTGTGCCCGTGACTGATTTCTCCCCGACTCTTTAATGTAGTCAGTTGGAGTATCCCAGTATTTGACAGCCTTGCCTTTGTCCACTACTCTGGGTTCTCTATCTTGAACCCAAAACAGCACAGTAGTTTACCAGCTCCAGAGAGTTTTCCACAGACAGCTAAGCTTCAGAGATTAACAAAATCTTTCTAAATACCTGCTTCAGGGCTTCTCCAGATGGCTGCTATGATGTTACCTCTGTTCTTGAACATAGGATCTGCACAAACTGTCCTCAGTCTAGCTCTTACTAGGTTGTTGCTTGTCTGCCTGCTGTTAGATTATAAACATAAAGAAATCAGGAGCCAAGCCTAATTTATTTGAATTAATATCCTCTTATTTCACTTCATTGCCTGGATGCACTTAGCAATTCTTTCTTCAATGTGTAAAAGGCATTCTGTAACACTGAGCATTCTCTAAGTGATACTAAAAGTTCATTGGTTGCCCTAGCCTCTTTGCAGAATATGTCTGAAACTACACAGGAAGATTGTTAACTTGAGAATCTAATTAATCAAATGATGGAAGAATTCTTTTTTAAGAAGTCTTAAGTCTTGAATGGACTTTTGAAGTTATTGTTACCATAATGGAAAAACAATCCACACCACATAGGTCATAGTGGACGCATAGTCTGTGAGGTAGACATAAACAGATAGCACTGGCACACAGCTCTGTGTATGCTATGCCAGAGTGGGCAGAGGAAGGTGGACACCAGGGTGGGCAGAGGAAGGTGGACACCATTAGGTAGTTTGAGTTCAATGGGGAGAATAGGGTGATTAGTGTAGGGTCGATGGAATAATGTGTGTCATAAAAGAAGATTGCTGATAATGTGATAACTTGGATCATGAGTGATTATTTTATATTTTGACAGATAAAAGGAATTTAAAGGCACTAATTTCCAATTATGTATATAGACATTCCACATCTTACTCCTTAATCCTTAGAAGGAAACCCTTGGGGGATATGTATAGAACAAAGTGGGGCTTAGACCATCTGTTTCCCATCACTTTGTACCTCTGCAGTTAACTCCAATAATACTGTTAATCCAAAACAGATCAGATCTTGGATACTGCAAGGAAATAAAATGCAGCAGTCCTGCATTCGTACTGTGGGATGTTATGCTGTGCTTCATGCATGAACTAGCTTCCATAGTTACCACTGCCATTGAGACCCTTCCTGGCACAGCTGATGGAAGACTTTTCCCAGCTTGACCCTGACAGAGACACTGCACTCTACCTGCTTAAGTAACTGATGATGCTTTTGTGTTACTTCAGAATGTAGCTGATGTCTGTGCCTCTGGCCTAAATGAATGAACACTGCTGGAGCATCCTCACAGAAAATATTCTGACCTTGGACTCCAGAGTCTTAGTCCAGTGTCATCTACCATTAATAAATTCTGTGATCCTGAGGAAATTACTTAAACTGTAGAGACTTCATTTTCTTCATCTGTGAAATAGGATACCTGTTGACTATAAAAATGTATGAACCACATATTTTTATTCTGATAAGGAACGGCCTTTAGTTGTGGTTTTTACCGATATGGTATGATTTCGAACTGATAAGAAATGGCTTTTCTTAGGCCACTGGCAGGACTGTTTCTATATCAAGTATGAAGTCATTTCCTTGTAACAAACTGGAATTCAACACAGAGATCCTAAATCTCTAAAGATCACATGTACCACAGCAAAGACATAAAACTGCATAGTTACTCTAACCATTATACTATACTATGAAGAATATTTTCTTTGTTAATAGGATTTGTTCTTCAGAACAAAAGCTGCACAACTATGTAATGTAGAAATTGACTGAAGTGGAGTGGTAACTGGTGGTCAATTGAAACACTAGCTGAACTGAATCAGTGTGGTGCTGAGTGTGGATGACCCATCTGAGGATTGTTGCCAGCATAAAGGGCAGACCTGGGGAGGAAGAGTAGCATGGTGGGTTCTCCAAAGTGTTGTTTGGAGCCATAGGTTCTCTTGGAGGAGCTTGTCATGCTCGCTCTGCTATTATGAACTCAGCTGTTATCATGGGAAGAGCTCAAGACCTTGTCACTGAGGATGGCTACAGTACTTTTCAGAGGAGCCTTGTTCCTTATTTTGAGCATTGCTTCTTGGTTCCAGTGTAGAATTCTAGACATACTGGCACAGATCCTTCATCCTGCTGGCATAGAATTTCTAGCTTCCACCACTAACCTTTGGGCCTTCCTGGCACAGATCCGTGAAACATAATTCCATGAGTCATTGTCATGGTCTCTCAGCCTCCAGTAAGACTCATGGGAGGCATTGTCACAGGCTCTAGGTCTTCAGCTGGACTCATGCAGCACATTGCTATGGGATCCAGGTCCTCAGCTGGATTTTCTAGGTCTTTAGTGTTGTGGACAGATTTCCTGCACTTTCTTGCATTTAACTCTGGGTGACCATTATAAATAATACTATAAATTCTGTGTTCTGTATGTAATTGTTCTCCTTGCAACCCCTGACTACAACATTGAATTTTTCTAAAACTTTCATTTGAGACAAGTGTTTCTGTTATCCTTACTCCTTAAGCCCAAGACACAAGAAGTCAAAAATCTCACTGGAAAAGCTAACACTACATTGCCATTCATCCCTGCCAAAGCTCCATCCACCTCATTCATTTCTTTGATCCCTCCCAATGTATATTGCAGCTCAGATCTCTCCTTTGTTGAAATTTTCACATGATATGGACAATAAGAAAACTAACACTGGAAACATGATTTCATAATGCTAGATTTCAATATAAAACCAAAAGTCTATGAAGAGTGAGGGGAAATCTTCTTAGGGGAAGCAGTTATCTGGCCAAGCTGTGGTGCAAGAACCGGGGCTAAAAATGAGGAGCTCTTCATTTCTCAATAACAATGATCTGCTCTATGATCTCCAAGTGAGGATGAGCAGTCTCCGAGGCTGTGCAGTATAGTCCAAGAGGTAGGAGAAGAAAATGCTACAAGATTCTAGAAATCTAGTGATGCTTATGTATAAAAAAATAAAAAGAAATTAAACTTTATGAATATATGCAGTGTGGATGAACACCAGTACCTTCACTGGATGAGTCCAATATTTTACATAAAGTTTTTATAATGGTCTGGTTAGTGGGATTTCTGAACCATAATAAGTATTTGATCTAAGCTAACCCTTACAAACTGTCCAAATGGACTTTTTAAAAGGCTAGGACTCTAAAGATAATAGAAATCTATGCATAATAAATACCAAAAATTATATTTCTACTCCTCCTAGCATGAGACTTTAGTCAATCATGTATCTGTATTGTCCTTTCAAATCACAGTTTTGTATTTTAATAATAACTGGGAAAATGACTGCTTCTCAAAAAGATGTTTATGCTATAGAAAGCATTTTAAAAATGAATGTTTGGAAAAATTTTAGTCATTAAGTGGTTTGCTTCTGAAAATATATGGGAGTATGTCTTTTTAAAATTCTCATACCTGTACATTTAAAATTGTTTGCTGTTGATAACTACACGGTAAAAATATGACTATTTTTGCCATTCTCTATACATTCATTATATTTCAGTAGATTCAACACTTTCTTACTTTTTGTGTTCTAGTCTAAGCATTCTGATTCTTGCCATGCTTTTCTAACCTGTTGTAAAAATCTCCCAACTAAAGAATTTATTTCAACTAAACCCTTCATGTTACTTAAAAGACTAAATGATATCAGAGGTGATGGAAATTGGTGAAATCAAGTTCCAATAAAAATTATTATATAATTAATGGATGGATTTGAAAATGAATTATGATTCTGTAATAACAGCAATTAACAGTTTTATTCCTTCTTTTGAAGCTATCATTTTCAACTATAACAAGAGTCACAGAAAAAAAACTTAAAAACACTTCATCACAAATAACTAAAAAGAGATTTTAAAAATGATGAAACTTTATCACAAATAACTAAATAGAGATTTTAAAAATGATGAAACATAGTCTCTAGTTTTGTACACTTAAAAGTATCATTACTAATATGTTTAGGGAGAACAAGATGACTGTACTCATATTAATAAATTCATTAAAAATATAGTATTTGTTTCATCTATGTCTTATTCTTTTAATATGTACTTTGTATATAGATACATAACATTTTAAAGCCAACATATTAGAAGTACATTCTATACCATTACATAGCAGATTAAATAATGTAAAGTTTATCAGTAGATATAGTTATAATAGTTATGCTTTTTTAACATGAATATTCGCTTTACTGAGATAGGATAGTTAACCTATCTGTATTTTGGAAGATAGGATAGTGCATAGTGTGAAAATGTGGTGATCTGGGGGTTGTCCTAATTATTCAAGGCTGAATCCTTTTGTTTCTAAGTTATCCTCTTCTCTTTAGTGGTTGCAGAGGGCAGTTCTTGGTGGTTTGCTCAGGACATTGTCTTCTGCATGGAGTGGAAAGGACCACCTTCTACAGTCAATGGAAACCTAACCCGTGTTCAGAATCACAGTGGTCTGTGGCTTGGGAGCATCCTCCTCTGGCTGTGCTGAGGAGGTCAAGCTCTCTGTGATGCCTAATTTATGGCTGCTGCTTGGCAGATTCCAGTCCCTTGAGTGTTGCAGGCAAATCTGCGAAAGAATCGACATCTTTGTTTTCTGAGGGTTTGCAGGTGGGTGAGTCTCGACACCCCTATTGTCCCTGATGAGTGACCTGACCCTGGTATGGGGGAGAATAGCTGCTCAGTCAGTGGTCTACTACCAGAGCAAGTTCAAATAAACCCCATCATCATCTTTTTTCTTTCTCTAAAGTTTTGTGGTTTTCAGTGTTTTGACTTTCATTGTCATCCTTTTGGATTTCTCCATTATCCATATGAACACCCTGCAATGTCTTCAGTAGTTCCAGAAGACTATCCAGTTTGCCTTCAGTAAGTTTGTTTTGTCTTTGGGGCACCTGTCCAGTAACTTCTTACCTCCACATAGATTTTCATGAGCAGTTGATTTTTCAAAGTCACTGTCATCTGCCCAGACCATGCTGATACCTAGTTTTAGATCTGTTGTGAATTGTCTTGAAGTATATTTTGTAGTATGGGCCACTTATTTCTCCCTTCAGTTCCCCATATGCCTGGGATAGTAGGGATGAAGTCACCCAAAGAGCATACACTGGGCATCATGTTTTCAAGAGGGATGATATCCTGCAGGATGAGGGAGTCTTCACAGGCAAAATAGCTCCTAGAGATATCCGGGTGGATTTGGTTTCAGAATTGCAGTACTATGTTTCAGACAGGTTGCTACTAAGGGATGAATATCTCTTGGAGTTGAAGAGCCAATACAAGAATCTGTCAACACAGAAAGTTTCAAAAGGGGAAAAAAAGGAAGGCATTGGGGGAAAATTTCACTGCCAATCCTGAAACATAAACAGGAGATGTGGCAGAATCTTCAGTTCTCAAGTCTCTGTAGCTCATGGTCAGGTAGGTCATAGTCTGTCTTCTGTGGCTGTTGGTTACTATAGCAATATCCAATCCAATGTAGCCAGACAGTAAGAATAGAGAGAAAAGGATAGGAAACCACTGGGTCTCTCTTTTGCTCCAAAACAGTGTGACCACATGCAGGCTGAAGTGTCCCTTTTGAGGCTAGAAAGAACAATGCCATGGGTGGGATTACTTTTCTTTTGTCTTGGGGTGTCTGAGATCATTCCTGTTCTCAGGAAAATAAGACCCTCTTTTGCAAAGATGCACATAAACAGCCTAGTCTAAGATAGAAGGGTAAATGCCACAGAAGAGCTTAAAATTTGTGTCATGATGATATAAGAGGAAATATAACTCTCAACTTGCTCTATATCAGTTGTGTCAAGTTCACGTCCCCTGAAATAGCAGAGTGAATACCAAAGGATAAAGGAGTCTAATAGTAGGAGATGTTTAATAGCTCCTAAGAGACAGGAAGTGGGTTGCCACTGAGGCCCTTTTTCAGGGGTAATTTATACAGCAAAATCAGAAATGTGGGTACAACATAGGTCAAACTATGATCAACCTATAGGATTACAAGGATAGCTGATTGGCTAATACTGATCCAATCAAGAAGCAGGGCATGTAGGAAGGGCATATGGATGACATCATTAACTTTGGATTGTCTCTGACTTCTAAAACAGTCATAAGTCACGTTGGGGTTGAGCAGTTATGAGCTCCCTTTACAAGGTCTGTCTAGTGGATAGCAGTAAAAGGAGTCTGACACATTTGTTGGTTCCATCTGTACAATCACTCAGAGTTTGACAACCTCTAGGCACAAATAAACAAATTTTTCCAAGAGCCTAAAGCATACATAATAAAGCATGAGCACTAGAATGGAAAGGCAGAGTGGGGAAAAAGAGTCATGTCCAGACACTTCTCTTAAGGGACTGGAAGAATGAGTGTAACCAGCTGGCTCTTAGACATTTGTACTGATTGAGATCATCTATAAATTTAGTATTTCTTTGTCATCAGTCCCTCCAATTTTGGGTATAAAAATATGGAGCATTTGTTGTTTTTGAAAGAAATTTTTAGATGAGGAATTCAAAATTTTTGTTGAGCTTTTAGAGTTTCCATCGTAGTTTTTTAATCTCATTGAACTATAACAATGGTCAGCTACAGATGTTTCTGGAAAGTTAGAGCAGGAGTCAGTGATTGGAGTCCCCTTTCTATAGCTAGCCTTTATTATTATGGCATTACTTTTGTATATCTTTTTTATACTGTTCTTCTGGAAGTGTAAGTCCAAATTAAAGTGATATCTGTGTTAATCAAAATTCACCTCTTGCTATCTATCAAGGTCAGTCAATACTGACCTTCGGGCATTACTTTTGAAACTATGTGCAGAGCCTCTCAATTCCTCTGTCAGTATCAGCCACCAAAATGGGTCACAGTCTTACTTGACTGTGTAGCTTCCTGTGAAAGCATGGGAAATTTTTCCCTCTTTGGTGACCCTTCTTTCTGGCACACTGTATACTGGGGGACTCCTGTTCTCTTGGGTCTAACAATCTCCCCACTCAGGAGACTGATGACTCACCAAAGTTGTAGAGTCTTGTAGAAAATGTCCCTTCATGTGCTACATCCTTGTTGACATTGAAGGGCCAGGGTTAAATTATTTGGGTCCTCTTCACCTAGTTATCCCTTTAGCTCTGGTCTCCAAACCTCAGTGATTAAACACTCAAAAGAGAAGATCAATTGCATCAGTTTTATAATGAGAGCAGTAGGTTTAAGTTTATTATCTTATGTGGATACTGAGCACCTTGAAGTATATAGTACAACCAACAAACTCTTATTTCTTTACCAGTCATGCTTGTCTTAGAAGTTGAAACCCTATAGAATGTTAACAGACAACAATTATAAAATTTTATAGAGAAAAGTTGAGATTAAGGACTATACAGCACTTTAGCATGATAATCATAATAACATTATTATCTCTAAAACACATTTAATGTCTATCTTAGTTCAAAATACCATTTTCATCAACTATCTTTATTTGCTTACAAGATACTAAATAACATAAAGAGATTTTACCTAATTTGTTACCTTTGTAACCATTTTCTGTTAACAGAGTGATATTTAAGTAGACTATATTTGTTTATAGATGTACTTTACAGGTCATTAATGTCTCATCTCTAATCATTAGAGTGACATTGTTTAGACTTCCCAGTATTTACGTATCTTTAATTGTTATAACACAATTACATAAGAACCACAGAAGCACAAGCCTGAAAAACATCCATAGGGTTAGATCAGTTTTGCATGACTATATCTGGTAATTCAAATAATATTTGTGATGATAACTATGCAAAACAACAAAAATTGTTGTGTTTCCACCACCTTGATTTGAAAGCCCCCATTGTTATTGTTTGGGGCTCTTAGATATAGTTATTTATTTGTTGTTGTGTTTTTCCACTAATACAGAATGGATAGATGTACATGTATATGTTTATATATTCCTAGAACTTCACCTGAAGAGTTTATCAGAATTGATTTTAGTATGTGTGATGGTATGAACAGCTACACTGAAGAAAATGAGACATCATGGTAGCCATTGATGATTGCCTATCATTTTGATTCAAAAGCCAATAATGTTTTTATTCTTGGTTTTGATTTGTTTTAGTCTGTTTTCAATTATTTGATTCCAATATATATGAAGATATGGACAGATATTTTGAAGAAAACAAGAGACATTACAGTAGCCATTACTGATTTCCTAGTGTCTTGTTTTGAAAGCACTTAAGGCTCTCATTCTTGTGTTTTGATTGCTTTTACACTATTTTGATCTTTATTAGCTTATTGTAAGTGAAAGCAAGGACAATTATTTTGAAGAAAACAAGAGACATTATGGTAACCACTGTTGATTTCCTGCTTTTTCTGAAATCCTGTGTTATTTACATAGTTTTACTCTGCTCTACTTTGTTCTGTTTTGTTTTGTTTTATTCTCTTTAAAATAAAATAAAATAAAATAAAAAGCACTAAGAGAAAGTGATATATTTCTTTTAATGCTTAGCTAATATAATAAAACAAAACAAATAAAAAAAGAAAACAACCTTTTATACCCAAAACCAATTACTTTAGATGACTCATCATAATATTTAACACATTTTGATCCATATATATATATATATATATATATATATATTATAAAATCTTTGACCAAGAAAACCTCTTAAATCATGGCACACAGACAATAATGGACATTACACTTATAAAGCTGATTTTTTATATTATTGTGATTACCTAACCAGCTGGATGGAAATGTTACCAACTTTGAAGACATCTCTATTTTTATTTTGTTAATTCATATCATGTGTTTATCTATTGTCTTAGTTACTTTTTACTCGTTGCTGAGACAATATACCTGATACCCAAAATTGGGAAAGGAAAGGTTTGTTTCTTACTGTTTGTGAAGATTTCAGTCCATACTCAGTTGGTTCCAAAGCAGGGTGGCATGATGGAGCCACAGTTCATGGTGGCTGCAAACAGCAAGGTGGAAACTGGCAAGAGAGAGAGACACGCCTTCTTCCTGCCATTACATTGTATGCTGGCTCCACCCTAAGCGGGTGTAACCCTGACACCATCAATCCAAACACTAGACAATGAACCAATCACAAATGCGCAATGCAAACACATGAGACCTGGGGGCAACTGACGTAAACCATGACATCTATATAACAACTAAATTAGAACATATATCTAAAAATTGACACAAAAATATATTTAGCAATCCATCAACTATAACCTTCATACTATCAAACTTTAAAGTTTTTATTTGTAAGTCATATGTGAGACTTAAAATTATCAATCCATATCTGTTAATGTATTAAATAAATATGGCTACCCTGAAAACCTATAGAAATGGTCTTTCTATTGAAATCTCAAGAAGAACCAATAAAAAAATAAATTGAATTTGTTGGTTAAAAATATTTTTCTTAAATGAAATAGTTACAGGTGCTTTACCTGGTTATTAACACACATCGAAAAGGCAGGCAAACATACACAAGGAAATTGCATTTAAATTAGAGTGCACCCCTCAGATGTATTTGATCTACTTGAACTACAATAACACTTTTATATTTTTTAGGTTTGTAACTATAAATAGACTAGTTATATCTTTTTATAGGTCAGTTGACAGAGATCCTTTGTATCAGAATGATAAAAACCCTTTTATGTCTATAAAAGCAAAAGACTTTTTAAGACAGACCCGCAGCTGAACGTTCATCTTATTGAAATATTCAGCTCTAAGGCTTCTCATTATTACTTTGGTAGCCACAGTTGTTTGATAGCCATAGCTGATAGAGAAAAAAAACCTGCTGCTTTGTTGGTCCCATGTAGTTACTGTCCCTAAAGGAGCACATTCTTAGAGGTCCAGGGCAGTGCTCAGGCCAGGTTTGGATGTAGAAAGAGACTAGGTGACACTCTATGGAGCTAAATATGTATTTTGAAAGGAAAAGACCCAAAGGGAGAGAAGGCATCCCTGTCTGTCCCTAGTCTTTGTGCCTTGTTTAAGGTGTCCCCTAGACTTAACCCCACCCAGTACCAGTGGCAGTGAACTAGAAGTGGGAAGAAGTGGCCAGAGTCGGGTTAGCTACTCCTTCTGTGGGCATGGACCCACTTCTTCATGGTCTTGTGAGCCTTGGACTGTACTTAGCTACAGGCTTTATTTTTCAGAACCTCAGTTAGCACACCTCTGAGAATGGTGGCTGGCCTGGCAAGATGTCCTAGACAGCCATCACGGCAAGAGAGGCAGTCCTTGAGGGTCTGGTCTATGGCTATTCTTTAATACCTGTTTCCACTTAAAACAGTCACTAAATTCATAAGGGTCCCTAGGAATATTTTTTCTATCAGTGAATCTATCTGTGTTATAACAACCAGTCAGTCAACCTTATGTCATCAAAGCCAATCAATTTCATTTTAATTTTTTTTATTTTAAAGAGAATAAAACAATGAAATGAAACAAAACAAGACAATAGAAACAATACTGGACTTTAAAAACAAGACAGTAAAAAATCAACCATAGCTATTGCAATGCACACTGTTGTCCTTTAAGTAGATCTTAGATCAGATGTACAAAGTTGACCAAACATCACAAGCAGTAAGTTACTTCTTTACTTCATTTGCCATCATCTCAGAAAGTTCAGGCATGTAGCTTCTAACTTCCTCTATGTCTATATCTCCTAGACTTGCTCTGGGTAAGATAGACTTGCAAAATTAATTAAACAATATAAGAACTAATTTGTTTGTTTACTTCAGTTGCCATCGTTTCAGAGATTTCAGAAATGTGACATCTAATTTATTCTATGTCTATGTTTTCCAGACTTGTTCTGGGTGGGCTGGAGGTCTGAGATTGCACCCTGCCTTTTCATCTTGACATTTTCCTGTGTTCCTCAAAATCAGCCAGTTGCTGAGTCCCAGGTGTTTCCTGCATTGCCTGCCCTTCCTGAAGTACAGAGGACGAGGTTAGACACCTTGGTTCCTCCCATCTGAGGTTTCCAGGGAAGCAAAGAGGTGTGAGGCAGCTGCTCATAGATGCTGCATTATGGCAGTGGAACCCCAGTGGTGCGGCCTCTTCTCCTCTGGGCCTGTGGCAGTGGGCTCACCCGGGTGCATGCTTTGCTCTCCAGGCTCACATGGACTGGCTCATGGTGAGGGGCTCATGGTGGGGGATGACTTCTCTGTAGGGGCAGGCTCACCGTGAGGGGATTTGCTTCTTTCTAATGAATTGATCATTGTATTTATAAAGTTCTGAAATGGCCAACAGACCATAAGAAGATACCACTTTAGGCTCTTTCTTGAAACTAACAGTTTCAGAAAACTACCAGCCTTTATTTAGAGCCAACAGCATCATTTTTGAGGGGAGAGAAAAATGAAAGGAATTAACTTCCAGTTCTGCCTAAGGATTAAAGGCAGATAAATTTGGACTAAAACTTTTACATTTATTCTTTGAGAGTCTGAGTATTAAGTCTGTTTTTAGAATATGGCCTAGAGATAAATAAAGATCAGCTTCACTCTAGAAAGGTTGCAAGAAGAGGGAACTCATCCTGGAAACTTGGTTTTAGAATTCAGCAGCCACAGAGAAATGTCTTGGACAAAACCTTGCTGTAGTAGATTACATTATCTCTCAGGGGCAAAGCAATGGGGAAGGGACAGAAGAGTGACTATATATGGCACAAGAATTAAATCCTAACCATCTCAAGGCAGAATGATAAGACCAAAAGTTTCCTCAGAGTGGGTTTCCAATTTTTGCAAAATGTGCCTCTGAAGATAAAAGCTACCAATTATTCCAACTGCCAAGCACTGCCAAGCAGAAAACCAACACTGAAAAACCCAAATGGGTTTCTTTCCTCCAGTCACACGAGGAACCGTTGTCCAGACACTAGGTCAACAAAACTCATGTGTGCTTCCCTTTGATGAGTGCCAATTCTGATTCCCTTATGCAATATATAAAAGAATGTCTATCTTTGTTTTCACTATAGGTGAACACTCATTTTCTATGGGTTCAGAAGTTTCTAATTGAAAGGAAAAAAATATTTTCAGGATTGTAAAGAGAAGCATATTATTATTATATACTGACAGTAATAATAACAACAATCTGTAAGAGAGGTGAAATTCTAAAACCTATCCCCTGTGTCAGACACATCTAAAAATTTATAAATTCAAAAAATCCATTCCAAATATCTTTCTAAAATAAGACAACAAGCCATCTCATAACTGTCAAGTAAACCAAGAAAGGAATACAAATAACAACAACCAGTCTAGAAGTAGGTCTAAATGCAGTATATGAAGAACAGGAATATAAGGCCTTTCCTGCAAAAATAAAAAAATCCCATTAAAAAAACCTAAATATGAATATATCCCAAACTTCCCTGCTCTCCACTTTTAGCATAGCTCAAGCAAAAAAAAAAAAAAAAAAAAAAAAGAGGCATAAGAAGCCAGTTAATGATGGATGACAATTATTGATTACATAAATGAGTCACAATCAAGAATTTAGTCAAAATATTTCATGGTGCTATGAAATGAAAACAAACTCTTATCTCCTTCCAAAGATCTTGGTGCAACCTCCAAAATGATGTAGAAATATAGCTCCAAACCTGCTAGATGTCAAAGATAATGAGTTTGTGTCTCCTGAGAATGAAGAATGAATGTCAAAGGACAAAGGAGGTGAAGAGTAGGAAAAGTTTACGGGTGAATGAGGATAGCCCCTGAGAATCGGGAGCGGTGCTGAAGTGGCTTGCCTTGACCTATTCTTTTAATTGATAGATGTGTTGCCAAAATGATTTGGAAATTACAGTTCTTGATGCCAGGAGTGAAGGATGTGCTGTCAGTCACTTTTCTGTAATTCAGAGCTGAAAACTGTTTTGCACAGACAAATTCTAAAATTGTAACAAATGTGCTTTCCTTGATGAATATATATATGCATATATATACATAATATATGTATATATATGCACACCTACAACATATATATGCATATATATGACAGTAATAATAGTAACCATCTGTAACAGAGGTGAAATTCTAAAACATATACATATATATCTACATACATATATACATTGCATATATATTTGCTATCTCTGCATATATATAATGCATATGCATATAAATGCATATACATATATATGAATATATATATAATGCGTATGACTGTTTTTAAAATGCGGGATATTTGTGACTTGTGAAATATCTTTCAATATTAGAAGTCCAGGGGCAAATGGTTAATTAAGACAGTTTCTTAGAATTGACTTCCAGATATCTCTTGTTCATATATTAAATATGAACAGGTGCAGGCAGTGCTGGGAAAATTCAATTCTAGTCTCCCAGACAAAATGTTAAAATGAGAGTCTATGAAAATGTAGATTCTAAGGCCGGGCATGTGGCTCAAGGGCACAGCATGTTCCTGGCAAGTGTGAGGTCATGAGTTTGATTCCCAGTACAAAGAAGCAAACAAACATGTAGATGCTAAAATTAACTGCTAACAGAAACATACCTCTTTCATCTGAGATCTTTGCTATCTCTACCTTTGCCTCACTCGCGTGTTTTCTCTGAAAGAGTAGCTGACTCTTAGTGTAACTGTGAGTGCCCAGTACCGGCATGTCCATGTGGGCATGCGCTCATTCCCAAGAGTGACCTCAAAACCCTCCTCATCACTCTGAATGCTACCAGATTTACATTCATCACTTTGCAGGCAACCAGCTTCACATACATTCTGTTTATTTATTTATACATTTGAGAGGAAAAGTAATTATCTAGTTGAGGAAAACTTGTACAAAAAGCAATGTGTTTCACCTTGGAAATAATGTAAGGTAGTGTGAACTATGAACTTTGCTTAATTTAAAAAAAGAGTAAAATGGATAGGCATGGGTATGCTAGCATAAGTCTGTAATTCTAGCACTCTAGAAGGCTAAAGCAGAAGGACAGTAAGTTCAAGCCTAGCCTAGAAAACTTAGATAAATCCTGTCTCAAAAAATAAAAATGTAAAAAAGAATTGGGTGTGTTTCTAGGTAAGAAGAACATGGGTTTAATTTCTAATGCAAGGAAGGAAGGAAGGAAGAAAGAAGGGAAAAAGGAAGGAAGGGAAGGAGGAAAGAAGGGAGGGAGGAAAAAAGGAAGGAAAATGAGGGAGAGAGGAAAGAAAGAAAGAAAGAAAGAAAGAAAGAAAGAAAGAAAGAAGGAAGGAAGGAAGGAAGGAAGGAAGGAAGGAAGGAAGGAAGGAAGGAAGCAAGCAGGGAAGAAAGAAAATGTAGGGTTAATTTGTTGCAAAAATAAAGTACCAAGCCACATGCTAGAAATAAAATCCAAATAACATTTGAGAAATTCTACTCAACATATGAAGAATTCCTACAACTCAGCCATAAGACAAAAATGGTACAATGGACAAAGCATTCAAACAAATTGCTCACAAAAGACTACATGCAGTTGACAAATAAACATTGAAAAATGTTCACATCATTAGTCATTTAGTAAAATAACATGGAAATCACAGTGACTACCACTTGTTAGCTACTAGAATGTATAAAATGTAAAATATTGAGGTCATCAAACATTGGAGCAACAGAAATTCTCATACATTGCTGGTGGGAGTATAAAATGAAACACTCATTTCAAAAAGCTGTCAGTTTCTTGAACCGGGGATACAGCTCAGTGGCACAGGATCTGCCTGGTAAGGAGAGATCCTGAGTTTGATTTCCAATATCCTCCCTCAAAAAAACCCTGCCAATTTCTTTAAAAGTTTAATATATATTTACTCTATGACCTAACAACTCCATTCCTAGAGCTTATCCAAGTGAAACAAAAACATGTGCATGGAAGGCTATTTGAACTGTTTACAGTAACTTTTTTTCATAATAGCCTCAATCCAGAAAACGTTCCAGCTGTCCAGCAGCAGGAGACTGGGTGAGCAAGCTGTGTATATTCCTACGGTGGAACATTACTCATCAGTAGCTACTGATGAACTATCAGTGTGTCCGATGACATGAATCATTCTCAAAATGTTATACTAAATAAGATTTTAAAAAATTCTAAGGATGATTCTTTTTATTTGAAAGTTTTGAAGATGTAAAATGTAGAATATAGTAGTAAATGGTAGGATTAGCAGCTATTTCTAGAAGGGGGATTGTCTGGTATAAGGATACAGGTATCTTTTCGGATCGATGAAAATATGGTACAGATGTGGTGTACAAAGTGAACACATTTGTCAAAACGACTAGACAGCACCCTTAAACGACAGGTATTCCTCTGTGGTTAAACACTACACCAATAAAATAAAATTGGGAGAAGTTATACTTTAAATAATCTGTCACTATTTAGACGTAGGAGTAGTTGTGGTGGTGCTGGAGGTGGATGTCATGAAAACGGAGACATGAATGTGTCAGCCCTCTTTAATGTGCCCTATCTCCTTGCTCTTCAAACCAAGTTATTAAGGTATGATTGAGTTGTGAAATTTTGTACATATTTAATGTATACAACTCATTAAATTTGTGAATAAGGATAACCTATTGAACTTAACATCAACACCATAACAGGACTCCACACATAAACAGTTGCAATAAAAATAAATTTCAAGTAAGTTAATGCCTAAATGAGGTTTATAAGTGCTAGAATTTTTGAGGAATTGGTAGAGATGGATAGTGTAAAGGTAGAAAATTCTTACCTTTACCTGTAAAGTACTGGCCAGGTCTAAAATTAGCCTTCTACAAGATAGTTTAACAAGAGAAAAGTATAATGTGTGTTTATCTGGCACAGGAACTCTCAATAGAAATAAAGATCCAAAGACATTGTTTCTTGGTTCTAGGTTTCCATTTATTTATTCATATCCTCCAGGAAAAAAGGAAGGAAGGAAGGAAGGAAGGAAGGAAGGAAGGAAGGAAGGAAGGAAGGAAGGAAGGGAAAAACAAAAAAGCAAATCCTAATCCCTTGATTGAGATACACTTCCATTTCAGAATGTGAGAAGGTTATAAAATGTGAAAAGGTTATAAAAGGTTATCTAATTATTATAAATAATTTGCATAACAGTAATCATAACAAATATTCACAACAATCTTGTGAAATAGAAATTATCTTTCCTTTTTTATAACTATTTTGTGAGGATAACTGACTTGACCAAGATAATAAAGTTGGTAATTGCTAGGCTTAGATTAGAGTCAAAATCCTCTTTCTCTAAAGTCCTAGCATTATAGAAACTGAAATCACTCATTCTTTAGTGGTCAAGTCATCTCTGCTTCCTGGCCATAAGGACAGATGTTTGCTTTGTGTTCATTCTTCCATTGTTTCTGAGACTCTCTCATGCCTTAACTCTGATATTTCCAAGTCTGTCTGACCTGAAAAAGATTTAAATAAGAAAAGACAACAATATATAAACAAGCTTCAGAAACAGTAGAGAATGGGAAGGTTAGCAAATCTGTAAAGCATATTTTAAGTCTGTACAGGCTGATTTGCACAGTTCATAGAAACAGTGCTTTGCAGACTTCACCATGAAATAACAGGTTTTATATTCATGGTCCAGCTGTAGTTTATCAGAAGAGCAGCTGAGACTTCTGCTGAAATTATTTTAGAGGTTTTGAACCTTCAAGGACTGACCTGGTCCCTCTTTATGTAGAAGAGTCTCAATAAGAAAAAGTGACTCATCTAAGATCACAGAGAGATCTATTGGTAGATACTAGAACCAGTGTTAATATTTACTAATCAGTAAGCATTCTCCTGACCATAATCACTGCTAGCTGTTGAATATTTATTATGTATTCATCCTTTATTGATACCTTTATGTATAAATTTAACAATATCCTTTAAGATAGACCATGTTGTTATCTCTATAAATAAGGAAACTGGGACTATGAAGGTTTATTTATTCACTCACAGTCATGTAGCTAATAAGTGGAGCAATAGGATCAAATCTAGGTTTATGTGCCTCTGGTTTCCAAGATCTTCTACTCTTTAATTTTATAACTTGATTGTCTTAGTTACTTTCTCATCACCTAGACACAATAACTGACATGTACAACTCTAAGAAAGAAAATTTTATTTCAGCTCACAATTTTAGAGCTTTCAGTCCATAGCCAGCTAGCTTCTGGATAGGGCAACATGGTAAAGGGACATGGCTTATAAATAAGCTGAGAAAGGTAAATACATTGTTTTGCTGAGTTCCATGAAGCAAATTAATTGAACTGAGGGAGGGAGTGATAGAATCTTGAATTTTAAGCCATCAGTCATAGTGACAACTTACTATTTTAAATAGGCATCAGATGTGAAGTTTTCAGGTTACAGCTATTGCAAAGGAAATCATTTGGGAAGTAATTTCTAAGAACTGCTTCTTACTAAATTGAATAATGTACATATCTCAGAAGACTGAATACTGCATTGTTTATCTATAAACTTTGATGATTGAATTTTTAGAAGAGTCCAGTTATAATGAACAACATATAATGGCAGCATGTAGCTGAAGAATAAATGTTCAATGTTACTTTCTAAAGCATGGTAAGAAAGACTTCATTCAGTACCATCTCAATAGGTCTATGAACCACTATGAGGGGATTTTTCAGTGAAGAAGAGAAATTTGTGTTCAATTCTGAATACAGCATCACCATTTGAAAATTTGTAGTCAAGTAGTGAATAGGAGTCAGTGGATAGAAAATTACTTAGATAAAAACATCAAAGGTATGGGAATTATAGTTAAACCAACATAATAGAATTCTTACTCTAGTTAGACCAAGGTGATCAAACATCACTTGGAAGGAATCTGATCAGATACTGGGGGTGGGAGGTCTTGGTAAACTGATTTAGCAGGGTTCTTAGCTAAAACTGGGGTTTTCAAAGAAGTGCATTTTAGTGCTAAGAAAAGTTTCAATACCCTTACCAAAGCCTGGCAACACAAGGAACCCCTGTCAGCACCTAATGTGCCATAGAGTGTTATTTACAATAAATATTACCTTTGTTTTTGTGGTTGGAAAGTTATTAAATAAAATTTTAAACTGTATCTCTGATGGGATTAATGCACTGGGCATAAAGTGGTAGGTTTGAGTTCCTTGTTTCCTGGGGAAAGTCCCTATGACAAAGAAGGCTTGGGACATGTAGTATATTCAAATTCCCTCATATCTTGATGTGACCCCCACCCTACTTAAGCACTGTATCGGTCACCCAACTGTGTGGGGTGCAAAACATGTACCCTAACTGCACTCAGTACATTAGTACATAGTCCCATAATGTGCATGGCAGATTAACACTGCATGACAAGATAGAAAGCAGCCTTAGAAGTGATGGTTGCCTATGTATTGTGGATAAGCTGAATCTACTTTTAATGAGGAGCAAGATTCATGGAAAAATGATTTATTAATTAGAATAGGCACAATAGAGGAGATTCTTTAACAGAAGGAAGGCAAAAGATGGACATCATCCTAGAAAGATAATGATATTTCAGAAAAGTAGGCCAGTCAAATTAACAAATGGTGTAGGGTAAAGCTAAACCCCAGCAAAGGGCCCAATGTGATTTGAATGTGTCCTTCAACATTTACATACTGGAAACTTAATCCCCAGGGCAACAGTGTTTAAGAGCTGATTAGGTCACGAGAGATTTACCCTCATGAGTGAATTCACACCATCATTTCAGGAAATGGTGGGTTTCTGAGGAAAGGACAAGCTCCCCACTTCCCCAGGCTCGCTTGGCCTCTCCCTTTTTGCTATGTTAATGATGCATCTACAGGACCCTTACCAAAGCGGGCACCTTGCTGTTGGACTTCTCAGCCTCCAGGACTGTGAGAAATAAATTTATTTTCTTTATGAATTACCCAAACTGTGATATTCTGTTATGGCACCATGAAACATACTAAGGCAGGCCTGTGCTCTGATCTAACAAAGCTTCTTGTCTAGTTTAATACAAAATGGAAGCTGAAGTGCCCATAGGGCAGTGGTTCTCCATTTTACAAGACTCACCTATCGGAATCTTCTGGCTTTCTAAAATTACGGACTCTCCCTGGGGCACTTACGGATTACAATGAGTTACTATGACTACTATTGTCTCCCAGGTCAAATGCTGATTTTGCCTATCTTTATAAATAAAGCTTTATTGGTGCATAGCTCCACTCATTGGTTTATATATTATGGATGTCTAAGTGGTTGTAACTGAAAACTCTATACCTCATAAAAGCTAAAATATTTACGATAGTCCACTGTCTGTTGCTGTAATAAACATCTGAGATAATTATGAAAACAAAAAGTTCATTTTGGCTCACGGGTTTTGGGGTTCCTGTTAATGATCAATTGACCCTGTTGCTTTGGATCTGTGACTGAACATCATGGTGGAGCATATGACAGAGCAAACACCCCTCACCTCATGGCTTAGAAGTGAGAGACAAGAAGAGACCAGAGTTCCAAACTCTTTGAGGAAACACCCGCAAGGACCTATACCAAGATCCGTCTCTAGAACAGTACCTAACAGTACCAACTTGATAGAGAAGCCTTTATCACATAGATCTTTAGGAGACACTGCAGATCCAAGCTACAGCATTATTCAATTCTTTACAGATCGCTGATCTGTGGGACCTCTGGTAATTTTCAGGGTTTCACATCAAAAGGCAAACAGAATAACTATCTACTTTGTTACCTCAAATATCCCCATTCTCCACTGGTACATAGTGAGTTGTTGCTGTGTACAAAGTCTAAATTACCAAGGAAATACAGAAGCAGAGGGTCAGCTCTCTGTCTTCAAAGAAACTTTCAATGGTGGATCACTTTACTAAGTTGAAAGGATTTCTCATATCTACCCTTCCCACCCATGTTATTCTCTCTGAGACTACAACCTGGCTATTTCTAGTAATTGTAATTCCCTGACATTTTACAGCACTATACAGATCTATAACATGTGTGTATATAACATGAATGAATCCAGAGATTAGGATAGCTGTTTTCTTTTCAAGCTTGGTGCAGCAGGAAGGGATGGAGTGAGTCAAAAGCTAGAAACAAGCAACATTTTTCCTAAGCATGAAATAAAAAGTAGAACAATTACTGTGGACCAACAAGTGAATAAAGACATGGCATAAACAATGTGAATTCAATGAAAACCATCGTCATGACCATGACTCATGGTCATATGAAAATTTTTAGCTGCATTCCTTTACCCAGTAGTCAAGTTTCTCAAATTCATGACTCACTCATTTTCTTGTACCATCTGGAAGTAAATCAAATATTCAGGCCCCGTCATGTTTGGAATATTTCAAGTCTTAATTTTTCATTCCTCCCTTTAAAAGTCCTTCAGGGAGAAGCTAACATTTTGATGGATTGCCCACTTCAATTTTTGATCAAGCATTATAAGTATCTTACTGCCTTTTGTTAGAAATAAGGGTTGTTTCCTCCCTAACGTTAAGACTTTACGACTTCCTCATTAACATTTGAGTTTATTTGATGGATTTACATATGATGTAGTTTCCAGTGATTACAACATCAAAAATCTATGGGGCTACCACATAAAACTAGAAGAGGAAAATTTTATCAAATGAGGTTTTGAAAAAAAACCTCTATTAATGTGAACATGCTGAAACCTTTAGAGATGCAGAGGGTGTTCCAGACAAATGATTTTGATTTATTGTTTCCAAGCTTAGCCACATTCTCATATTACTGTGATTAATTCTATTAAGGGAGGAGAGTTCTGACAGCTAACAGTGTGAATGGACATGGAAAATTCAGAACAGAGCATGCCTTGTTGCCTAACTGGAGATATTTAAATATTTGGTAAGAGCAAGCTTTATAAAATGTAATACAGCTTCATTTATCATCTAGATTTAATATTGGAAGTAGCTTTACATTATGGAATTTAAATATAGATCATATATATATGAAATTATACATTTTAATTTCATATATAAATATACATGTTTTTCACATAAATATTATGTATTCTAAATATATATCACATACATTTTAGATAGTAAATATAATTATAGTTTAATTTTTGAATATTAGGATAATATAGTATCTATTTTTGTAGGGACAGTTGGTCACTTGAAAAAACTTGTTTCTTTATCTAAACTTCTTTCCAACTGGGCTTCTGATTTTGATTAGACAGCCACCTCCTTCAAGAGAGTACTTGCTTTAGGGGAGAACGATTTGCCTCACTTAATCGCCACTGATTTCGATTGGCATGTGAAGCAAGACAGTCAGCCAGAGCAAAAGAGTACTAGAACTGTCTGACTAATAATTTTTGTTATTAGAACACTTAATTTGGAGCCACGATTGTTATATGAAGACTCTAGGTGTGGAATTAGGGTGGGACAAAACCAATAGACTGATAATGACACAGGAATAAAGAATGGCAGTAATGTCATAAGGCACAGGGTTCCTCATCTCTTGAGTTTAGCTGCCTGGTCAGCTCTTGTTGGAGGAAAGGATTTCTTTTCCTTAGTATTTAAACTAATTTATATTGGTATTTTCTATCACATGCAGCCTGAGGCAGCCTGACTTGATCGTCAAGCTACTATTTAGCTATTTGGGGCGGGGGGTCATTTTCAGAATAACATTCGTCCAAAGGGAGAAAGTAGAGAAGCTGGTATTTTTTCAGTTTATCATCACCACCTCTCCAACAACTATCTGTTAATTTCCATGTTTTCCACCTGTAAGGGGCACCTACTCTGTCTGAATGATATGTTCTTAAAGTTGTCCATTTTTATTCCCCTGAGCTCTAGACTTATCTATGCAACTACACATTTGACATACTCATTTGGATGACAATTAGATATTTCCAAATAAACATTTCAGAGACTTCTTTTTCTTCTTTCTCCTTTGGCAAACTACCAATCTCCAATTCTTGTTGTCAATAAGTGGCAACACAGTCCACTGAGTTACACAAGCCAGAAGTCTAATAATCCTCTCCTTCAAATGCACTAGTGAGTCTGAGTCATCCTACCTTATAGCGTATGTTGAACACATCTATATTGCTGCATCTACCTCTGCTAATCTAGTCAAGCCATCATCAGCTTCCAGCTCCTGTAATACCGTCTCTCCTATTCCTATCCAGGTTCATGTAAGGTTTTTTCTCCACACAGCCTGAATTGTTTTAAAACATAAATCAGGTTGCTTTACTACTCTGACCTTTCAAAGATCCTATATACACTTAGAATCATATTTGGACTCCTTACCCTGGTGTAACCAGCACTGTATTATTTTCATTCCTAGCTACCTCTCTGAACTCTCACCCTTGCCACTTGGATCCCATTTCTGTTTCTTGGGCTGCCATGTTCTATCCAGCTTTAAGGCCTTTGAATTTGCCTTTCACCTTGTCTGGAAAGCTCTTGCTGGACTAAGTCTACCTTCTCCTCAATCTCTACTTCCTTTTGTGAAAATATTTTCTCAAAATAAATTGACAAAGTTGAGCAGTCTCAATAATCTTTTTTACCCTCAGTCTTGTATTAGTATATGTTTAGAATACATAGTAAATATATTCATCTTGGAGGAACTGATACATACAGTGGTACCTTGGTTCACAAACCTAATTCTATGATTCTGGTCACAAATCCAATTGTACGAGAACTGAATCAAATTCAGTGGTTAGGTTCAATGTTGATCTTAAAGGAAAATTTGATTCTGTTCTCATCCAATTTAGTTTGTGACTAAAATTGTGGAAAAAATTAAGTTTGAGAACCAAGGTACCACTACTCATATTGCATCTTGATTCTTTTTACTTCCTCTTTCTCTCCCCTCCCTCCCGCCTTCCCCAACCTCAGAACCCTGTCCCATTGTTTTAGAGAACCAATGCTGATTCATTGATTCTTTGTGTGTATGTTTTTTTTTATCTTAGACTCAATTTTGATAATGTCCACTATTCTTTATAGTTTCTTTCTCTCTGTTTCATATTCAGATCGTTATTGTTTTTCTAAGGCTTTGCAATATCTCATTAGGTTATTTGGGATCTCTCTACTCTTTTTATGTGTGAATTTACAGCTATAAACACCCCTCTTAAAAATGCTTCAACCGTGTGCCCTAGGCTATGGCATGTTCTACTTCCCCACTGTCATATGATCCTAGGAACTTTTTTATTTCTTCCTTGATTTCTTCTGTAATCCACTGATAATTCAATAATGTACTGTATTCTTTAATTTACACATGTTTGTGTAGTTTCTGCAACTTCTCTTGCTGTGTAGTTCTAGCTTTATTCTGCTATGATCCAGTAGTAGCCAAGGGATTATTTCACTTTTCTGTATTTATTTCAGCATGCTTTCTAACCTAAGTCATGGTTTATCTTGGAAATGTTCTGTGTGCTGTTGAGAAAAATGTGTATTCAGTTGCTGGATGAAACTCTGTAGATATCTGTTAACACATTTGTTGAGTGATGTGGTTTAGGTCTGATGTTTCTTCACTGATTTTTTTGCCTGGTTAACCTAATTATGTAAATTTAGTATTGAAGTCTCACCTATGATTGTATTGGCGTTTATCTGTCTTTTAAAGTCTACTCTTTTTTGTTTTTAGGAGGTTGGGTACACTGACATTAAATGAATACATATTTTCAATCATTATCTCTTCCCATTTAATTGTTCCCTTTACTGCTATATCCTAACCATGTTTGTCTTTTCTGATCAATTTTTACTTCAGGCCTGCTGTGTCTCAAAATGAGATAACTACTCCTATTTGCTTTGGAGTTTTGGTTTAATGGAGCATAATTTTTCATCCTTACACTTTCAGCCTACATGCATCTTTGAGATGAAGTGTGTCTCTCGAAGGCAACATAAGGTTGCATTTTTAAATTCAATCTACAGATCTGTGTCTTTAATTGAAGAGTTAAAACCATTGATATTGAAGGTCATTATTATCGGGAATTTGTTGTATCTTTGTTCTGTATTATTTTTCCATGGCTGAATCATTTATTATTATTTTGTTTTTCTTTTTCTTTTGATTAGCTCTCCCAGTTAGATACATATTTTCTTTTGAGATTTTTGATCTTGCTAGCCTCCCTGTCTCTGTCCAGTATTCCATTAAGTATTTTTTGAAATTCTGGTTTAGTAGTCATGTATTTCTTTGTCTTCTGTGTTAATTTCTGTGTGTTCTCTATTAATTTTGAGTTTTCCAGCATGTAGGAGTCTGGGTTGACAATGGTTTTCTTTTAGGGATTGAGAAACTTCACTCCAAGCCCGCCTGTCCTGTAAGTTTGTGCTGAGAAATCATCATTATCCTAATGGGATTATCTTTACAGGTTACTTGGTGTTTTTCTCTAACAGCTTTTTCTCTCTCTCTTTTTTGTTGAGTTTCTGGAATTTTGTTTATGATGTGTCATGGTGAGATTCTTTTCTGCTCATGACTATTTGGGGTTTCTCATGCCTCTTATACTTAAATATTGAGTTCTTTCTCTAGATTTGGAAATTTCCTGCTGTGATTTCTTTATTCCTATAATTCTGAAGTTGTTTTTGTTTTGTTTTTATACTTTTGGTTCCTTTTTAGTCATTTAGCCACTGTTGGATTCAATGTATCTGGTTCTTGTCGGTTTTAGGTTATCATTGAGATTATGATCCACTATGTCCATGGTGTCTTCTGTTTCTGACACTCATTTTATCTGCCCCACCTTTCCTGCTGGACACTGTCAGTTTCTACCATGGTCTTTGCCTTAGGCTATGTTCACTCCCATGATTTTTAGCGTCTGTGCCTTTCCATGTGCCATCCCCCATCACTGTTAGCTCTTTGGTGGCCTGTGGGCTTGCGAGGTGCCTCACTCGCTCCAGAAGCTCTTCTGTCTGTACAGTCTGTCCTGTGGCAACTGACTAAACCAAGGTATATCTCTGATCAGATTAGAAGATGAGCAAAGCACACCGTCCGTGAGGTTCTATCCTGGAAGTAGGCAGTAAGGGCAGGGGCAGCAGTTCACTATTCACAGCAGACTCAGCCTCCTCAGGAAAGCACACGACCAACTGGCCCCCTTATCAGGGCTGGGACTGCCATGTCCTTTACAATCTGAGGAAGTCACCATTTATATTTCTCAGTGGATCTGTCACTTTCCTGGCTTTTCTCCATAACTGTTTCCTGTGACTGTCTCTCGTCTAGTCACTGTCACCCAAGAGACAGTGAAGTGTGCTTTTTCTGTAATTTTTGACTATTGCAGTAGTTAGTTTAAAAAAAGAAGCTCCTTCCCAAAATGGCTTCTGATTATATCATTCCCGAGTATGGTGGACATTGCAGTGAATTTCTTCTCCAGTTCTAATCTGCCATGTGAAAGTAAGATAGGAGATTAGGGCATGACAGAGCTGACTGGGAAAGTAGACTTGTTATTAGAAGATTCTGGAAGGCTTGTGATGAACAGTTCCTGAAGCCCAACACATGGACTTTTTATGAGAACTCAAGCAAGTTTTCAATAAGATGGCCTAGACCTAAGGTCAGCCTTAGGTGTGTGATCCCAGCACTGTCTCTCAGGACCTGTATGTAGAAGTTCTTGTGAGTTTTCTTAATATTTGGACAACATATAAGGCCACAGATACCATGAGGAGCCTGCTACTGTGATTTTCCCTATGGTAGCCCAGCTGCTTTCCTGAGACTGCCCTTTTAGCCCTTTTCTCTTTTTACTTGCCCCAAACCCACTCTGTAAAGTCAGTTTCTCTCTCACTCTTCCCTTCCACTTTCTTGAATAAACTTTGTCACTGATTTTTGTTTGTTTTGTTCAATTCTTTGTCTGATATGAGAGTGTAGAGCAACCTGGAAGGTGGTGACATTTAACTGGTGAGTCACTTTTAAAGGAGTCATTTTCAGGGCAAAACCTCACACTGCATTTGCAGCTTCCAGTTACCACAGCTTTCCTTGGGTTGAGCACTGCCGATTCAATGCTTTTCCCTGAAGGTGCAGAACCAGGCTTACCTGTGTTTTAAGAAACAGGACCTCCTCCCAGGGAGCTGGAGTTAGTGTTCCAGACTGCTTCATTCTTTTCTCTGCATTTTCTTTAGTTTCTCCAGCTTTTTTTATGGTTTCTAGTTTTCTTTTTGCCTTTTAAATCCTGGGCCTCTGTCTTTTTTTCTTCATTAAGTTGTTTTCCAGGTGTCTTGATTCTAGGTCCCAGAGAGACTATGTAATGGTCTGCTGGCCATTACTAAGCCATTTTTAATCTCTTAATCTTACTTAAAAGTACATACTAGATCAACTCTAAAATTTATCTGGAGAAGAAATAATAGAAGTACCTATAAAGTTACTCAAATTATATTCTTTTATCAATATTGGTAATGGAAATTAAAGAAAAGGGAAGAAAGGAAAGAAGACCACTGAACTATCACTTGGAAATGGCTGCAATAACTTACAGTGTATTGTAAGGATGTATATAGTGTTAGGCTGGGGATTAAAGTCTACAGCAAAGTGCCTGTCTGGCAAGGGCAAGGTCATTAGTTTGCCCCCTGGTACAGAAGAAAAAGAAGGAAGAAAAAGAAGAAGAAGAAGAAGAAGAAGAAGAAGAAGAAGAAGAAGAAGAAGAAGAAGAAGAAGAAGAAGGAGGGGAGAAAGAGGAAGAGGGAGAAGAAGAAGGAGAAGAAGAAAGAGGAGGAGGAGTAAGAGGAGGAGGAGAGGGAGGAGGAAGAGGAGGAGGAGAAGGAGGTGAAGCAGGAGAAGGAGGAGAATGAGAAGAAGGAGGAGGAGAAGAGGAAGAAAAAGAAAGAAGAAGGAGAAAAAAAAGAAAGAAGAAAGAGGAGGAGAAGGAAAAAAAGAAGAAGGAGAAGAAGAAGGAGGAGGAGAAGAGGAAAAGAAAGAAGAAGGAGAAGGAGGAGAAAAAGAAAGAAGACGAAGGAAAGGAAGGAGGAGGAGGAGAAAAGGAAAAGGAAAAAGGAGGAGGAAGAGTAGGAGGAGGAGAAAAAAGAAGGAGAAGAAAAAGAAGGAGGAAGAGAGAAGAAGAAGAGAAAAAGGAAGAAAAGGAAAAAGAAGAATGTATACAGTGTTTATAAATAATTGAGAAGGTCTACAAGGTAAGATCTTAAAAAAAAATCAAGTTAAAACAAAACAAAACCAAAACAAAATCTCAGGACAGGGAATCACATGTACTGTATCATCCAGCTCAGGCACAGACCTTGCTGAACACTGATCCGTCTCTGTCCACTGAAGAGGCTACAGCTCAGGGACAGCTGAGGAAAAATAAGAAATACAGATCTTTTAATTCCCATCTGGGTGAGACGAGGAAGACTGTTTAGTTCCTGCATCTTCATATGTAGGGAGAGTGAATAATGTGACCCTTCACTTATAAACCAAATAAAACAAGCAGAAGTGGGATCCCGCTGACTAATATAAATTATGCCCTCCATCAAGTGATAAATTACTAAAGATGGTGACGGCGACTGTGCTGCTGCTAATGGTGGTAACAGTAATTTGTTAATAAGTTTTGTTTGGCCAACTTTTCCGCCAAGTCCCTTCCAGGCTTCCTATCAGTGAATCCACCTGAGGAGTTATACATCATCCTATATATAGCATCTTGTTTTTATAAATCAGCAGTCTCAGTTTTAATGAAGTTAAGTAACTACCAGTGATTGTAAACTAGCAATAATAGACTCTGGGAATGAAGCTGAAATTAGTTTGACTCCCAAGTCCTTACTATTAATCATGACATTGTTGCTTGTTTCTTTGAACTTGGAGCCTGGAAGTTTTCTTTACCTGGTTACAAATTACCCAGACTAGTTCTTCCTTTCTTCCTTCCTTCTTCCTTCCTTCCTTCCTTCCTTCCTTTCTTTTTTTCTTCCTTTCTTTTCCTTGCTTCCTCTTATTTTCTAAGAGGCATCATTTAGGTTTTTAAAATATCTTTTACTTTTCATTAATTATTTTAGCTGTAGTATTTACAGGATATAGTGTGATATTTCTATACATATACAATATGTACTGATCAAATCATGGTAGTTAATGTTTCCATCTATTTATCATTGTTTATTGTGAATGGTAATCATTCCAAAGTGCTAATGAACACTGGAATTTATTCCTTCAGTCTAACTCTTTAATGTTGTTTCTGAAGTATTGTTATACCAGATTTTCTTTCAAAACCAGAAATTAAGAGTGGAGTCCTGAGTCTTCACCTTTTTGTTTGTTTATTTCCCATTCTGGAAAAAAAAAAGCTGGCTCATTAGGTGAATCTAATGGATTTTTAACTTTGGAGAACCACAAGATAACCAATTAAATTACATACCAAGAATCTACAAAAGGGAAATACACCTGGAAGAAATCTCACCTGGCCATGTTTGCTCTACTAGAATTGCGAACTGTCCATTTTTTCAAATTGATTTTCTTCTTCTTTAATCCCTCCCAAAAACATAGCTTCATACCACTCTTTTCATCCATCCAGGACACATTCCTATGATGGCATTGAGTTACACTTATCCCTGACCTTTATACTCCAAAGAAAACTGAGGCAATGGGGGATTTAACTTTTCCTTGGTATAGCCATTAAACCCCAGAGGAGTGAGTCCTCTCGATGAGTTATATAGCCTTCAGGCCTTGCAATCTGAGCCGTGTGTAAGTTGATGTGGGACGAAGCAGTAGCACTGTACGTTTCTATCTTTGTCTCTCAGAGTTTCGTGCTCACTTTCCCTGCCTCTGTCTGTCTCTATCTTATACAGGTCTGTCCCTGTCTTTATATAGGTCTGTCTCCTTGTCTCACACACACATCAATTTAGGGAAAAAGTAGGAGGAAGGTCCTAGGTGTCCTGAAGTATTTTGATCAATCAAGGAAAATACAGAGAGTAAATTTCATTCCTGTCTCTCTTTCTCTAGCCATGTATTTTTCATTCCTGGCTCCTTATGTGTTTAGAATACTACACTTAGTGTTAAAAGTTTTTCAACATCCCAACACTGGGGAAAGTAGACCACCCAAAGTCACTTCATGACTTGTAAATGTAAGGGTCAAATGCTCTCCTATGGGAAGACTGTCATGTACATTCTTTTCCTTGCTTTACTCTGGCTATAACAATTCAGGATGATATGTGTGTTTGGAAACTCCACTGAAACAGACCATCTATAATTCGCAACAGCATTCCTCTCCTGTCTCTATATTGGCATGTAAGATACACCAGGAAAAGAAAATTGGCAGCTACCATGTTCCCTCATGAATTTAAAGCTAGCTGGGGAAAGGAGACTTCTCTTCAATGCACTCTGTTTAGACAAAGAAAGAAAAAAGAAAACATGGGGTAAAATCTACTTAGTGCCACTCAGTTTTAGTCATGGTTTGGACTTAGCTTGTGCTTATACTTGGGAGTGTGATTTAACTTACATTCTTCTTTTTCAAACATGTATTCAGCAGGGTCAGCAGGCAGTATGTGTTATTCCCCACTTTTCCCTGAAAAGCTTCCTGTGTGTAGACTTTCCACAGATGTTTTCTGTTTGCAGCAGCAGTATACCAGCAATTTACTTCTAACGAAAAAACAAACAACTTGCCTAGTAGAGATGCAGCACAAATGGAAACTCTCCATCCAGTCAAGGAGGGAATGTGGCTATCGTAAACATTTATTTGTCAGGCACTAACTAGGACTCTTAAATTCCAACTGTGCCAAACTTCAGTGAAACTCTCACTCTGGCCTCTAACCAACCTGCTAGGAATTCAAAAGGCACATGCCAAAAATGCATGGGACTCTGGAGGGTGCAGCCCCTTTCCTGTAGCTGGAGAGAGTGACTTCCAGTGAGACCCTGGACCAAACAACTGGGTTGACTTTCTCTTCAATGGTGGGTAAGGAGGTACATCTCCATGCGGTAAGATACTCCGAGGTATGGTTGCTAAATTTGGCAACTAAAATACAAAACATTCAGCTAAATTTGAATCTCGTAAATAACTTTTTAGTATGCATTTACTCTGTGTAATGCTCAAGATGTACTTAACCAGAGATTTGCTGTTTGTGAGAAATTCAAGCTTAGCAGGTGTCCTGTATTTCATCTGACATACTCTCTTAGGGATTATCTCTTTGACAAGTCATGGGCTTCTTCAGGCGTATTTCTTTCAGGGATAATTATTTCCCCTGATCTGTTGGGATATGCTTTTGGAAACTATAAATGAGATATCCCTTCCCTAGCTCCTTCCTCCTGAGCCTTTCCAGGTGGATAGACACAGTGGAGCCTTTCATTTTCTGGCAGTGAATTCTCAGCGTGGAGCCAGATTCTCCCAGTGGGCAAGTTCCTCCGTGGGAAAGGGTGAGGCAGCTCTGAAATTGTGTTGACTCTTTCCAGCCCTCAGGATTCCATTTAGTAGAAAACAGCCTCAGGACAGTACATTCCAAGTGGTAAATGGATTCCTCCAGGAGCCTCACTGAGGCCATCCATGTCCACATAGACCTGAAGCGTAGCTGCCCACTGGTCAGGTGTGAATGACCGTCTTGTTGCAAGTATAAATCAAACCAGCAGTGATATCCAAATCTGCCATTGGTGTCATCTTATTGCCAGGAATAATACTGGTATGTCTGCTTCTTGTCTCAGTCATGGAGTGGAACTGAAAATATCCTTTTCTCCAGGCTAAGTGTGAATTTAAATTGGGAAGTGGCTGAATATTCTGGAACCTGGGCCTCTTGAGCCACATAGCAACCAGAGTTTTAACTGCTAAATACTTAGGGTTCTGTCTTAATTAATGAAGGCTTCTGTGGCTAAAAGCGAGTCTGGAAACAAGTGAAGTAGAATGAATTCTGCCTGCCCTATCTATGGGCCCACATTTCAACAGCGCTTTTCCAGACTTGGCGCTTCTAGCCTTCAAGCACAGTTGCCAAGTCCTGCAGTTCAGTTCCTGCTCCCTAACTCCATGAGTATTAGTTCCATCCACAATGGACTGTTTTTTTTCCAGAACGAGCCACACTGCTTAATTCCTCTACTTCTGTATTTCGCAACACTCTTATCATTCCAACAGATTCAAATTGGTCCTCCATGATTAGTTCACATCTTTCCCACCTTCTCAAAGGAGTTGGAAATAAAAAACCCTCTTCGCTATACTACCAGAAAGCTTTGCTTGTGTCCATGCAGTGAGGACACTATACATTGGTCACTGTCATTTTGGAAAATAGGAAACTAGTTCTGTATCTCTCACCCTAACCAGCTTGGGACATTGTGTGTAGCCGTGCTTGACAGAAGCCACTCTGCTTGGAGAGCTCCTTTTGTTTACCTTCCTTGGTAACTCCTCACCTTCCATATCTGGATGGAATTCAGTATGGAATGGCTCCCTCCACACCCTTCCCTGGCCCTCTCTTTGCTCCCGGAATGCATTGCAGGCTGTTTTAATTTTTCATCGTGCTCCACTGGCCATCATGTATTTAGATATCTTTCTCCCACAGGTGAGATCCTTGCGGGCAGAAATTGTTCTTTTCATCTCAGAAACAAAGTCCAAGGTCTCATAGGAACTAATGCTTAAATAAATTTTATTAAATAAATGAAGAACTGGAAAAAGAGACCAAATTTCAAAAATTTGACCCAGCATCATTTCTTGAACATTAATGATACAATTAGAGAGGCTATGTTGTGTAGTCGATTAATGACATTGGCCCTGAATTCAGTTGCTTGAATGTGAATCACACCTTTTTATGAGGTGTGTAACTTAGGACAATTTAACGATTTGTGTCCTACTTGTATCTTTTACAAAACTGAAATAATTGCCCCATTCTCCTCATAGGGTGGATATAAGGATCATATTTGATAGTCAAAGCAAAATACTTCTTATAACAACTGCTAAATAAATGTTAATGATTTTTATTATTATTATTGTAATTGAGAAAGGGAAAGCTAGTCTCTTTTAAAAAACCATAATCAGTATAATAACTGTAGAGGCACAAATTCATTTCCAATGCATTTCTACAACACATACAGTTAGTGTAGCATGGTAGTTATTAAATTAATTAAAATGAGTCAAGTCCTGCACTGGAACAAGAATGCCTGCCCTTATGCAGGCATACCAAGCCCTAAACATTAGCAAGCTGAAAGCATGTTTTGTCTCTTGACTCCATCACATCTCTGGCCTGCTCAGCCAGTGATGGCACTCCTTCCCTGGCGAGTCTCAGCCTGGGATGTCTACTTCCTGACCAGAGAGCACCTTGTAGCCACAGGAGTCACGTAGAGGCAGTGTCACACTGAGCCTAACTACCTCCAGAAGGAGATGTGAAATCAGTGCCTTTGGGGTTATTGAAACTTTTTCCATGCACGTTTCTCCACGGGAGTGCCATTTTAACTTTTTCCAGCAGTCTTAGTCTGATGGCTGAAGTGTCTTAGTGTTAGTGATCCTTAATGCTCCCCAGCTTTGGTAGCATATGGATCCCTCAGGCATAGAATTCTGTTTTTTAATTTGTAGATTGGTTTCTGGCAGATGTTTCCCTGTATGAGGAATGCAATGGACCTGTGGAAGAAACACATCAGCATTTGGCTGCCAACTGTTTCCACTCCTGGGCATATGTGTGGGTTTATGAGGACCCGGTTTGGCTGGTAGAGAAAGTGATTAGAGGCAAGAGAATATAGCAGAAGCTGCCATCTCTTGGAAAGTTCTTGAAATCAGAGAATATATGTAGATTCTACAAAGACGCACCTTCAAACCACGCACAGTCAAAAGTTGCCTATTCTGTTACAATAGGGACAGTTCAGAGGCCACTTCCCAAGTTCCATCAAAAGGTAGATCTGGAGAACACTGCGATTTCTTGTCTGGGAGGAAAACATGGAATTAAAATATCACATGTGCTTCATCAGGGGAGAAATATTTGGCACACGTTAGGAAAATAGGATTAAGTTACTTTTATTCTTTACAGTTGCTGATTACCTCAAGACCCAACTAGTAGAAGGAGATTTGGGGAAGGAAGATTGGGCAATTGGATTTTTTTGTCTTACTGTAGCATTTCCCAGTCACACAATGCACTGTTAGGGAGGAACACTCAGTTATGGTATCTACAGTACTGTGGCTCCAGTGGAGCTTCTATCACTAATTTTCTGTTGCTTAGAGTTCACAGTGCTTCAATGCTCTGATCCAAAAGCAAAAAGCCTCTAGCTTTTTAGTGTAGAAAGACTCTTTGGGAGGATCTTACAATGCAGATTCCTGGGATAAGGTGGCTTTGCCTCCATCCTTAACAGGCCTTCTAGGTGACTGTGATGTGAGTGATCCTCAGGTCACTCTGAACTCCATTGTGAGCTCCATGATTGCTCCAGCAATAAAGGTAGTGACTCTTGATGACAGCCAAAGAATAATACAGTATTTCAAGATTTAATATGAACTTGGTCACAAAGACATCTATGTGCATTTGTTCTGAAGTTGATGATCTCTCTTAGAGATTAATAAATTTTAAATTGTTGTTCTTTAAATCCTTTTTGTACAAGTGTGTTTATGCTTATTAATGAAAGATCAACAGTGATGGGCTGAAAAAGACAGACACAAATATATAATTTTTAGAAATCATGTTTCAAGGCAAAAAGTATAAAATCAAAGTGGAAGGTGAACTGAGGGAAACCTAGACTTGGAAATGAGTCTTAGTAAGAAAGAATGCACTGGAAATAGTCATAGAACTATTCTTCCAAGTTCTTAATGAAAGTTACTTCAAAAGACTCAACACACAGATCAGAAAAATCAGTGTAAGTCCACATGACCTGAGGATTCATAACAATTGAATCATTATTATGATCAAATGCAAGGACAGGTTATTATATTATTGCATTGTTCATGAAAATCTCCTTATAGTTCACTACCTAAGCATACCTTCTTAAAATCTCCTTATAATTCACTACTTAAACATGTCTTCTTAAACACAGAGTATATTTTGTCACTTTTCCAGCTGAGTACCAATGAAATTATAGTCTGTATGCTTCTCGTGTCTGATTTCGTTTGCTGAACATCATGTTGATGAGATTTATCTATGTTGCTGCATCTGGCTAGCATTCATCTCTTTTCATTGTTATATCATGTTGCATTGTATGAATATATCACAATTTTATATTGATAGAATTAGGCAGCCTACATATTTTAGTGATTATAAATAGTGTAATGAATATCCTTTTACATTCCCACTTGTTAGTATGTGCTTGAATTTCTCTGCAGTATATTTAGGGTTGCCAGATAAAATATAGGACATATAGTTAAAACTGAATTTCAGATAAACAAAATAATTTTTACTGTAAGTATATCCAAAGTATGTATTGTATATAAGTAGAATGAAATTTATTTGTTCTTTATTTGAGAATAAATTTAATTTTCCTGGAGTCCTATATTTCTATTTGCTGAAACTGGAAATATTAAATATAAACAGGTTTGAGAATTGCTATATCATAAAACTGTGTTTTTAATGTTATTAGATAATGCTAACCTCTTTCACTATCAAAAGGCTGAATTAATTAACCACATCCTGTAGTGTATCAGAAAGGGTTTTCATATGATGAATAACATGTCCACATATGTCTAGGTCTCTTTCTAGACATTATTCTGTTATTTAGTTAATCTATTCTAGTAAAGATACTATACTATAATGATTATGTAATAAGTCTTGATTTCTGGTAAACAAGTTCTCTTGTCTATCACCTTCAAAAGTGTCTTAATTATTCTTGGTCCCTTGAATATCCACACAGATTTTAAAATGAGTTGTCGAGTTTTAACAAAAACCTGCCAGGGCTGGGGATTTAGCTCAGTGACATAGAGGCTACCTGACAAGCATGAGGTCTTAAGTTCAATTCCTGATAGTCAAAAAACAAAACATCTGCCAGCATTTTGATTTGTTATTATATTGAATCTATAGAACAGTTTATAATTTAATTCATGGATGCTGTGTATAACTTCGTTAATTTAATACTCTTAAAATCACTTTATTCATATATATATATATTTTATATGTGTTAAAGCTCCATCTTAATGATCTCAACATTATATGTAATTCTGTGTTTGATTTTTCTGTATATTTTATCTTTTGATCATGGGGCATTTGATATTTTCGGTCCCTTCTGTGTTTCAAAATTTTATATGTTAAAAGATAGTATAAATTCAAGAAAATATGATGAATTTCTAGCAAAGGCCATGCCACCTCTTTTGACAGGCTGCCAATTATGGAGAGTGAGGAATCCAATCTCTATCCAATCATGTTAAACTATAGTTATCAACAACTGGCTTGTTGACTTTTCCCTTAGGTTTAGCTCACTATTGGTTCAAGTATTTTAAAGGCTAGCTTAAGATTTTCAATTCAGCAAGGATTCAGATCTTGCCCTTTGTAGCTTTTGAAAGTTTCTTTGTGTTCTATATCTGAGCCATCATTTTTTTCTGAGCAAGGGGAAATCTTATTGTGCTTTACAGTCTGGCTACCATCTTCTGGGGTCACTGAGGAGTTCTCTATTCTTCACTCATACCTTCAGCTTTCTGCATACCTCAGAATCCCTCTTTATACCATCTGTCTTTCTCTGTACTCTTTGGAGAATAACTGCAGTGCTGTCATTGACAGTACAATGTACCTCAAAAGGATTTTTCCAGTTCTCTGTTCCTCTTCCAGGTTAAAGAAAATAGCTTTAGTAGTGATAGCATTAAAAAACCACTTATATGTGCTATTTGTCACTGCTGCATAAAAATACAATTACAAATTGAATATCTCTTATCTCTTATCTGAACTCCCTGAAATCAGAGGTGTTTCAGATTTTAGATATTTTTTCAGCTTTTGAAATATTTGCATATATTTACTCAGATATCTTGGCTCTAGGACACAAGTCTAAATACAGAATTTATGTTTCATATGCACCTCATACATAGAGAGTGAAGGCAATTTTATTTAATATTTTTAGTGTGTCTGTACTTTGACTATGGCATGAAACATGAGGCCAGTCATGGAATCTACCACTTCTGTTGTTATGTTGGTACTCAGAATGTTCTAGATTTTGGAGTATTTCAGATTTGGATTTTTGGGTCAGGGCTTTAGCTCAGTGGCATAAACACCTGCCTGGCAATCACAAGGTTATAAGTTCGATCCCTGGTACCAAAAACAAACAAACAAATGAAATTTGGATTTTCAGTTTAGGGGATGCTCAACCTGTTTCATGTATATTGAGCTTGTATCCAGTAATACTATTATTACTAACTTTAATAGCTTTTTAGTAGGTTCTTTTGAGAATAATATTCAAAGAAGCTCTCAAGTGTTGGGAGCCATTGAAGCTGGAAATTGACCTTGGGCATGACCCAGACGTGACCCTTCCAGAAAACAAAGGGCTCTTGGGTCAGCTGTGTGAAGAAGTTGCTACAGCCCAGGAAAACACCAAGCACCTAGACAATCCAAGCAATGGGTTGCTAGGCAGAGGGGCTGAAATTGACATCATCTTTCCCAGTATATAAATAAAGGTGTTACAGTGGTTGAGCAGTTCCTTTCCTCCCATCAGGAGGATAAGGGCTCCACCTGACCCCAGCTTTGTCTCTTCCTTATTTTTCCCATCCTCTCGCCGGTCCTTAACTCCAAGAACCTCAGGAGCCGCATTGGGTTGCAGCATTCAAGGACCTTAATAATCCAATCCCAACCTGCCTCACTGGTTAAAAGTTTAAATTAATGAGCAAGATATCAGGAGTTTAAACTTTGTCATTTTCTGTGTGATATTATGTTTTATTTTACTGTTTTATGTCTAGTTCTTCGCCTATAAAATATGGATAACAACAGCACCTACCTGCTAGTTTGTTAAGTGAACTAAATGGCTGAGTACATGCAAAGCACTTAGAAAAGTTCCTGGTGCATGAAGAGATGTTATAGATTTCAGCTATCTTCGCCAAAGTCTGCCTCCCAGCATCTTCCAAAACCATGAATTGCTCTTGGGGCTCTAACCTTAGCAAAGCTTTTGTTCATTGCTTGGAGCAAATTTCTATCTTCCTTCACTTGGCTGATGTTTTAACTTTTCAACTATGATGTCATATCACGCCTTTTGAGAGGGCTTTCTTTAGGACCTCCTAAGCTATATGAAGTGTTGTGCATATTAAAATCTGTCTTTTCTTTGAGACATTTGAGCTTCTACTGCAGGAAAATTATTGTAACAAGCACATGTATTTAGTATTTACTTCATGATCAGTGCCCTCTGGAATTGTGCAGTATGTTTTCTGTAGAAACTTTCTTTCTCTTGCCAATCTCCAGAACACGTCAGATTTTCTTAGATCTGTACCCACTTAAGACCTTGTTATTTCCCCATACATTGAAGTTGTTCCTGTAGCATTCCTTCCTTATTAGACTCTTAATAAGCCCTAAGGGAGGATGGGGTAGTCTGTTTTTCACTGCTGACATGTAGTAGCAGCTCAATAAATGTTTCTGAGTGAGGGCTCAAGCAAATTTTAAATTCTTACAGAGAAAACCTAGGTGGTATAAAGTGTACTTTCTTAGTTCTAGCATCAAAGGGCATTGTAATGTTTATCCTGAAGGATCTACTCCTTTCCTCAAGAGCACCAGCAAAGGTCAGAAGTGACTAGCAATGTTTAGGATGGGTCAGGAACCCAGGAAGTTTCTTTTCTTTCTCTGAGAATTTTCTCCTCTTTTTCTGCTTATTTTTCTATTTTTAAAAAAATATTTATTAGATTCCACATATTAGGGAGAGTATATAATAATTTTCTTTCTGAGTCTGGCTGATTTGATTCAATATGATGGGTTCCAAATCCATCCATTTTCCTATAAATGATATAATTTCACTCTTCTATATGGTTCATAATATTTCATTGTGTATATGAATGTGTGTGTATCACACATTCATATACACATTCATATATATATGAATATATATATATATATTATATACATATATAATTTCTTTGTATTTATTTGTCTGTTAATGGTCATGTAGTCTGGCTCTGTACCTTGGCTATTGTGCCACAATAAACATAATTGTCAGGTGTCCCTATAGTGTGTTGACCTTGAATCCTTCAGGCATACACTGAAGCATGGTAGTTCTACTTTTAGTTTTTTGGAGAATTTTCATGTTGAATTCCATAGTGGCTGTCCTATTTACATTTATGAATACAGCCCAGAATGCAAAAGGTGCTTCAGGACATGTCTTGTTCTTTCACAAATTCTTACATCTTCATACTGCTGTTGGCCTTCCCAAATCCAGGAAAAATGTGAGAAGCAAACTTCTGAAATCAAATGATATTTTAGTTGAATTTTCTGCCCTAGAAAAATTAATGCCAGCCACTCTAATTTCTAAATAAACCAAAGCAAATAACGCAGAGAGTTAGAGTTGATGGAACATATCCCAGTCTTGCGAAAATTGAAGAAAGTTATTTTCCTTTTATATGAATCAAGAATGTTACTAATCAGTTCATCTCTCTCTGCTGATATGGAAGCGCAAGAGGAAATATAAGTTGATTTGACACTAAAACAACTGGCTAGGAAATAAAACTTTTCATCAGCTTTGATTAGTTGGTGTTAAAATATCAGAATATCATCACTAAGATTTTTAGTAATTAACAATAACAGCTTTTCTTCATTAAGTCTTTACTATGTGTCATATCCCAGCTAAATAGGGACATTAGGTCACTTTACTGTCACCACAAATGCATGGGGAGAATTAAATTCTCCTAATTTGGCAAATGGAGATAGCAAGGTAAAGAGGTATTAGGATTAATTTTCCTTGAGTGGCACAGGTCCAAATGGTATTTAAATCTGAGTTCCCAGATCTGCCTCTCTTCAAAGGTTCAGGTGATCAAAGTTTTCTGAGTGTCTTACAGTCATTCTGCACATTTGAACAAGAGTTGAGTTGTCAGAAACATGAAGTCACTTATTTGGTCAATTCAGTGACTTTACAGAATAATTGCTTTTGTCTTTTTCATTGGTATGTTTGTGATACATAATATTTACATTTGTTTTAGGAATTGGGTATATATGTATATCATATCTTGATCATTTTGAATCCTATCATTCTCTTCTTCTTGTTTTTACTGGTCCCTTTCCCAGCTCCAAAAAGTCTGCCTCTGTTTCCCATCATCTCATATAAAAAAAAAAAAAACCAACATATAATGTTTAACTTTCTGTGTCTGATTTATTTCACTTGACATGATGGCTCACGATTCATCCATTTCCCTGCAAACAACATGAATGTATTTTTGTCTATATTAAATAAAATTCCATTGGACACATGCACCACATTTTTACATATTTGTCTTCTGGTGAGCGTGTAGGCTGTTTCCAGAGCTTAGCTATTGTGAATTGCCCTACTATAAACATGGGTTTGCATATTTCACTATAGTATGATGACATTAATCCTTTCAGGAATACATCACTGTCTCTATCCTTCCTAAGACTAGCCCCATAGTTAACATAAACAGGCTTAAAAGGCTGCACAATGGATGCTATCAAGCAAGGCCTTTCTGATCCAGGTGTTTGCTGCTTGGAGCAAAAGATAAACAAAATGGAAACCTCTGTTTCTGCAAGTGAGTAACAGCTTTTGAGGGCCTGGAGATAAGGGATTATGAAGCCAAGCACCTGTTGCCCCTATTCATGGGTACCTGTGACCTGCAAATCTCATTTGAATAAGTGGAGTAGCAGTTGCCTATCATGCGTGATAGGCTGGGCCCCATGGAAGCACTCCATAGATGTCAACAGGACAAAACCTCCCCAGCCTTGAACCTGCTTTATATGAGACACACTTTGGAGCACCAAACCACTTACCACCCCTTGATACTTCCTGGTTGTGCCTTCCCCTTCAAGGTCACTAGCCTCTCTTGAAATTAGCTAGAGCTGTGTAACTGGGTTGCAGTTGATTAGGTATGCAGAATTTATGTATGCTGCTTTGGTGATGCTTTTCATAGCAAGCAGCATCTCTGAATTGTGAGGTTATTGTGACCCTGATGGATACACTAGTGCTCTGATATTTCACAGATGGGATTAGCCCAAATTCACACATCCTCCCACTTCAATAGCCACCACAGTTAGCTGTTTTAGAAAGGAGAACCCCAGGAACTCCCAAGAGCATCAGTCCTCCTAAAGCCCCCCACTTACAAGCAATAGAAAATACTGTCTTGTATTACACAGAGGATTCTTCCTTTACCTGAGTGTTTCGATTTGCTCCAGCATTTGTACTAGACTAAGATATAACATTATATTAGACTGAATTTTCAGTTAACTCCAAATACTGTAAGACAAGGATTTCTCCACACAAAAAAGGATTTTAATTTTTTAAGAAATTGTATGTACTGTTATAAAATGCAGCTGGCGTTTATTTGCAAAATATCAGATTTCCAAAAACTTAGTACAATAATTAGATAGCACTGCCATGATGAAACTTGGAGCTCTGCCAAGTATGTTTCTAGAATGCTGTTGCCATCGCAAATTTTACCCTGTCTTCGGGAATCTCCATGTATTTTTCTATGGAGCCGGTGTAAAAATCTTATAGAAAAATATGATCATTGTCCAGACTCAGAAGAAAAACAATTTGTGTTGAGATATGTTGAAACAGTTTAGATATTCATTTTTGTGGGAGGGTTGAGATGTTTTGCTTAGAGGAAAGAGATGGCTGATGTCTCCTTCATTTTCTTTGCAGTCTTAGGATGTTACACTTCAGTGGCCTGAAATCCATTTCTCCTCCCCTGTCACCACCAATTTATTTAGTGATGATGAGAAAATTCCTCAACTATCTGTGCTTTAAATGAATGCCATTCAGAGGTTATCTTATAGGTCAAGGGTCAGAAAATTCTTACTTTAAAAGTCCAGACAGTAAATATATTACCTTTATAGGCTATATATCTCTGTTTCAGTGATTCAGCTCTGCTGTTTTAGTATAAAAGCCACATTAGTAATTCATAAATGAAAGACTTGACACTGTGCCAGTAAAATTTTAATTTCAGAAGCAGATGCTGGGGTAAATTTGGTTTGTGGACCATAGTTTCTGACCTCTGTTATAGATGGTTACCTAAGAAATATCATTTATTGATTTGTTCATTCATTGACTCATCTGAGGTTTTGAGGTTTTTGAAGATTTTAAAGATTACTTTGTGTGTCAGGCTCTGTTCAAGGCTTCAGAAATAAAGCAGCAAACTAGACAGTTAATGTCTTGCTCCCAGAAACATACTCTCTTAACAAAAAGATGAACAATAAATAGATCAACAAATAATTCTGTATAATAATAAGTCATTTGAGTATGTTACAGCTGAGTGTGTGGTATGGAATGTCTGAGGCCTGTGGGAAAATCTGTGCAGTGCTTGAGGTCTGAGTCCAGGGTTGTGACTTAACATAGACTGCACATCTGTGGGCTGGTGTCTTATACAACAGTATCCTTACTACAACACTGTGAGTTTTATTACTATATACCTTTATTTCACATTAGTTAACACCATAAATTTTATAGGAATCTAAGACTCAGAGAAGAAAGATGAATTGCTTATAATTCATAGCTGATACAGATCTAGAATTCAAAATCTAGCTGGAATTCATTTCTGCCTATGTCCACGGACCAAGGACTTTCAGTATCTCCCCAAGGAGCTATCGTTTTTACTGAGTGAGTTCCACACAAAGCTAAATTCCTTTCAGCTACAAATAAATTATAGAAAGTTGTGATTGGAAGGAAAATAAGAGATGCTTTCATTACTCTTTCATCTAGTCATCATTCACACCTCTAATGCATATTTACTGAGCATCTATTATGTACCAGGTACAACTGAGGATGGAATAGTGAGCCAGACAAGTAAGGTGCTGAAGAGAGGTACATGAGTAAATGCTGAAAACTGGCTCAACACAACCGGGAAAGAATCCTGATTTATACCATTTGCCAATTCTTGTAATGTAAATATGTCTACCAAGGTTGACTCCATGCCATCAGTTTATGCTTGTCATGAGCTGGCTTATGTAATTTTTGAAAATCTAACAATCGGTTTTTGTAAGTAGTTGCTACTTAGCACCAACGCCATTATGCTGTTGACCCCCAGTGCTTCCAGAGTGGTGGAGACACAAATAAACACCTTGACACAGAATAAGAAGTGCTATTGTAAGGGAGGGAAGCAGGGTATTTTTGGTGCTGGTTAATGTGGGAAGTGGGAGGAGCATGTAACCCAGACATGAAAACAGAAAGAAAGAAGAAAGCAGTAATTGTGAATTATATACTTGACACCAAAAGTGTAGATATTTGCAAATGTTTGTATTTTAATAGCTAGAACTTTTCACTTTTGCAGGAATACCTGCAAAATATTGTTAACATATCATATTATTAACATATGCAAAATATTCTATGGCCCTTGATACTTCCTTGATACTTAGTCTATGGCTTTACTTCTTTGCTTGCAAGAGTTCAATTTATTGCAAGGCTTGAGGGTCTAGATTTAACCCTGCTGTTAACTATTGTGATCATGAGCAAGTGATTTGTTTCTCAGGTTATTTTTTTCTGGACCTGAGGAATGTTAAATGTCTACACTTGGCTGTTCGGCCTCTTCATTTTTAAGAGTTTTCTTTATATAAAGGCCCTTTTCATTCCACTCCAGCAATGGCTAGAGAGAACTTTTCAAACGATAAGAGGAAATTCTGTCAGGCTTATCACAGGCCCCTTAATTTCCCAAACTCTAGAACTATTTAGCAATGACTCAGTTCAGTCTTAAAGTGTTGCTGGTCCCAAAAGTGTGAAAAATATGTATTAAAATCCACGGCGTTTTAAAATAAAGATAGGACAGGAATACCAATTCCATGTGGATGGCCTTTTGAAAATGTCATCAGCTTTAAAATATCTAGCAAACTAAAGCAAATTCTGGGACTCATATGACTTGAGAAATTTTCCAGTCACCCGCAGGCTTCTGCTCAAGTCTAACACCCACCCTCTTCAAAATTGGACAGGGATCGGACCTGTTAACACATCAGCTTGAAACGTTGTTTATAAAACACTATTGCCAGAATGTTGATGACCAACATGTGTGTTGTGGTCTGCACTCCCCAGGGCCTTAACTGCCTCTCTGTATTACCAGCAACTAAAACCTACAAGCATTTTCTGGTGTGGCCCTGGATTGGCTGATTTTGACGGCTGGGGTCTGCAGGTTGATTCCCTCGATGCTCTTTCCTTGTTCATCCCAACTCACCCTGCCTCTTTCTGAGTCAGTTTTGTGGGCAGGAAGCTCCTGGAAGTTTCAGCACAAAGCACAGTGTTTCTAAGCCTTGCCTCACTTCACCAGTGAGGTTTATGTCCCAGAGCCTGGAGATGTGATTAACAAAAGGACTACATCTCTAGTGCTCCCCTAATAATAAATACATAAATACATATATAATGAAAAAGACTACATCTGCAACCTGAAGATAGATACGCTATTTTTTTTAATGATTGTTCCAAATGTATGGGTTCATTTGTAATTCATTCCTTTGACTTTATTTCACAAGAAATATCTAGTGGTCTTCAGATGATGAGCTGTGATGACAGCCTTGCCTACCAGACAGGTTTAGAGACTCAGATTCTCCATTCATACTGTCTGCCTTGGTGTAGTTAAACAGATAACAACCAAATCTGTCCCTCTGCCTGTGATCTCTGTACATTTATAAACATCTACAAACCCTCTTAGTATGCAAATCTATGTGATATACTGTAATTGTCAGAATACAGTAAATGCACCTCCACCTGATTAGTTGATAGATAATAGAAGGCATACATTTCCTCAGTGAGATAATAGCGAATGCAGGAAGGAGACTGTGGCCAAGTGTAACATATGCCTGTGTGAGGAGGTAGTCTCTACTTCATTCTGGCTGATTGCTGCCACATAGCAATGTATGCTCAATTGTGTAAGATCTTCCAACTTTTCAAAAGAAGTCTCGATTGGATTTTCATGTAGATTCCCCAAATTTTCAAAGTTTCACAACCTAATTTAAGTTTTGTTTACTCCTGTGGTCCAAACACATTTATAGGTTTAAACTTGGCATATAGGGTGCAATTCTATAACCTCTGGTACTGACAATATAAAATTTTGAGACCTGTTGCATGTAAAAAATATTCTGAACGTAACCACCTCATCCCACTACTATTAACCTTACGTGTATATATATTTATAAAATATATAGATGTATATATATATGCATATATATGCATGTATACATATGCATATATATATATATGTATATATATATATATGGGAAATTGAATATAACAAGTACAGTTTCATAAACTGAACATATATGTTTAAATAGAACTCAGTTCCTTAAATAGAATGTTTTTTGAGAAGTACCCAATTACTACCCATCCACCACAAGAGTAATCACTACTGTACACACTCTTTGGTTACTTTTTTTCCCACATAAAGTCAAATTATTAAGTGCAATGGTATTATCCATACCTGGATTAGTTTTTTTTGGGGGGGGGTACTGGGGATCGAACTCATGACCTCGCACTTGCCAGGAAGGCACTTAAGCCACTGAGCTAAATCCCCAGCTGTACCTGGATTAATTACAATTTAACAAGCCACGAATTGTTGAGAGAATCAATATATGCATAAAACATCATTATGTTAGAAATTTTTGTTTGTATGCATAAAATATCATTATGCTAGGAATCTTGGTCTGATAGTTCAGACAATTTATCAGCAGAATTTGGTATGATAGCCCCAGCCAAGTTTTCCATTTACTTTGTCTACACAAAGCAAAAGAAAGGTTTTGAAATCATTGCCCTTATGTTACCTATTCCAAGTCATCTTTACATGTGTTACTAAAATCCAATTCCCTAGTCTCTCTGAATTGAATATCAAGATACTATGAGTATTTTTAATGAAATGAATCATACAGACAAAAACACTGTGGACTTTCCTTTGATGCATATATTTATTTTACCAAGTTTGGAACAATCCATCGGTGAGCCCTGCTGTGCTGTGCTTTGTCTTCTCAATATGTTCTTCTTCTCAACATATGCTTTGTCTTCTTAAAATTTTTTTTTCTTTATCACCTTCTATAGCTAAGTTTTCTGGCTCTACATCTTTTGTTTTGAAAGCAATCTTAATGTGGCATCATTGTGTATGTTTGTGTGAGAGACAGAAATATCCTGAAAATACATCATGTCATATTTGGCATGGGATTCTAAAAACAAAGATTGGTCTTTTCTGGGGTTTCATGGATGGAAATAGTTCTAGTGACTTCCTTCTTAATATTAAATGCAATCACTTCTTGGTCAGTTCAGCTGCTGGACATTTTTTGATTCCCATCACAAGTCATAGCTGCCCCTCCTGCATATCATGCTGAGGAGCAGAGAAACAGACACATTGATTTCCATCACCCAGACTGCTGTCTGCATGAATTAAGGAACCTCATGTATGTAATATAGGTCTTTGCTCAAAACATGAATGTATTCTAACTATGTAACTGTGCATTGATTACCTGTGCATTGATTTGCCTGTTAACTGCCTTATAACTGTGAATTGATTTTATAAAATGCCCTTTAAAATTCAATTTCTCCATTCCTTTTATCAATCTTTGATTTCAGCCTTTCATTGTACTATTGATAACTCAAATAAGAGATGCTATACAACACTGAAATTTATGTGCCTGATTTATTTCACTTAACTATATGTTTCAAGGTGTACCTTTTCCCCAAAAGATGTCTCAAATTTGTCTTTCATTATAGCTGAGCAGTATTCCATTATGATAGATATTTTGCAAATGATGAGGGGAAAAAGAGACTGAGGGTGGAGGAAGGGCAAGAGAGGAAGGGGATGCAGAAAGACTTAAGATGTATCAGGTACATGTACCAACTTCCCACAATGAATGAAATCATTATATGTCACAAGGATGAACTAAAACAAAACAATGATAATAAAAATGAGAAAAGAAAATCTAGAGACAGAGGGAAAGAGGTAGGTGGAGAGAGAAAGGGGAATAAAAAGAAGCAGGATTTCTAAGTATATGTACTCTCTGAGATGAATGTAAACATTGTACACTGTGAATATATATATATATATATATATACTAATAAAATAAAACTTTAAAAATTCAATTTCATGAGCAACCTAAGGAACATAATTCAAACAACATGGAGATAACTTTTTCCTTGTCAGATGTAAAGTTTGTTATTGTACTATTCAATGGTTTAATAATAGGATACTTGAGGAAAGGATTAGGAAACAGAAAATCTTATACAGTGCTGGAGCCAATATAAACAATTACAGAACATTCTAGAAGGTAATATATACCATGTCTCTGTGACAGACTGGATTATGGACTCTAAGGCTTCTGATCCTTATCAAACAAAAGGATCACGGATGGAATTAAGGCTGATAATTAACTGACTTTATATAGGGTTATTGCCAGATGGGCCCATCGTAATTATCTGAGCCCTTAAGATCAGAAGAGGAAGGCAACAGTGGGAGAAGGAAGCAACTCCACTTCTGGTCCTCCATTACAAGAGACCTTAGGAACGAAGGGACACCCTGGCTGACAGCTGCCAAGGAGACAGGACCTAGTCCTACACTTGCATAGCACTGAATTCTGTCAGCAACACAGTGGAGCCTGCAAACATATTCCTCCTCAGAGTCTTCAGAGGGAACGCAGACCTGCCTGCACCTTGATATCAGCCTAAGGAGACTCAAAGCAGAGAAACCAACCAAGTCCACTCGACTTGCAACTGCAGAACTCTAAGACAATAAATAAGTATTGTTTCAAAGTGCTACATCCCTCTTCATTTGTCATTAGCAATAGGAAATGAATGAAAAATTCTTTTAAAATTTTCACACTCTTTAGTAATTCCTGTTCTAGTACTTTAGAAATCAATCAAGGTTATATGCCAGTGTCCACACCAGTAGTTTAATATTGAAAATAATCTAATTATTCAATGCTAAGCAGTTTAAATAAATCATGGCAGAGCCATACCATGAAATATTAAGTGATATTAAGATTCACTTTTGTTGTAAATATTCAGTATTCTTAAAATCCTCACTATAGAATGTTGAGTGAAAGAAAAAACACAAGGCTGTACATAAAATCTGGCCTTGTCACATTACCTGTGATTTTTTCCTCTGTGGGTGTATGAATATGCGTGTACATAAGAAGATGTTAGCAGAATGTTTATTTTGGTCCCAGTCAAGGACCCCAGAGGCCAAAGATATAATCCAGGTTCCAGGTGCTCCACATCCAAGGCCTTGTGCTGCACAGAATTAGCCCATTCACCATCACCCTTTCTATGGTAGAAAATAAGCTGAAACAATCCAGGTAGTGGAGGTGCTTTGGGCCTCTTTTTGTGAGCATTTGTGGAAGAGGAGGGGTGGTTGGTCTTTATTTTACAATTTAAATAGAAGAAAGGACTTAAAGAAGATCATTCAGAGAACTTGCTACTTTTATAGCTCACAGGACCCGTGGGCTGAACTGTGACACCTGTTATGACTTGAATCTAAATGTTCCCCAAAGCCTCTTGTGGTCATAAGTGGGGTTTTTCAGAGGTGGCTGAATCTAGAGTATGTGATGGATGGAACCCATGGAGCAATGTTAGGATTAAGGGTGCTAGGCTTAAGGACAGGTGATTACTAAATCAGTCCACTGATTGCTTTGGCACCATCCTATAACTGACAATCTGGATAAAATAAAAGGAGCAGAAAGACACTGTTAAAATCTCTTGCTTGTTGTCTTTCTGTCTTCTGCTGCCATAAACTGTTTCTCCTCTGAGATCCCCCTCTGCCAAGCCACCCTGCCTTGCAGCCAGCCAATTATGGACTGAATCCTCTACAAATTGTGAGCTAAATAAACCTTTCCTCCTTAAACTTCAGGTATCAGGTATTTTGTTTCAGTAATGAGAAAAGCAACTAAGACAACATTGTTTTTAGTAACCAATTCATTCATTACTGCTTAGGCTCAGGATGAAGCTATTAGCAAAGCTGCTCCTAGTCATGTATCACACACATCTACAAGTCCCACTGAAGTCACTTTGAGTTGTGGGGTGTCACTATAAACAGAACATACCTTCTATTAACAATACTTTTTTTTTTACTACTTCCTATTTTCTATCCTAAAATCATGCTGAAAGCTTGAATTTAAATTCTCAGAATACAGTTTGAAACTCAAAGAAGAAAGAATATCTAATACATTTAAAATACATATATAGTTATAATATGATAAACCCTAAAATATGCCTAAACTAAATTTTGAATCAAAACACTCTTAGGACATGGAAAGAATAAGACAATTAAGATACTTTCAGGTTATGGTTCCAGTCTGAGAGTAGAAATATAGCAAAGAAATACTTGAAGGTTAAAGGAAGGGAAAAAAGTGAGCAATTACCCTAATACCTTATACAACTGCCAGATGCCTCTGATCCAATAAAGGAACATTGATTTTGGTTGCCAATTTCCATTTTTTGAATTCTCTTAGGGTGTATGCTTTAAACAACACACTAGAACATATCTTGTCATATAATTAACATCTGGAATGAGAGCAGAACTCTCAAAGGAATCTTGGCTGCCTCATGCTCCCCTGGAGGAAATTCCCCCAGAGTCAGGATGACAGCATGTTAAACAGCCATCACTCATCTGCGATAGTTCAGCATCTCACCACATCTGACAGTGAAAGAATGAGGGCCCCCAATTTTTGCAGGCTAACCTTGGGGTTACATTACTTGATGCCAAAATATCCAGATTAAGATGAAAAAAATTTAGTCATCCATCCACGTGCTCTATAGTATCCAGATGTTTGACATCTTGTATGCATGGCTCATGGTGGCACAAATTGGATAATATAAAAATTATACTTGTTAGTCACTGAGCATTTTAAGATTATCATCTACTTCTGAGCCAGCAGGACAGATTGATTTATAAGCTATTGTCCCTTCTCTGTTATGGGATTTACTGAGAAGTGATGTATAAAGTAAGCAGAAAACTACACAGAGATGTGATGAATGATGTATCAAGTTTGAGTACTTTCATGGCAAAGAAGAGAGTGTTTGGCTTTTAAAACATGACTTCCAATAGCCAAATCTATGCTTTTGTGCAAATTAGAAAACAGTGTCTCGTTTTCTAATAAACATGTTTCTATGTCAGGACCACAATGTGGTGAGCACAGAGTATCAGGGCAGCCTCGAACAGGTCTGTGCACAGTTGTACACAAACTCATGTAATATGTATTTAATATTTTACAGAATAAGAAGTCCAGGTTTAAGAAATCCCAGCACTAATTGATTTGTTGTATAAGAGTTTAAACAGTGACTGTTACTTTTCTTCTCTAGCATCATGGGCATGTTGGCTTTTATTTTCAGTCTCAGCATCTCATGGTTGCAAAAATACTGCTGCAGCTCTAAGCACCACTTCACACAACGATATCCAAAGGCAGGAAGAGCATCTGCTCTGATGAGGGTAGAAAACTTGTTTTCAAATACCCTCCAGAGAAGTTCCCTTTACTTTTCATTGGCTGTTAATGGATCTCCTATTTATTCTGAAATAAATCTCTAACAACAGAGAATGAATTTTCAAGTTTGTTTGGTACCAATTAGGAGTTTTTCATCTGGGAGTAGGGAGGGTATCAGATTCCCTTTATGCAGGAATACTTACAATTTTAGCAGTGGTAGAGTTTGTTAAGATTAAAAAAAAAAGAACAGAATGGCTCGTGAGTTGACAATAACCATTATTTACCATAAAATCAGTGCAAGATTTAATAAAAAACCTGCATGAGCAGAAAAAAACCAATTTTTTAACTTCATGCTAACCTTGATTTTGATATATGAGAACTATCTATCAGGTGAGAAAGTGATAAAAGTATAAAATGAAATGGAAAATTATTAACTTGAAGGTTTTGCTAGTTTCTTTTTATGATACAAATGTTCCATATAGCTATATAAAGACCCAAGTGAGATATTGTGGGAAAAATAGAGAATTTTATTTTTGCTTTTTAAAAAATATATATATCTTTTATATTGAAATGCATTATTTTTAAGTACAAAAACTCAGAAGTGAGACTGAACGCAGGAATCATTAGCTGAACTGAGAGGAACAGGAGGCGTGATCTACGCTGCGCCCCAGTGGTGTCATGCACTCTTCCTTGCTGGAAAGCTTCCTCTAATAGTGGTACAAATGGCTTTCAACAAACCCAAATCCAGATCTTGCAGGCCTTTCACCCCAGGGGAGAGTGAGTGCTTTTCTCCCGTGTGTGTATCTTACACTCCAGAAGGTCATAACTTGTCCTGCAGCGTCAGCTATACACATCACAGCCAGTTCTACTTGCCAGGAAGGCGGTAGTGTTCATCCAGGCCCTTCATCTCCCGCTGTGGCCACCATGGTGGTAGCTTCCTTCCCTCCCCACAAGCCTTAAGGAAACAAATACACAAGAACAACTACTACAACTATTTCTAAAAGGACAATATGTAATTTATCAACTAGTGATTTCTTACTGTTTATCTTTTTTTTTAAATTCTGTAATATTTCTACCCTTTTTCTGTTTTTTTTTTCTCTTAAAAAAAAAAAAGAACAACTACTAGTGCCTACTACAGTTCATAGAGAATTTTGGAAAGTAGGGAAAAGAAACTAAAACTATAATAACACTATGAAGAATAATTACTATGTCCTATTGCTAGTGTTATAATTATGTCTCCTTTATACAATATTACAATTAATGCTATAGTTCTAGAAAGCAAGAGAGAGAGAGATTGACTTCTTTTGTTGTAACACCTAAGTAACCTGAGACCAAGTAATTTACAAAGAATCAAAATTTATTTGGTTCATGATTCCAGAACTGGGCCCAAGAGAATGACAGTAATAACTGGTTGGCACTTGGTGAGGGTCTTGTTGCACTGACGCATGGGAGAGGGTGTCATTTGACAGACAAATCAAGTATGCCAGTTCGTCTTTCTTCATCTCTTTGTGAAATGATGAATGGCTTTATGGTGGCCCCATGCTCTTGACATTATCTAGTCCTAATTACCTCCTGAAATCTGGCCTCTAAATACTATTCACATGCAAATTTGAGAATCAAGTTATGAACACAAGATTTTTAGCGATCATATTCAAACCATTGCATTGCTATGTTACACATTTTGTTTATATATTAAAATATTTTTAAAAGATTATGTAATTATAAAAATTACTTCAAAATCTAAAAATTTTTCTTTGTTAAAGACTATTCTTTAGCAAAAAACACATGAAGATTATTTACTCAACAAACTTGGACTAAAAGAGAACATCCTAATCCTAATAAAGGCTACCTACAAATAATATGGCTGTAACTTTATACATGATTGTGAAAGAATGAGTGTTTTCTTCCTCAGATCAGAAAAAAAAGACAAAGTTGTCTATTTTTCCCACTTATGTACAACATTATACTGTGAGTTTCAGCTAAGCAGGGGAAATGAACCAGTAGATGACATAAGGGCATCCGTGCTGGAAAAGAAGAAGTAAAACTCTAATACTATACTATTGCTATTGTATTTGTAGTGGCATGATTGTGTATATAGAATATTGTAAGTAAGCCACTAAAAACTATTAGAACTAATAAATGAGTTCAGCAATTTGGCAACATATAAAACAAAAATTAGTTCTATACACTAAAAATGAACAATTTTTAAAAAATTATGAAAACATAATATAGTAGCATAATATAATAGCATATAATACAATAGCAACAAAAATAAAATACCTAGGGATGAATTTAACAAAGAAAATGTAAGTCTTGTACATATAAAAACTATAAAATATTGTTGAAAGAAATTAAAGATGATATGAATAAATGGAAATACATACTATGACAGTCCATGTCCATGAACTGGAATAATATTCTTAAAAATGATAGCAATCTGCAAATTAATCTTTAGATTCAACATAATTGCTTTGAAAATCTGAGTCATTTGCAGGAAAATGGATACACCTTCAAACCATAATATTAAGTGAAATAAATCAAACAGGAGCTTAAACATTGTATGCTTTCTCTTATGTGAAAAAAACAAATTATAAATAAAGAGCAAAATAGATAATAGGATGCATCTTCTTAAATGGGAAGGGGATTAAGAGAAGGAGGGAGGGGGAATGAAGGGAAGGATGGGAATGAAAACAAAGAATCAAGATGTGATAGGTACATGTACCAACTCCCCACAAGTTACATAAACATCCTGTGCTGCAAATATGCACTAATAAGAATAGACTTGAAAAATCCTTGTTATTTTTCTCAAATATTGACAAGCAGATCTTAAAAGTCATATGGAAGTACAATGGAGCCAGAATAGCCCAACTAATCTTGGAAAAGAACCATGTTGCAGGACTCATGCTTCCTTATTCCCAAATGTCCTATGATGCTATAGTAATAAAGACTGTGTGGTCCTGGCATAAGAATAAACATAGATCTATAGACAAATGGATTACAATAAAATTCAGAAATAAACCCTTGAATTTATGTGATTTTTTTTTACAAGACTGCCAAACAAACCAGTGGGGGAAAGAATAATCTTTTCAACACTTAGAACTAGGACAGCTGACACCATATGAAAAAAATGAATTTGAATCATTGCCTCATATACCACACAAAAATTAACTCAAGATGGACTCTATACCTAAATATGAGCTAAAATAAGAATTCTATAGTGAAGTACAAAGCCCCAAATTTTGTGATCATGCATTAAGCCATTGCTTCTTAGATAGGATTTCAAAAGTATGACAACAGCAATAAATGAGACATTGACAAGTTCAGATATAAAAGGCCAAAATTAGAAAGAAAAGGAAAGCAGAATTAAAATATTTGCACATTATATCTAAGAAGAATTGTACATTGATAGCATGGTTCACAAGCACTTCTATTTATAAACAGTTCAGTTTAAAAACAGAAGTGTTTGTCAAAGTTTTGCTTCACTTCATAAACTCTGCATTGTGTGACAAACACAATCATAACCAACTTCTTCACACAAACACAAATGCAGCCATCTTCCCCCGAATAGTATAGTTCATAAACTGAGGCACCACTGTATCTAGATTCATTAAGAAGTCTTACAATGCAAAATAAAAATATCCAGTTAATAATGGAGAAATTAAATTTTTCCAAATATTAAGGAATGGTCAATAAGAACATGAAAAGTTGTTAAATATAGTTAACCGTTAGAAAATTGCAAATGGAAACCATGACGGGATAGTACTGCTTGTCTTGATCCATTTTCTGTTACTGTAACAGAGTATTTGAAATAGGAAAATTTACAAGTCAAACAAACTAATTTGTTCAAAGTTCTGAGGCTTGATGTCCAAGATCATAAGGTTGCATCTGGTGAGAACATCGTACTAAATCGTAACATGATGGGAAAGTGGATACATATAGAAGAGACAAGACAAGTGAGTTTGCCTTGTTTTGTAGCATTCTATTATGATAACCAATTCAGTCCTTCAAGAACTAGAAAAACTCACTGCTGTGAGAATTAACCCAGTCCCAGGAGAAAGGCACTGATCCATCTTAACCATTTAATCACCTCTTAACTTCCCACCACTGTCTCTGCTGTTTCTCTGAGTACCAAATTTCAACATGAAATTCAGAGGGAACAAATCACATTCAAACCACAGGACTGTCATCCACTAGAATGGTTAGAATTTAGTGAAAAGGAAATAACAAGTCATGGAGCTAATGAAGAAAAGTTGAAACACTCACATTTTGCTGGTAGGAATGTAAATTGGTGATGTCACTGTGAGGAACCTCCTAGCTATTGCACGAAATGCTAAATGTTAGCATATGATATAGTAATTTCACTCCTAGGTTTCTAACCAAGATAAAACATATATTCAGGTAGAAGTTACACAACAGTGTTCATAACTACACCATCCAACACATTCCAATGTATATAAATCTTGAAAACATGCTAAGTGAAAGAGATCAGGCACAAAAAGCCACATATTATAAAATTTTATTTATGTGAAATATTCAGAATAAGTAAGTTCACAGAGACAAAAAGTAAATTTGTAGTTTCCAGGGATTGGGTTGGGTATAGGGCATCCATCAGACATTATTAGATATAGTGAGTCATTTTGGGATGATGAAGATTTCTACAGTTAGACTGTGATGATGCTGTACAACGAGTATAATAAACCCACTGAACTAAATGTTTTAATAGGTAAATATTATGGTACTTGAATTTCATCCCATTAAAATTTGAACCAAGATTGGCTCAATGTGTGTTTGTTACTATTAATACCATCATCTAGCTATAATCATATTAATATTTTACATATAACTATATAAACATTTAGCCATGCACACAAAACATGAATTTTAATGTTAGTATGTTCTGTTACATATTATGGATATATATATATATATATATATATATATATATACACACACACACACACACACACACACAAAATAATTGAGCTGGCTATTCTCTGAGAGGAGATATGTTTACAAAGTATATCCATTGTTTGTATTTGGTTTTGTATTTATAAGTTAGAACAAAAGTCTGACTCATTCTTGCCATATAAAACTCATTATAGAAAGAAAGAAGAAAAACAAAAAGCACTAATCTACTTATTTTTAAAACTACTGTTGTCATAACAATTTCATGTGGCCTTGTAAGTGGGACTCTTTTTTGTCTTTATGCTATATTTAGTCAATTAGTCACCATAGCAACAAGATGTAATTCATCATATATAAACCCAACCTGAGGGGCATTCCTTAGCAGGAATCCTTAGATTGTGTTATAAATGTATGGATGAAAGTCAGACCCATCATTAATTCCAGTGTTCTGCCTCAAGGATGGATTGCTGTAAGAATCCCATATACATGGATGGTAAACTTATTTTTAAAACTAAATAAAAAAACAAGCCTTGAGATTCAAAATCCTTCTATTCCATTTCAAAATTTGGTTTAGGATGCTGAACCACAGTAGAACTGGTTCAATTTGGAGACATTCTTTGGGCAATAAAATCCTATGTAACTGTCCTTCTGCCTTTCCTTTGTGTATTCAAGAAAAAATATGATTCTAATATCCTTCTTAATCTCTGCTCTTATGAAACATGGTTGAGCTTGATTCCTAACTTGCCTCCATATTTGACTACTGCAATAGAATAGCAGAGACTAGATAATTTATAAAGAATAGAAGTCTATTTACCTCATGATTCTAGAGGTTGTGAAGTTCAATATCAAGGTGTTGTCACTGAGTAAAAAAGTAACAAAGAAAGAAAAAGGAGATGAAAGCATTTTTCAAATCATAACAATGATCATTATTATTTTCTACTGTTGTTATTGAAAACCATAACCATACCTTCACTTTCAGGCTCTACAGCTTAACAGAAGGGTGATGCCTAGGGGTTATAATATTTGCATTAAGGTTTAACATACTTTAAAGAATTTAAAACAGTCTTTTCTTCTGGTCCCAGCTTTGTTAACTGGTTAGCCTTGTCTATCTCTCCTCCTCATTCTCTAATCACTAGTATTATTTAATTTTGGATATCTCAGAACTTTTCTGTTATTAAGACAACCAAAGTCCCTTCTGTGGGAGTGTTGAGCTTGGAGGGACAGATTTGATCTACCTCAGGCTTAAGTCAAAAACATGTCCATTTGAGAGTTGGGCACAGCTACATTCAGCCTGCTACATGGACCTGAGAGTCATTAGAAGACAATCAGAAGAGAAAGAGCCAAGAGACATACGAGCAGGCCACACAGAGGGGTATAGAAGGCTTTCTGAGGGTCTGGCCCCCAGAACAGCCCTTACTAATTGGCAGGAAACTGAGATCACCTCATGGGATCCACAGCATAGTAATATGTCTTGAAAATACATTATTTATATGGAAACTTATGCAAGTTGGTTTCTTTGAGTTTGTATCAAAAGAATCCTAGTGCTATATGTAAAGATCTTGTTAACATACTCCCCAAGAAATTAATACAGTCTCATTTTGAAAATAAAGTTGTTTATACTTTATGAAGTCAATATTGGTATGTATAGGCAATTCATTATACTCTGGTGCATTAAAGCTGCAAAATAGGGGCTGAGAATTAACTCCTAGATAGGGATACTCCTTGGGGAGATATCTAAGAAATAAAAAATTCTATTGAAAGCTGGAGAAACCACTTGAATGAAACTGAGAATAGAATTTTGGACCTTAAGGATAGCATTGCAGCTAGCGATCATGAAAGGAAAGAACTTTTAAAAATAGCAAGGCAGCATGAAATGACAATTCAACAGCTTCAAGATAATGCAATGAGAATCAATATAAGATTGATAAGCACCAAGGAAGATTCAGGGGTCAATGCAAATCACATAGAAAAACTATTTGTCAAAGTAATAGCAGGAAATTTCCCAAACATGGGTAAAGAATCTGATATGCAGGTAAATGAGGAATATAGAATGCCAAACATTCATAACTAAAATAAATCTATACCCAGACATATAGTAATTAAGATCCCAGACATTCAGCATAAAAACAGACTGCCAACAGCTGTTAGAGAAAAGACACAAATCACCTATCAAGGAAAGCCCATTAGAATTATGGCAGACTTTTCAGCACAAACCCTCAAGTTAAGGCGCTCAGTGGGAAGTATTTAAAACTCTGAAAGAAAACAACTTTCAACCCTCAGATTGATGTACACTGCAAAATTTTCTTTGAAATTTGACGGGGAAATGAGATACTTCTATGACAAAGAACAACTGAAGAAAGTCATGTCCATCAAACCAATGGTAGAAAGAGTACTGAAAGACATACTAAAGAGAAATAAAAATGACTGCAATTTCCAGAACAACAACAGAAAGAAGCCACCAGACAGGACAACTAATTAAACAAGGGGGGAAAGCAGAAAACCAATAGCAGCAACATAACATGACAAAGTTGAGCCAGTACATATCCATTATATCCATCAATGTAAATGGCTTCAATTCACCTATTAAAAGAAATAATTCATAGACTAAAAATCAAAGGATGGAGCCACCCACACTCTGCCTTATGAGCTGAAAGTGCATGCTGAGAGTTCTATCCCTTGGTAGCGCATTGGAACATCACTCTGAGCCCTGGCAGGGCCCTGACCAGCATCTCCCATCATTGGAGAAACCCCAGGAAGGTCCTTTCTGACCTAGTTGGGCCCCACTCAGTGACCCTCAAGTGGCCTGGAGTCACCTGTTCTCTGCCTTGTGAGACAAAAGTGTATCCTGAGAGTTCCATCCTGCACTGCAGCCTCCATACTTCACTCTGAGCCTGGTAGGACCCTGCCCAGTGTCCACCATCACCAGAGGACCCCTGGGACGGTCCCTTCTGGCCTACTTGGGCCCCACCCAATGACCCCCAAGTGGTCTGGAGCTGCCTGCACTCCGCCTCAGGAGCCCAAAGTGTGTGCAGCAAGTTCCATCCAGGAGTGGGGCATCCGAACATTGCTTGGAGTCTGTAGGGCCCCATCCAGCATCCTCTATCACTGGAGGACCCCCAGGAAGTTCCCTTCTGGCCTAGTTGTTCCCCACACAGTGACTCTGAGTGGCTGGGAGTCACCTGGTAAGGCGACTAATGACCTCCACTCAACTGGGGAAACTCCCTGCAGTAGGGATAGATATTCTCAACCCAAGAAGCCATTGAGACTTTCCTTTCAGCTACCTTAAGAGAATATAGGAACATGGCAAAATGAAAGAGCAAAATGCAATCTCAAATTCCAGCCCATCCCAAGCAAGCCTAGGAGACATGGACATAGAAGAAGTGTGAGCCATATACCTAAAACCCCTGAAATGATAGCAACTGAAGTAAAGAAACATCTCTGGGAAGTTATCAAAGAACTTAGATCAGAAATAACCTCCCAGGTAAAAGAAGAAATGATAAATATAATAAAAGAAATGATGAACACATCTAAAGAAGACAGTTAAAAAATTAGAAGGAACACTGCGAAAAGATGGAAATCTTGAATGAACAATATAAGAAACAAACAGAAGAAACAGATTCAAAGAGATACCCAGAAAATCAAAAATTCCATTGAAAGTTGGCAAAAACATCTCAATGAAAGTGAAGATAGACTTTCAGACCTCAATGACAAGATTGCAGCTTGTGAACAAGAAAGGGAAGATCTTTTAAAAATAACAAGGAATCAGGAAATAACAATTCAACAGCTGCAAAGATGATGCAAAGCAAAACAACATAACATTGATAGGTATAAATGAGAAAGAGGGTGACAACACAAATGATATCAAGAGGCTATTTACAGAAGTAATAGCTGAAAATTTCCCAAACATGAGAATGGAAAGTGGATTAAGTGAAGCATATAGAACTCCAAATAACCATAAGCAAAATCACCGACACATATATTAATCAACATCCCAGAAAATCAACAAAAGAACAGAATATTAAAATCTGTTAGAAGAGACAGATCACCTATAAAGGAAAACCTGTCAGAATCATAGTAGACTTCTCAACACAAACAATGAAGTCAAGAAGAGCATGGAGTGAAGGATTACAGATCTTAAAGGAAAATGACTTCCCCAGACTGATGTACCTTGTGAAACTGTCCTTCAAAAGTGATTGAGAAATAAAACACCTCCATGACAAAGAACAGCTGAAGAACTTCATGACCACCAAACTAACCCTGCAAAGAATACTGAAAGACATTCTAGATAAATGTAAGAAAAATACCACTAAGCAAGGCAAACAATTAAACAGTCTGGAAAGGTAAAGAACCAACAGCAGAAAGATAATATGACAAAAAAAACCCAATATATATCACTTATAACCATTAATGTAAATGGCATCAATTCACCGATTAAAGAAACAGACTGGCAGAATTGATTAAGAAACAACATCCAACCATATGCTGTACACAGGAACTCCATTTAACCCAAAAGGAAACTCATAGACTGAAAGTCAAAGGTTAGAAAACAATACTCCATGCAACAGGATGCCCCCCACACTTCCAAAAAAGCAAGGGTAGCTATTCTGTTTGCAGACAATGTGAACTTCAAACCAAGAATGATCTAAAGGGATAAGGAAGGTCACTACACACTAGTTAGGAGAAAACTTCAAAAGGAAGAGATAACAATCTTAAATATATATGCACCAAATTTGGGAGCACCCAGCTATACAAGACAAATATTAACAGAAATAAAAAATCAAATAAACAATAACGCAATCATAATGGGAGACCTTAACACCTTAATGACCCAAAAAGGCAAATCAACTAGGCAGAAAATCAGCAAAGAAATAACAGAACTGAATCACACCTGTAAACAAATGGACTTAGTGAATGTGTACAGAGTGTTCCACTCAACAACATCAGAATGTACATTCTTCTCAGTGGCACATGGGACATTCTCTAAAATAGACCATATCCTATCCCACAGAACATGCTTAACTAAATGCAAAAGAATTGAAATTATCCCATGCATGTTATCGGATCATAGTGCCATAAAACTAGAAATTAATGACAAAAGAATCTGCAAACACATGGAAATTGAATGTTTATAGCAGCACAATTTATAATAGCTAAATCTTGGAAACAACCAATATACCCATCAATCACAGAATGAATGAAAAGATGTTGTATTTTTCTACAATGGAATGCTACTTAGGACGATCTTGAGGCTTTTATAAGTACATGGAGGCAACTTGAGGGTAACTTCATAAATGAAATAAATCAGACTCACATTTGTAAATATCATATTATTTGTCTAGTAAAAAAATAATAAAAAACTGAAAGAGTAGTAATATCCAAAATATACAATTGATGTTGTAATAATGAAAGAGAAAGTGTTCAAAAGGAAAGAACAACTTGTAGGCATACACATATAACTGTTTGTATGTTTAGGTGTGCAAGATAGATAACCATAGTGCTAATTCTCTGTTAGTTCATCAAAAAGAATAGTTTGTGCTGTCACAAACTATTGTTTCATTGTCCATTTTTTATGCTTAGATTTTGTAATTTGAACAACTACTTCTAAGGTAACAATATGTAATATGCTGACTACTGTTGATTTCTTACTGCTATTTTTTTGAAGTTCTGTATTATTTCTACCTCTTTTCATTTTTCATTTTAAAATTAAAAAAAAACAATTACAGTGGTACCTCAGTTTACAAATGATTCTTTCCACAATTCTGGTCACAGACTGAGCTAGACAGTAACTGAATCAAATTCAATGGTTATGCTCAATGTTGACCTTAGTGGGAAAATTTGATTCAGTTCTTGACTAGTTCAGTTTGTGACCAGAATTCTTAGTTTGTGAATTCTCTTTGTAGACTGTCCTCCTACCTCAAAAGAAGCCCAACGCTGTCCCTGTTCCACATAATCCCTCTTCTCTTATCCATAGCCAAGGTGAATTCACTGTAAACAACTTATGCCTTTCTTATCAGCTATAACCGTTGCAATTAGGCTTTGAATTTCCTGCTTCTAGAGCTCCAAGCTCTGGTCTGGGGGATATTTTCCAACTATTACTTAATTCTGTTTCTGGAAATTATGAGAACTTATCCCAGAACTGGGGATTTTATTTTTGACTAGCATCTTCAAAGTTTCCATAAATTTTTTATATCAGAGATCCCTAAGCCTCAAGAGTTTAGGTGTAACAGACTGATTTGTAACAGCCAGTTGGATTTGATAGAGCCCAATTATCCCCCAAATATTCCTTTTCCAATCCAGATTGTAAAGCTCTTCGGAAAGAATAGAGAAATCGAAAAGTAACCTATTAACCTTATTATCAATAATGAGGACTTAAATGTGCTACAAAGGAAGATCTCACATGGAGCAGGGAGCCTTTATTTAAATGGAGGGGAGAAGAACTCAGCAAATGTTCCCAGTGGGTAGAAAGCTCAAAGAAGCACCAAGAGTCCAGGTGATTTGGTTTTCTTCCTGGCAGGAAGGAGTGGAGAAGAGTATTGGTATTTCAGAGGCAGGGATTCCCCCCATACACTGTGAAGGTTTCAGGCCAGGGGAAGAAGTGTGTCTCCTTTCTAACCACCTCCTTCTACCCTAGTCTGCCTATAGTTCTTACTCCTTGTCTAGTGAACAAGTTTATGGGTGTGGAGTAGAGTCCTGGGAACAGGCCTAGCCTCTTAAATAGGAGACAAATTAAAAGCACAGTTGTAAACTAGGTGTGTACTTCAAAAGATATATACTGCAGTCATTGCTCCTTTGAGTAAAATGAGAATTCCTAGCAGGTTGTTGCTTGGTTATTTTTATCTCATCGCTGGGACAAAATACCCAACACCCAAAATTAAAAAAGGAGAGGTTTATTTAGCTTCAGTTTTTGGAGGTTGCGTCCATAATCAGCTGACTGCAAAGCAGGATGGCATGGCACCTGGGCAACACTTTAAGGCAGCAACCAGAGCAAAAGGGGAGAACAAGCCTGTTCTCCTGTCTTATATTATACACAGGCCACCCCTCCCTTCCAGGGCAGGTCTAGCACTCACAAAATCTCTGTGCCCTCCTCTTGCAAAGGGTAAGAATGTTTACAAAGTAAGGACCCTGGCTCTCTACTGATTCTCTCAGTTTAACTTCTAAACTTCTCAAGTTGACACAGTTATCAACCATAACAGTAGCAATCAGGCTTTGAAATTCCTGCAATTAGAGCTCAGGCAGGATGGAAGATGAGACCATTATGCTATTCTTAAAATATTGGGGACTCTTCTTCTCTCTGCTTTTCTTAGTATAGCATGAGAGGTTTTCTTTTCCCTTCAACCCTTCTAACCTTCCATCCTTCAAGACTGTGATGAATTTTTTATTTCGCTTATATTTAGCCTAGCGTACATTAAATTTATGCTTTTTCATGTAATGTTGGAGATGGGATGGAATACATAAATCTTATTGTTGCTCTATTATAAACAACTGCAAGATACACAGCCTGACTCTAAAGAAAGTTCTGGTCTAATGAGACAGTGGAAATAAAGATCTCCATTGCTCTGAATGTGTCATGCATCACTGCTAAGAAGTCAAGGCCCTGGCCTGGGCTGGAAAAGGAGAAATGTGGAACAGCAGCCAACTATTAAATATAAACTATATATGATTTTATAGAAGAGACTTGTGAGACTGTGATCTCCCTCCATGATTACGACCAGCAAACATCTGTCTTTGCAGGTGTTGCAGGATACAAAATGAGGATGAGCCAAGAGTCTTTATCTGTTTTTCTTTGAATCTCTCCCTCTGGGTACATGCATGTCTTATCACTGAACAACGGACCTCAACATTGGACTAACCATAGCATGTTGTTCACAGCACACGTTGTCCAAGTTATTGTGCAAACTGGACAGCAAAATGTAGCCTTTCATCACTTGATTTTATTCCTGAAATCAGTAACAAACTTCCTGTGGCCTGGAGGCCCTGTGGGATGTAAGTTTGTCTTCCTTCCAAGCCCACCCTGTGTACTGTTCATCCTGCTCAGCTGTCCCTGAAGCAGCCACAAGGGCCAGGGCAGGAATCACAGCAAGGTCTGCAGATTCTCACCTCAGAACCCACCTATGCTGTAGCTTGACTCTGCCTGTTCTTTTACCTCTTCTTTGTCAGGTAGCTGATTCATACCTCTCACTTAACTTTCATGTGTTAAGTCATCAGGAAAGCCCTTCTTGATCCTCTGGCCAGACCTGTTATGAGTTCCCATTGCTTCTTCTGGTATATAACAGTCCATCTACCACAAATAAAATGCTCCATGGAAGCAACTTTTGTGCAATTTTGCTTACCACACTATCCTCAATATCAACATACTTAGTAACAGACTGTCACCTAACACAGCTCAGTGGTTAAAAATTCTGACTTTGGAGTGTGACCACCTGAGTTAAAATTCTATCACTGTTACTTAACAGGTGAGTCACAACATAGTTTGATTTTATTCATCTGTAACATGAATAAAATAAAATTATCCATCTCATAGAATGTTATGAGAAATAAATTGCCTGATCCATGCAAATTGTTTAGAACAGCATCTGGCAAACATTATGAACATAATAAATGCTAGCAATGAATATAGGGTGAAAAATCCCTATAGGGAGGAGAGATGATGTTTCCTTTTGCATCTAAAGACAAGAGAAACCATTTTCCTCCATCTTCCTTCTAGATATTTTCTTAAATTTGAATTCATCACATTCCAGGTTTTAAATTAGGGTGCTTAGCAAAGCCTCTACAGAATGCACAAGCAGTATACTCACTGAAAACATTATAGTGGTGAACGAAATGAGCCCATCCATATTTATGCAGATGATAAATTCTTGAATAAGATTGTAATATAGTTTTGGGTATAAAGAAATAGCTATGATTCAAACAGACACAAGATGAATGTAAGCTTTCAAGTCTGTAGTCATCTTTCCTTAACTGAAGGCCAACATTAAAAATGATCTTCACTCAGTTTTAATATGCATTTATTCCACTAATTTGTTTCTTCAAAGCAGAAGCAGTCTCACTGAGAAATATATAATTTGAAATATATATATTTTCAAAGTATGCTCTTAGTCATTACTTTGGCTTGTTTGCTTCATTGTTGTTTTCTTATTAACAGAATCTCCACACTTTTTTCAGTACATTCTATTACTGAGTGACAATCATGTGACTAACTCTGATATATTTCCCTATTGAAGGAATTTACCATTGATTTAATCTTGGACTGGCATAATTTGTAGCATAATGTGTAATCTTGCTTGACCACTATGGAAATTCAGGAGTGGATGAATCTAAGTCTTGACTGGAAGTGATTCATGTACACAGTTGCATGCTTTCTAATTTCTATTTCCAAACTTTCTCTATACTTTTTGCTTTTCTTTTTGCCTACGTAGCAAAAAATGCAACACTGACATTGGCCAGGCTTAATGGTTTGCAGCTGCACTTACCTCCAGGAAAGAATGACTCTATTATCTAAAATCCAAGTCCAAACTTCCTAGAGAAATGATCTGATTGTCAAACTTAGATTATGTGGCTTTCCTGAACAAGTCAGCTGGGACAGGATATGAAATATATTGAACATTATGTAGGGATATGGTGTGGAAGTGATGGATAGGCAAAGCAGAATGCCCAGCCAACAAATACTCCTCTTTCGACATGTTCCTGCCATGGTTCGTATTACTCCTCCCTCCATGCACTCCTGTTAAAATATTGACAAAATGAGGAAAGCCAGATCCTACACATTTTCTCTGATGTGCATCAAAGGCATCTGCATGAAGCTCCTAAATTCTGAACTTTTTTTTCCCTTCACACAATTAAAACTAGTTCATGATATAAGAATCACATCTGGAAGCTCCAGCTGGCTTTCTCTTCTTGTCTTCCTTCCAAAAATCTCTGGATGAAACAGATATTGTTAATTGTAATTATAGACAGAAAGAGTCCCTTCCTTCACTTTGATTCAGGGGACTCATGAATAAGAATTTTTGAACAATCTTTATGTGATTCTAACATAATTCTAAATTTGACTTATTGCCTTGATTAACATGACTACTAGGAAATATTTTGTTTATTATGTTAATATTAATAACAGTAAATATCACTTCCTAATTATCAGCTGCTGTGCTATCTACTTTATAGTTTGTCATTTGCTCTTAACTTCCATATCCAAATTCTAGAGATAAAGAAGCCACTTGAAAAGCTATGTGAATTTTTTAAGTCTACTAGGCAAGATAGTACAAAACAGAAAGCATTCTTTATATAGTAATAACAGTATCTGGCCTTAACCAATCTCTTTTTCATTGTCTATATCACTGCTAAGTAATTTATGCTTAGCAGTATAAATTGGATGCTTTCCCTTTATCTCAAATCATATTTTTGCATGCTACACCAGTTCATTAGTTTGTTAAAACAGCATTTTTCAACATTCTACTATTTTTCAAATATCATTACAGGTACCTTAGAGAACATGGTACCTTATCGTCAAGAAATTTATTCTACTTCCAAGACCAAAAAATTACTTTTTGTTAGAAACTCAGGCCTTGGTCTGTTTAAGTACATTTTATTTGTACTCTAACACTTGTCCAGAAACAACCCCACTTCTGATACCAATTTTCTATATTGATCAGATTTTCTGAGGCTGAGAAAAAATACCTGACACCCATAACATAAAGGATGGGAGGTGTATTGGATCATGGTTTCAAAGGTCCAGTCCACAATGAGCAGGCCCCCCTGAAATGGCATGGTAGGAAGTCCTGGGAGAGGAAAGCTGCTTAGCTTAAGGCATCCAGAAAGCAGAAAGAAAAGAAAGGAACCACACAGAAAGCTGTACCCTCCAAAGCATGCCCCCAGTGGTTCACTTCCTTCATTCTGGTCTCCCAAATTCAAGGTCTTGAATGAAAACCATTGTAGAGGAATCAGTCAAAGCTGACTACACCTAGATCTCTTGAGCCCTTTTTTAAGAGGGAATTGCTTTAATTACTATCCATCTGTACAATCTCTAGCTTTTCTCATTCTCTCAAGTAGAGTTTGGTAGGGCTTTGAAAAGATAAAGTTTAAATCATTTGGCAAGAGGTATTATATGAATATAATATAGAATTTGTAGATTCTAAAATGTTGTGAGCAAAATCCAGGAGAGTTTGGAACATCAGTGGGGAAAAATACATTTTTTTAACTTAATTAACCTCTAATGGAAACGAGTGATTCTCCAATTAGGAATGTAGGCAATGAAATACAATAGCATAAACAAAATCTGTGACTTTTGTTGCCAGTACAAATCAAATGTATTTATATCCTATTACTTGATAAAGTTATCTCTAAATATCACACTTATGATCAGTTCAATATTAAGTTTATTAGATTTGCTGCTCAATTTTGTTATTTAATGTATGAATAAGGAACCATATTTTTTACTACATGTAATGGTTGATACATTGTGTTGATTTGAGAAGTTTAAAAGTTTAACTTAGTGGCTCAGCAGGGGGTCAGGGTCCTCGTTTGTAAATATCCTAAGTCTGGGCAATAGGAGGGCACTGAGATGATGTGAGTGCTATGCCTGCTTTGAGGAGAGGCGGGTAGCTTGCTTACAATATGAGGGAGAAAAAGAGGCTTGTTGTCTCTCTTTTCTGCTCTTGTTGCATTTTCTGTCTTCTGCTGCCTTGAACTGTCGCCCGTGTGCCATGCCACTCTGTCTTGGAGCCAGCTGATTATGGACTGAAACTTCCACAAACTATGAGGTAAGTAAACCTTTCCCTCTTTAACTTTGAGTGTCATGTATTTTGTCTCAGCAAAGAGAGAAAAGCAACTAACTATACCACAAAAGTATTTTCATAATCAATTTTCCTATAGTCGATTTCCTTTATAATCCTGATTTTATTATGCATTCAAGATTTTGAGCCAGGGGGCAGACTAGGAGTTGAATTTAGGACTTCACACTTGCCAGGCAAGGATTGTGCCACTGAGCTATATCCCTGGCCATTATTATGCATTTTAAAACATTGCTCTGAGGAAGTCCTTAGGCTCTTCTGCACACATGTACACACACACACACACACACACACTAAAATTCCATATATAGTATTTTTCTGTTCACAGTCCCATAATACATGCTGTGCTATAAAGAGAAATATCAGATATTTGACATTCATAAAATAGCTGCCCCAACATTGTTATAATTATCTAAAATCATTGGTGTCACCAAAATGCAGCTGTTATAAATCATAGTATTCAAACTTGGGCATGCAAAACATTTAATTATATTTTTCATAAGTTAATTCGTATTATGACCCTCTTTCCATTAATTAGGCAGACACCTAGTATCAATCAATTAAGAATTATTTAACTTCTTACAACAGAGGTACGGGAAGTACTGTAGTTCCCAGACATGTGGGACAGGCTTTACCTGCCGGTTTTCTCTTCCTTGGTACCCTGACCTCTGCCTGATATCAAACCCTGGCACCACAGATAACTACTGGATTGCTCTTGGAGTGGTCTCTATCTGACCTCTAGGCTTTGTCAGGTGTGCCGGAAATGTTAGTCAGCTTTGTATTACTGTAACAAATAAATCAATACAGAGATAAATCAGCTTTCAAGGAGGAAAGATTTATTTTTGCTTGTTTTCCATTAATAGTCAATTTTTGCCTTTGGGCCTGGTGCAAGGTAGAGCATCCTGGTGAGAGTGCATAATAAAGGAAGCCACTCAACTGAAGACAACCAAGAATCAAAGGACAAAAGGGGAAGGGCCTGTGACCCAAAAGTCCCCTTTAAGGGCACGTTCCCATGACTTTCAATTTTCTTCCACTAAGCCCCATTTCCAAAAGGTTCAATAGCCTTCTAATAGTTCCCCAAGGTGGTGGTCAAGCCCCTAATACCTGATTCTGCTCATACCATCCCTCAGTCTCTTGTCTTTTTCTATCCTAGGCTCATCTTCCTGGAAGTGCTATTTAGCTATTTTTCCTCTGTATCTCATCTTTTCCCAGGGTATAGCCAGAAGCTGTGTACAGTTCTCATTTCCTCTCAAATGCCTTAAAACTATATGGAATTTTGTCACACACACCCCCCCCACACACACACACACGCACACCTTCCCGGGGTTAGAATTACATTCACCAGAGCATGGACTGATAGGGTAGAGTGGCTAATTGGTGGCTTTCTTGCATATATTCTGGTGTCTAAATGACTTACTTCCCTGCTTCTCCTCAAGTATGTCTAATTTGAAGGAAATTTTTAGACTGGGAAGCTAGGAAAGTTTGCTTTTACCTTTTCTAGGTTTGGTTCCCACTCAAATACAGTATTTTTTTTTTTTTTACATACAAAAGCTTTGTCTCTGTGTCTCTTCCTCCCTGAAGCAATCACTGGCTCTCAGCTTGGATGGGTCACTTTAGGAAGGAGTCAAAATTGCTCAGAGGAAATACCAGGTAAAATATAACAGTTTCAATATTTTCTACCATGAAAATATAAATTTACGTACCTAACACAGAAATTTAGTTGAAAAAAGTATCTATTATCATTCGCAATAAAAAATTCCATAAATGAGTAAAAGCGAACCAAGGTATGATAAAAAGTGGGTGCTGCCCAGGAAAGGCTCCCATTAGTTAAATGACTTACTACTATGCACCATGTTCAGTTTATTGGATGTCAGTAAGGGACTCCACACAGTACAGAATGCTCCCTGTCATCTTTCTGAGCCCTCGGGTTGTATGAGTTTTTTCTGTGCGTTTACAATATCCTGAGTAAGCATCTAAACTCAGAGAAAATTACATAGAGTAAGATACTGATGATGGATGATGTTTTACTACCAAGCAGAGTCTAGACTTTGGGGTATATTATGAATATCTAAGTACAGTGGTACCTCAGTTAACAAACACTTTTGTTTCCAAACAATTTTATTCTCGAATGGAAGCATTTGGCAAAATTTTGGTTTTGAGCTGGGGATTTAGCTCAGTGGTATAAATGATGGCCTGGCAAGCGTGAGGTTGTGAGTTTGATATGGAGGGTGGGGGTGTTTTTGTTTGGAAACTCTGCATCAGGTGACAAACACAGATGCAGCCATATTTTCCAAAATCATAGAACAAATTAAATTCATGAACCAAGATACCTTTGCATTTTCTACCTCTTCTGATGTTTTGACATTTTGTATAATCCCTCTGGCTTGGAAGAGATTACCTCTGTCTGGGTAAACTCATTCTTAGAGAGAGCAAAAAGTCTAACCAGGAACATGCTTTCTGTTCTCCAACCCTCTTTTCTGTCTCTTTTCATGGTTGCACCTGACTATCTCATAGAAGAATATAAAACATGGGAGCTGAGGGACAGGAAATGAGGTGGGTCTTCCACAGCAGATGTCAAGCCACATCTATGGGGTGGAAGGACAACAAAGACTTGCTGTGAGAACTGTCTCCTGCTGCTCAGCCCCATCCACCTGGACTGGCAGATCGAGTCAGCAGCCATCTCAGGAGCCAGGCAGAGGTTCTAGCTTTCCTGCTGTAGACAGGAGGGGCTGGGTTGAGATTAGGGCTTCTAGTAAGGTCTGCATCTGCTAAGAAGCCGGGCCAGGGCATATCACAGTTTTCCTCATTGTTGCCTGTTCATCTTTTAGCCTCATGCAACTGAGCTCATGGAGAGCAGAAACCGTGCATTATTTATCCTACACCCTGTCACATGACACAGGGACTAGCACACAGGCAGTGTTAGTAAGATCCAGTCTCCAGAGTCTACTCGTCACTTTCTCTGTGCGAGGTTCCTGGTCCACACTGGAAATGCAATATCTCATTTCATCTTCACAAAGGGCCCGTGAGACACAAATAGAAAACTACAGCGACAACAAGCATATTGCCTAAGGTCACACACCTGGTATGTGGCGGAGCCAAGCTTTGAATCAGGAGAAGCTGGCTCCTGAGATTTGCTCCTAAACACCTGCAGTGCTGAAGAGACAGCACTGAGCAGCAGGAGACAGCTCTCTAGATGTCGGGCCAGATGTGTCTGAAGTTGCTGTGAACTGTAGGCTATTTCCAGGGTTGTGAGCCTGCCAGGATTTCTGGGTGAGCTAAAGCAAAACGATGAAACTCTAAGGGTTTTTGGTCAAATAATAAATCCTGAAAACATATTTATATTCACTGGTCCCTTTTCCATCCATAATATATGCATGTTCCATCCAAAAATATGCATGTTCAGTAGCGGGGAAACATACACAAATATCAGCACATGACCCCAAGCTCACTGAGATTTCTCAGGCTTAGGTTTTCTCATGTGTGAATTGAGGATCTGTTGACTCCCCTTCTGTGACTGGCAACTAATAATATATTAAAACAAAATTTCCAGGTTTCAACATGTTTTAAGCAAAGCCTGGGAATCTGTGTTTTAAAAACTCAGTGATTCTAAGACTCAGCCTTGTTTGCAAACCATTGATCTGACTGAGCTCATTCTCTTCCAGACTACGTTATCCATTCTGGGAATTAAATCTTTGATTGTTACCAGATGAGTTCAAGGTGCTATAAAATGTTTAAGAAATATTGAACTAAGTCTGGGAACAGGTACTAGAGAATGTATCAGGAGAAAGTGACAGTACTAACTTATCTGATTAGTAATAAAAGTGGTGGCATTTCATAAGGGACACGTATTACTTTTGCTTGCCAACTATGCATTTCCCTACTTTTAAAAATAGTATTTTCATGTTACTCTAAAAGACCACTCCATTCTCTACTCTTTTGAGTGGGGTTGGTCCCAGCCTACCCCTGACCTCAGAGGTCAGCATGCCTTATCTTTGCTTGACTACATTGGGTTGGCATGGGCCCCGAACCAGGAAAATGGCACTTAATCCTGAATTTTCGATGACTTAGACACAAGCTGGGACAGTATCATCATAGACCTGTTGGTGATCTTCTTCCCTCACTGCAGGGAAGAAGTCTGTGCACCATAGAGAAAAATAAAGCCAACACATGGAAGACAGACATCATAGATAAGCCTCAAAGAACATAAACAGTAATGTTTTAATAGATGACTGATTTTATTACATCAAGATAGACTTTCTGTTAATGAATGGAACCGTGGTTATGTTTGGTGAAAGGCTGACAGAATGTGAGAATATATTTGTAATATGAAAATGAAGCAGGAGAAGGAGGAACCAGTGTCTCCAAAATATATAAGACATTCTCATGACTCAGGAAGAAAAGATACTCTAAATTGTGGCATGACATGAACAGGAGCTTTATAAAAAAGGAAACTCCAAAAGCTAAGAAACTATTATGGGCAGCTCAGAATCATTACAATGAGAAGTTCAAATTAAAACAATTAAGGGTTACTTTATACTCATTAAATGACAAAAATTAGAAAGCTGGAAATTGCCAAGGACAAGAGGTAATGTGGAGCTATGATACCCTTCGTATAGTGTTGGTGGGGAACGTCAGTCACTGAAGCCTTTTGGGGAGTAACTGGGCCCAAATTAGTTAAAATAGCATTATATCAACCACAAACCAAGAGACCCATCAAAGCTGTCCCAGGGTCTACATAACAGTAGATTTTTTTACCAAGTCCATAAAAGGATATGAGGAAGAATTTCTATAGAAACAAATGTCTGTAGAGACAGGGAGTTTGAATACTGCTGAGAAGAGGAATGAGGAAAATGTGGTTAATTCACCCCACAGATTATTATGTAGCAAGAGAGAAAGAGAGAGATGGGAGACAGGGAGAGAAACTAACAAAGAGAGAAGAGGACAGAATTAGATCAGTAATGTCATGTGCACTAATTAAAAATATATACACAAAGAAAAAATATATAATATAAAAATATATATACAAAATGTATTAAACAGCATTCCTGAAGGAGATTCCTGCCCTCATAGGTGTTAAGTAAGAAAAAAAGCAAACCAATGAAAATGTGATAATTTACACTAGTGCAATAAGGAGAAAACAACAGAAACAAAACCCAAGCACTACTAGAAAGACTAACAAGGGAAGTTACTTAGTACAGGTGGTCAGGGAAGGCTTCTTTCAGATATTTTTGATATGTGAGCTGTGATGTGACCACAGAACATATTTGACTAAGTACTTCTGGGAAAGTAAAAGGAAAGTTGTGAGGAAAGAAGCCAGCACGATGGTGAGTCAGTCACACACGTGCCTTTTCTTGAGAGTTTATGCATTGGGGGATGTTGTGGTGAAGGTGTGGTATCAAAATCAGAACAGCCAGTGGACAGGGCTAGAGATGTTTCAGTACCATCGGGCAGCAGACTATTCGTGTGGCTGCACTGTGGCAATGCTACACAATTAACCTCAGTTTTAAAACCCATTCTCTTTAGTTTGCACATTCATTATGAGAAGGAAGCGAAATGCCTTCCAGGTAAATCTCCTTACTTTTTTTTTTTTTTGTAGGAACCAGAAAGTATCTTGCCAAACTAGGTCTGTGATTTTTAAGTGAGGTCCCCACATGGAATTTTGGTATTATCCTGCCTGAGAAATTTGCTTCTTCACAATCAGTAGTCTGAAGAAGAGGAGGCTTGTGGGTCAGTGGAGGAAGAGTTCACACTTAGGAATCAGACACCCCTTGTTCTTTTCATGATGGCAACTTCAGTACTGTGGCTGAGGCTCAGGGGTGCTCAATTGTGAATGAATAAATATTCTACTTCATTTAAAGATAAAACTTGAATAAAAAGAACATAATGCAGTGTGGCTGGCTATATCCCTCATCACTCACACACACACGCACACGCACATATACACACTCACCAAAGCTGTACAGCAAAGATTGTACATAAACAGAGGAAATACACAAAAATGTTATCAGTAATTAGAGAAGTGAAATTTTTAAAAACAAATGTTCTGTATTTTCTAATATATTATATGAGTTCTAAATATATTTATGTAATTTCATATTTTGTTTTTCATATAATTTTAACATTAATTATTTTAAAAATTGAAACAAGATATTTACAAAAGGAAGAAAATGCTGTTAAAATATAGTTTTCCTCTTTTTAAGAGATGAGCCCATCTTTGGATAAATAGGAAGCACAGTGAAAGGCGAATGCATTTGTGATTTCTGTGTCCAAGTAAATGACAAGAAATGAAGGTCTACACCTGCATCTGGAGAGTCTGTGGTCCTGAAGAGAAGTGGGCCTCCCAAAGTGGCATAGACAGAACCCATGGAGAGAATACGGCCTCTGAGAAGTTTCCTATGATAAAGATGCTGTGAACCATTCAGATGGGTTTCCATCTTAATTTCTGGTAATGAACCAGCTCCTATGGGCCTGGTCGTGTGCTTGAGCTATGATATGGAAAAGAGAGACAAAACTCCCTTTGTGGGTTTTATTTTCTAGAAACTGGGAGAATAATAGCTAGTACTTATCCATGGCATTAAATACATGTCAAATACTGGTTTTGGTCCTTTACATATACTAACTCTTTCAAGCCCACTGACAGCCTTATGAGCTCCTCATTTTTCACAGTATGTCTGACAACAGATAAATGGAAAATCAAATGTGGTATTTATACACAATGGAGTATTATTCTGACATAAAAATGTATACATTTGAGTCATTTGTTGAAGAATATATGTACCTTGAGATGAAAATGTTAAGTCAAATAAATCAGACACACAAGCTTAAATATCACATGGTTTCTCCTATGTGAGAAACTCAAAGTATAAATAATTTAAGAGCAAAATAAAAGATAACAGGAAACTAGGAGGCAGATCTTTTGTGAATGAGAAGGAGACCAAAAGATAGAAGCAGGGAGGGAAGGGAGGGAAAGTAAAAAACTGAGATATGCTATATAGCTGTTTCAATTCCCTATGATGCAAGTCATCATTATGCACTGCAAGAAGGTACCAATAAAAGTTTTAGAAATTAAAAAATAAAAAAGATACCAAAGCACAATCAAGTTAACCGATTTCTTAGTAATCTGTGATTTTTGGGATTAGAACCTGTGTTGGCTGCCACCAGAGTTAGTAAGCAAGGAAATCAAGGTTGTGGTGAATGTTAGGGAGGTATATGCAGGATATTTTCATGAAGAATTACTAGGCAATAATGCTGACTAGGACGACACATAGTCCATGCTTACTTCCCTTCAAAACCCAGCAGACGAAGGTGATCCTTAATTCAGACCAGAGATAGTATTCAGAAGGACAAACAGACAAGGGAAAACCAGGCACTGGACACTCAGCTGTATGTCAGAGATAGGAGGTAAAAGAAAAGGGGAAATTGTCATAAATGCTTTCTACCATTCTCCTCAAAGCGTCTTTTGCACAATATCCTTAGGTCATTTTCCTGAGAGGCAATTACTATAAACTGGCACACTAAAAGTGCTACAGAAATAACCAGTTCTCATTGTTCCAAATTTTCACCCATATTATACAGTGCACTTTTTATTTTAAAAAAAGTTTTTTTTAAGGTAGTAGAAATACAACAGAACAAAGTCAATTGAGACAATGTGGTGAAATTGGTACAGAACTTCGCAGCAGGTTACCGGGATAACAGTAATAGGTACCATAGTATTTCTTGTAGTTGTCTAGCTGGTTATATATAATGAAATCAAACCCAAGACAGAACATTATAAAACCAGTTGAAAGAGAATATTGAAGAGAGTAAAACAATTAATCATAATGAAACAAAACAGTGAAAACAGTATTTGCTTTCAAACAGAAGATAGGAGACCCCCATTATTTGCTATATTGCATACAGTCATCCTCCCAAGAGATGCTCAGACCTCTTGTCCCCAGTTGCTAATGCGGTGGGATGTTTAATTCCCAGCCCATCCACCGGTAGACTTACAGGAGTCACAGACTGGGTCTCCTCCTGGCTCACCAGGAGAGAGGTGCTTACCAAGAGGGCGGGCGAATTGCTTTTCTGTGTTGCCTCCTGGGTTCCACCATGGCCGTGGCTGGATCTCCTAGAGTGCTTTTTAAAAGCAAGAAAATGAGTCTTTTCAACATAGGAGAAGGAATAGTAACAGTGTTCATTCAAGAATGATTGTTGCTAAGTGGAAAATTATTATACAACTTTTATTATTCAAAAATCATCAGGACAAACTAGCTGTCCAAATGACTCTTTGGCTGTCCAAATGAGACCCATTCCAAACTATTGCATCGGACTTTCTGACAAAAACAAAACAAACAAACAAAAAAAAAACAAGAATACTTGTTGGATTGGATGTTTTAGCAGTTGCATCTCCCTTGCAGCTGTCCGCTGCTTCTAAATGAGCCCCTGAATTTGGTAAGCAGGACCTGGGGAAATCTGCTGCTAGACCCTGGCACAAGGCAGAAGATACTCCCAGAGCTCCCTGAGGCTTTTCCTCATGTGCTGCAGAGCTTCTCCATGGCTTGCCTACCCTCCACCTTCTGCCCACCCTCTGAGAATTCAGTTTGTTGGTGGCCTGAATTAGATCGTAGCAGTGTGGCTTTGTGTTTTCAATTAAAATAGTTTCTTTAATCTTTGCAGTAATTCAATTGTATTCACTGTCTATTGCTGCATTACACACCACCCAAAAAATAAATGGCTGGAAAAAACCAAACATGCATTATCTCAGAGTTTCTGATGGAACAGAATTTGGGAGTGTCTGTGTTGGGTGGCTCTGGGTCAAGGTCTCCCAGGAGGTTGCATTCGAGATGTGGGGGCTGCATTCAGAAGCTGGGCATGGTTCGCTGTGGTTGTAGGGTCCCTGTCTGAGGTGGTGCACTCAGATGGCTGTTGGAATGAAGGCCTCATGTCCTCACAGGCCATTGACAGGAGCAGTGTTTGCTCATCAGATGGCCCATCTGCAGGGCTGCTTGAGTGTCCTCATGAGCAGTGCAAGGTAGACTAAGGCAGATACAACAATGCCTTTAGGACTCTACCTTAGAAGTCACATGGCATCATTTCTAGGTCACATTAGTGGGACCTAGAAGTCTGTCCTGTTGCTGCAGGAGAGAATTGGACCACCCAGAGTATTTCGAACCATGAGGAACATCTTTGAGGCTGACTTACCATATCAATGAAAGGTACATATTGAATATCTGATTTAAAGATTACAGAAATAGACAGAAATCAAACTTATCTGTATGAAATGATAGGTAGCTAGCATACTTTTTCATGGATGGTGGTATAATTAACACACATTGATTTATTTGTGGAGGAATTACATATTTTGAATATTGCCAAAGTTACTATCAAAATTAATTACATTTAAAAAATAATCTCATTTATGGCTTTCCTTGGGCCAGACACTTTGATTATCTTTAATCTTTGCAATAATCCTATGAGGTTATTATTGGACAGTCTTTACAGATAATGAAACAGACTAAGAGTCTCCAGTCTACAAATGAAGAGCATCAAGAATAAATAATTCACCAAATGAGACCTGTGGCCTGGAGAAATTGAGACACTTCTGAAGTCTACTGTGAACCATTGGCTGGGTCAAACCTTCCCTCCCAAGAATGGGGAAAGTGTTTTGTAATTATACAAGACCATTTTCTTGTGGTATTATTTTCCTAAATAAATGACCAGAACTTTTGAAAGACATCTACTCTCTGAGTCTGTTAAAAAAAAAAAAAGAAAAAGAAAAGATATAACAGTAGAACTAATCTCACAGGGAGCTGTGAAGATTACATGAGCAAATAAATAAAACACCAACTTCAAAGTCTGGTTGATCCCAAGGACTTATCAAATGGTTCCCATTGTTTCTAATGTTATTGGTTTATGGACAGGAAAATCCAAGCCATTAATGAATACTGTGATGGAGAGAATCATTCCTTAACCCAGCCTGCACTGGACTCCATCTCATTTGCTCTCATCAAACCACCTGCACAGCTGGCACTAGCATATATATATATATATATATATATATATATATATATATACTAGTCAGCCTATTTTTGCTGTAGGCCCAATCTTTAAACTAGAATGAAATTTGCATGCCCCTGGATGTGTTTAAGATGATTCCAGAGGGCCCATATTTTTATATTTTAATAGCTATGCATTTATCTTGAAAACTATTAGAAAACAATAACCAACAGATAAACTACTAATTCAATAGATAAACTTACTTAAGGTAAGGCTAAACTGGATAGCTTTTAAGAAAATATCAAACTAATAAAAATAAAATACAAATAATAATGATAATATTAAACTAATAATAGAAACGATGGCATGTAATTATGAGAATTGTGGAGATGGTCTGAAAATGCAGGTTAGGAAGCACTGACTTAACATAATTCAAATATAATTACAGGACATTCATAGTTCATAAGAGATTTGCTTATCATGATTAGTCTTTTGATTGTATCGGCATTCTCTCTTCTGGGGTAGCTCAGCCATGCTCCTTGTAGCTCATTTCATTCCATGGCTTTTCTTGTTCTCATGCTGACTTAGAAACTTTTGGCCTCTTTTTTTACTTGGATGATTCTTTCTGAACTTTAAGGTTTGAGGCATGCATGATTACCTCCAAGAGGGAAGAATCTTCATCACTTTTCCAACTTAGCCTCTCAAGCATTCTCTGTATTCCTCCATCCTCACATTTTAAACTTAGTAAAGAAAAGAAATTATTTTATTCTTCTTTCGCTTGTTTTTTGCAGTGTCTCGAAATCAGAACCACACCCTACTTTCCTCACATTCCCAGAACTGAGCATAGTGCTTGGCTTAGGCAAGACACTTAATTAACGTCTACCTGACATGAGCTATTTCCATAGACTGCAAAAGAATAAAAACAATGTTCCTTCTTGTTGGTCTCTTAAAATTTGATGTCTATCCAGTGCACAAGGCAAGTCATGAAAGAGCTTTGTTACCATTCTGTTTCACTCGAGAACCTAGGGGCTATTAAATATTTCTCAGCATGTCAAATGTGGGAAAGGCACGAGATAAACACACTGCAGAAAGAGTAGCACGTGTTCAGGTTCTAAAAAGTACAAAGTTCCATTTATTGTAACTGGTAACCTGGTTTGAACTGGTAACTTTTAATTGGGACAAAATCCCAGGGAAAAATTCCCCCTGTATTCAAATGGCTCCATCTGTGATGCTATTAAACATTCCCTAGCTCAGCAGAGCCTTGCCAAACTGCCACATTATCCTTCTTCTGCATAATTAACATTTGATCCAGCAACTGATGAATGGAGAAACAAACAGAGACTATGGGACTCATTTTAAATAAACTGAGTATTAAATAAAATACAAGCTGGCAACTTCATTAAGATCCTAAATAACTTGCCAGGAATTGCTTTTCCCTCCAGTATGATGAATCACTAGACTATGAACTTTACGTCAGGACAGAAAAGTATTCTGGGATAGTGAAGAGATTTGAATTTTATCTCTAATTTTGTTTTTGGGTAGAGCTTTGGGCAAAGCAGTGAACCTACTTAGATTTTAGTTTCTTTCACTCTAAATTAGGGATTTGGACTAGGTTCTTCCAAGGTCCTTCTAGGTATAATTGACTTCTTTTACTTCCTTTATTCATTCAATGATATGTATCAATGTACATTAAACACCTACTATGTGTTAGGCACTGTTAGTATTATAAGTCTTTGTTGGTGATAACTAGCAAGATAATTAAATCTGTTCTACTGAAATACTTTTGAAGTGTGAACAAATGATTATGAATGAATATGCAAATAATGATCTAAGCAAAGTTAAATTACATGTTATAAAGAGCAAGGTAGCACAAGGCCTAGCATGTTTCTAGAGGTCAGGAATGCTTCCCTGAGGATTTTGAAAGGTCATATATTGAAGGTTGAATAGGTGGAAATGAGAGAACAGGGGGAGGGGGAGGGAGGGACTAGTTCAGATGAAGGGAAGAAGATGCATGTAAGAGTTCCATGGTGCTCCCACGAGCTGAGGCTGGAGAGGCTAGCTGTGACCATCACATGCAGGACTTTATAGACCATGAGGATGTAACCTCTTTCAATGTTAAGAAGAAACCTCAATGGAAGTAATATAACTGAAGGTTGAAAGATTTGTAGTAATTCTGATTAAGGGAATTTTCTTCTTTCAAACTTTTACCTTCAAGTTGTGGTTGATAAAATCGTAACGTGGAACCTTCTAGATTAACATTTGCGAAAGAAATATTACTATCTGAGGCTTCTTTGCACCCTTGAATAATTCCACATGGCTCATGGACCTCTCACATAGGCAAAAGTTTTTTCAGGTGCTTATTTTGCATACTATTGCAATATTTTAAGAACGCCTACACTACTGGAGCATTAAATAAATGCTCACTAATGGAATTGATGCCCAAATGCTGTAGACAGGTGTTATGGTTTGTGTTTGGATATCCTCCCAAAACCTCATAAGATCATGGTGGGGGAGGGCCTTTCCAAGGTGGCTAAATCTAGCATTTGTGACTGGTGCACTGTCTAGTGCTGGATGATTGGGGTATGAGTGCTGCACTCACCTAAGGGTGGGTAGCTGGCATACATTATAAGGGAGGAAAGGCGGTGTGCTTTTCCCATTTGGCCTTTCTGCTCTTGCCGCTTTTGGTATCTGCCGCAGTCACCATGAACAATTACCCCTTAGCCATGTCACCCTGCCTTGGAGCCAGCAGAGTATGGATTGAGCTAAAGAAACCTTTCCTTTCTTCTTTTGAGTGTCAGGTGTTTTGTTTAGGCAATGAGAGAAGTAACTGAGATAACATGTAACATTAACTTTTTTTATTTAAAGAAAAAAATTTTGAAACAGAAAGGGTAGAAATAATACAAAATCTCAAAAACAAAACAAAACAGAAAAACAAAAATAGTAAACAGTAAGAAATCACTAGTTGATAATTACATATTTTCCTCTTTGAAGTAGTTGTTCAAGTTACAAAAGCAAAGCCTACAAAGTGGACATCCAAACAGTGAGACTGCAATCAGTTTTGTTCATCCATCCAACTAAAGCTTTAGCAACATGGTTATTAATCCCACACACTCAAACATACATTCAGTTATATCTGTTAGAATACTTTCTGTTCCTATCTTTTTTTTTTCTTTACAATAATTATAATCCATTCTCGTAAACTACTTAGAAGTTCTACACATGTGTAAGTCTAACATTAACTTTTACAAGAGGAGCCATGGGCGATATTTTGAAGAAAGATGGAAGCCCATGTTTATTTTAGACTCCATAAAGCTCATTCTATTTCCTTTTTTGTCTTTGTAGAGGATTCTAATGCCTTCCATTACAAGTTGTTAAAATTATGTGCTTTTTCAGCGGCACCAGTACGCTAGATTTAAGCCTTACTGCAGGTTCAAAGGCTTTGTATTCCATTTGAAAACTTTCAGAAACAGTCAGCTGGTGGAGAACAGATGGTAGATGTTTGGGTGGGGGAAGATTAGATTGAGAATCATTCCAATACTACCTGTGCATACTTCAGCCACATGTGTCATACTAACCAAGAAGGACATAGAAGCCCCTGGGAAATTGGTTATTACAATAATTTCCTAACAAATATTCTAAGAGGTTTGTTTATTTTTATTGTCCCTAAACAAAAACATTACAGTATTTTTCTGTATTAAAAACAGCTATTCCTTCAATGTTCAAGGTTTACAATCAGTATAGAAATGTGTCATATTTGCCATTTATAATTTGTTGTTTTTACCTTCTGATTTACAACAAGTCACATAGACAACAAATAAGAGAGGAGAGAAATGGGCCATAAGCACAGGCTCTTTATTTCATAGAAGACCTTTGGTTTATGGAGCTGATTTACTGATTGAGTCTTGAGTGGAAATCTTGGTCTGTCTGCTGACCTGTCTTACCAGCTCGATCAATTCATGGCTGTGGGACTCTGAGCAGTGTTATTTATCTATCTATGCTTGAGTTTCCTTAATTGTAAAACAGGGCTAATAATGCCTAGGGCTTGCCTGAGGAGGGCAGAACATGGATGTACTAAATGAGACACTTCACTGGGGCAAGAACTTATGGGGATGCCACAAGACTCAGTATTCAAGAAAAGTGATATTTTAATGTGATTTTTGAAAAATTAAATAAAGTGTTGCTTAGTGTGTGCCAGGCCTTGGGTTTTGTCCCTAGCACTAGAAAAAAGAAAAGAATAGTAGAGGAGAGAAAAGGAAAAGAGAGGAGAGGAGAGGAGAAGAGGGAGAGGAGAGGAGAGGAGAGGAGAGGAGAGGAGAGGAGAGGAGAGGAGAGGAGAGGGAGAAAAAAAAAAAAGAAAAAGAAAAAGAAAAAAGTAATAAAATGCAAAACAACCAAAATGAATAAGAGTTCAGAGGAAATTTTCATGATTGAATGAAGTACCCTTTAAATATTTTGTGGGTTTTACCAGAAAGGTTGTACAGTCTTTTTAGACTTTTCTTTCTGCCACTATTTTGGCAGCCATTTCAAATTCTGAACGTGCTTTACCATGTCGAGAGTCTGAGAATTTTCAACACTATGTAATCTTGATGATGTGTATAGCTTTCTTATTTTATTTTGTTTGTTTTATTTCTTCTGCTAGAGCTGATTCACTGTGAAGGCACAGATTTTCTAAAAGCTTTTTTACACTGAAGTAATTTTAGATTTACAAGAAAACTGCTAAGATCTAGTATAGAGAATTCCCATATGCTCTTCACCCAGCCTTTCATAATGCTAACATCTAGTATGAACACGATATACTTATCAAAACTGGGAAATTAAGTGATAATCCTGGCTCAATACTAGCAACTAAACTACAGGTTTTACTTAGATTTCTCCAGTTTTACCATTAATATCATTTTTCTGCCTTAAGACCTATTCTGAAGGTCATGATATATTCAGTGATCACGGCTCCTTGATCTCCCCTTAGCTGTAAGAATTTTCCTGCCTTTCCTTGTCTGTCATATTCTTGACATTTTGGGAGGATACTGGTTAGACATTTGGTCAAGTCAGTGTGAGTTTCTCTGATATTTTCTTAGGATTTAGTAGTTAAATTCTCATGATAAAGTAGTTAATTTGGGGGAAGAACAGCAGAAGTGATGAAATTTTATATCAAAGGCTGATCACTGATGTTCTCTCAACCTGTAAAACAGCCTCATACATAGAAAGTTTAAACTATTTCAGTTATTCTTTCCTTTTCAGCACTTTCCCTTTCATTTTCACAATATCTATTGTACACTTTGGATTTTATTACTCTTTTTTTTAAAATATGGTATTTATACTTTTGAGTTTATTTCACTTTTAGGGAAAAGAGAAAAAGAAGGCAAAAGATTATATGCACATAGGTATGTGTATATATATATATATATATATATATATATATATATATATATGTGTGTGTGTGTGTGTGTATATGTATATATACAAGATAGATAACTATACTACTAATCTCTGTAAATTCAACAGAAAAGACAGTTTTTGCTCTCATTGTTTGTTTGATCATTCTTGTCATGCCTAGATCTTGTAACCTGAATAACTACTTCTAAGATAACAATATGCAATATATTAACTAGTATTTTCTTTCCTCTTTAAAAAATTCTGTGGCATTTCTATCTTTTGTTTTTAAAATTAAAAAAAATGCTCAATAAAAGAAAGTTTCAACTATCTGTCAATTACTTAAAACAGACTTTATATACTTCTACATGATAATATGGCTAAATTATATGTATATACATACTTGTAGCTTATAAAAGCAAAACTTGAAAAATCTCCTAAAGGAAACATACATCCTATGGCAATCCTGTTTCTAATCAATCCCAAGTCATCGACTTTCAGAAAGCCTGTAAACAAGAGAACCAGAGATGTAAGGAAGCCCACTTCATGCACAGTGTACAAGAATCTTAGCCTGCTTTTTCTGCTGTGACTAAATAGGGGTCAGATAACTCAAAAAGAAGTGTTTAGACTCATTCCGTACACAGGTCAGTCTAACAGTACAGGGCTGTGCCTGCTGGCAATGGGTGAGGGATTTCTTAATACACCCTAATTTGGTGGAGGATGGCACATGGCAAGATAAGCAAGTGTGCTAGCTTGGGTTTTTAATCCTCTTTTTATAAAGCTATTGATAACTTTATAGGGTTTCATGGCCTGACCTCATCTAATCTGGATTACTTCCCACAGGCCCCCATTGCTAAATACTATTTACATATCAATTTGGGGATTAACTTTCAAAAACACGAACTTTTGTGGGATATATCGAAGTTACAGCAACAAGATTTGAAAAACAAAATACTAGTTTCACTGTCCTATCATACAGTGTCACACAGTTAAGAATTAGTAGAGGGGCTGGGGATTTAGCACAGTGGCACAAGTGCCTGTCTGACTTGGATCTCTGGTACCAAAAAAAAAAAAAAAAAAGTAGAAGGGAAGCTATTGGGTTGATAATGCTCTGTCTGACATGTTATTACCCCTCAAAGAATGCTTCATACACAGCTACACTGCTGAACTGCATGCAAAAGTGCGCACTGGTCCTTGGTCAGTTGCTCCTCCAAATAGTATGCCTTTTATCTATACTTCTGTGTCTTCTCAGCTTCTTGTCTCTTTTCTGTTAGTATCCCAAGGCTTCCAGTACAACAGATCACTGTCCTGAACGAGGCAGAACATTGGGGGACTGAAATAACAGACCATGTTCATTAACTTGCCACTTAAAGATTCACAACTTGTGTATATGTTATGCACCAACTTGGTTTTTATATGTATTGTGGAGATACCAGTAATTACCTCAAAAGATGCTGTCAGGATGAATAATAATAATGAACATAGGCTTACCGGAAGTATATAACACCTACTAAATGCTGCTTACTATAATGGATTGTCAAATTTAATGCACAAGGCAGGTGTTGGTAAGGCACACAGGGAAGGAGAAAAGAAAAATAAGCCCAAATTTATTGTGAAGGAAATTAAAAGCAATGAATGATGTACCACAATAAGAGAATAACTTTAAACCTTCTTTAAAGCTAACTCCAAACCTTCCATGATTTTAACTTCCCAGTTAAGGAGCAGGTAGGGGATATTGCTTATTATTATAGTATTTCCAAGTTTGAAAACATGCATTGGCAAGATGTTTCTGTGAAAGGCCACCCAGTGAATATTTTAGGCTTCATGGACCATGTTCAGGCTCTGTCCAAGTTCTTTTTCAAAAACATAAAAACCATTCTTCAGGACATTGATAATGTTTGCTGACCCTTACTAAAGTTAATTACTATATTGTAGAGAAAAGTTGAAAGGAGATATAATGAGTAGCTGAGTTCAAAGCTTAAATCATTACCTATTTGCTGGTAAAGGAAGAGAAAGTCACAGAATAGTCAGACTCCTTGCCAAAACCATAGAAGAATAGAAGTAAGGAAAACCCATAGCCTAAATCCAAGACTTAATGAAACATTTGTTCCACATATAGATGGCTTGGGACTTGTTTGTAATAAAAAATAACAGGAAATTTATTTGGCCCAAGCTACTTTTAACTATGGGAAGATAATTCTCTATGGGCCTCTTGGTTTCTGGACATCTTGTGAGTAAGGCAGTCACTGATTCTTTGTTTAAGACTTTTGTTTTTGAGATGGAATTTTGCCGCAACCCTCCTGACTAGTCTTGAACTCCTGGGTCCAAGTGATCCTTCTGCCTTAAACTCTCCAGTATCTGGGACCACAATGTACACCATCATACCTGGCTCAAACTAAATTTGAAGGGCGTTTGTGTGGTGTACAGCCTTGTGAGGTGGAAGTAGTGTCTTTCTCAGGAACGAAGACCAGAATGGTTACTGATTAGCATAAAAGTGATGGGCTCCCCTGAGATTAGTCTTTTCCCTGGCAACACCATCTCCCACTGTATATGTAAAAGTTCTCTTGCTTTCTTCATAATACAAAAAGTCCTGGGAGTAATAAGCTGTCCTCAATATCTTACCCGGGATTCTCATGTCTTCTACTGACACCTGTGAAACCCTGGCAGTTGTGCTGCTTAGTCTTATAAGTAGAAAAAATAATCTCAAACCTTTCCATATTTTTTTTACCATGATGGAAATGAAGTGAAGATGAGGAAGAATAAGCTATAGCAAGGGAACCAGAACATTATAGAAAAAGTTAGCTTTAAAAAAATTTAGCAAAAAGCTAAAAGATTTGAAATGTTTTCAGTGTATGGAAGTGATAGGTACTTGAGAAAAAAGAGATGTTTAACCTTAATTCTAATGTTACACAGATCTACATGTCTCAAAACATCTCATGGTACCCCATAAATATGTATAACTTTGTGTATCAGTTAAGTAAGTAAGTAATAAGTAATAGGCATTTAACAAACTCTATAATACATTGAAGCAGGAAACAATGTAGAAAGAGATGGTAAACCTGACTTATTCAGTCTATATGGCTGATTTATGTTAAAATGTCATGTTGTCATTCTCCTCTTCCATCTATTTTGATTGTGTTCCCTAAAATTCTACCCACTGTTCAAAATGCTTCTCAAATACCAGTCTGCCTGGAAGTGACCTCTTCTTCAAAACTTAGTATTTATACTGCCTAATATATTATTTCAATAAGAAAATGAATTGCATATACAGATTGATAGAGAAGGGAAGCCGTGTAAAGACACAGTGTGAAGACAGTTACCAAGGAGGGAGACCTCAGGATAAATCACCTCTGCCTGGACCCAAGCTCAGATTTCCAGCCTCCAGAACTGTGAGAAAATAAACAAGAACAACATATCCTTTTTATGCCAAAGTCTATGGTGCATTGTTATTGCAGCCTTAGTAAACTAATAAGGTACTCAATATTTAATTCTGAAATAAATGTACTTCTTAAGAAAACTATCCTTTCCCTGGGTTAGCTATCTCTATTATTTATAGCAATAAGAGTTTGCAATAACATCAATCTATCAAACTACATTATAATAATCTATTTATTACATATGATTTATTCTATCTGGTGCAAGTGACAGAAAATCTGATTTAAATAAGATCAAGCAAAATAGAAATTTATTCATACTTCATAAGTTGAGCTAGCTGCAGGCACACTTTGATTCAAAACTCAAATTCTGTCATGAGGGGCAGGCTCTATCTATCAACTCTGTTTTCCTCTACTTCAGGTTCAGCCTTAGGTGTACTGTGATGACAAGATGGTATGAATCTCACTTACCTACTCACTGTTTCAAAAAACAGCATGAGAGAAGAAAAATCTAATCTCTCACCAGTCCCAACAAAACTCCTCAGGTTGCATGACCCTGGATCAAGCCACAGCTCGTCCCTGAACCAGTCAATGGGAGCAGTAGCTGCAAGAAGTTAGAAGTGGAATTAGAAATCTGATACCCAAGATGCCCAAGGACCGAGGGAGGAAAGGAAATAGCCCCAAAGGATAAAGCATCCAGGAGAAGGGGTATGGGTGTTGAGTAAACACATCAAGTGATTTTGATATTTCTTGTTTTTTACTACCATATGACTGACTGTTAAGCACTGAAGGAGCTGAAATCCCAGTCTCTCTCAAAGATCTGGCTCCAAGAAGGAATATATATATATATATACATATATATATATATCAGGAATTAACAAGTGTGTGTTGAATTAATGAATGCTGTAGATGTGGAGCTGTCAATGAAGCATGAGATTTCTGTTTGTACAACATCCATAACAGAGTGCCTGTGAATCCCACTCCCACTTATCTCTACAGCTGAACAACAGTCTTCAGGCTTACTACTTGTGCCTGGTCTGTGGGAGTCCCTCCTCTCTAGCTGGAAGCAGAGTGTACAGCCTTTACTGTAATCAAATTCTAGCTGGACATGGACAAGTGGGTGAAAATAAAGACAAGCAAGTGGGAAAGGTGTGAGGACAGGAATCCTATCCTAAAGCATTCTGCTTTCCACTTCAGCCTGGAAATGGAAATTAACATCAGATAGGTTACAGAACCATCTAGTGGTCAAAGAACATACATACTTCTAGGATAGACAGCTGTGCATGAGTAGACTAATCTGTTGTCCTGGACCTGGGAAAGTAGTGAATCTCAGATATGGAAGGGTGCAGGTGTAGCTTCTGGATTCTACCTTTTGTCCTGATTTTGGAAGTACCACTGAGAGCAGAAATTTGAGGTAAAACAGATCAACTATGTCAGCATTTCACTTTTATTTTCTTATGATAGGTGTTGGGGAAAGGAGAGATGGTGACAGGACAAAGATGCCTGAAAAGTTTAGCTCAAAGCATTCCCCTCATTTAATCCCCATGGTTCTTAGAATTCTCAGAGGTAAGAATCACTTGAATGACTTTCAATTTCTATTTTATATACTTTGGTATTTTTTGCATGACTTCATTCAACTTAGTATACATAAGCATTTCTTCTGTAGTAAACAAAGAAGAATTTCAAGCATAAAGAAATGAGTATTATTTCATCACCACACATTTCTCAGTGGCCTAAAACTAGTGCACAGTCAGCTTGTACTGACCTATGTTTACAAACTTTCTGAACATATTTTTATATGTACACTAGATAATAGCTTTGGTGCTAAATTGTGCTCAATTGTTCAATTAAAAAGTCATTTCATAGGCTTCATAGCTTGGACCCTGTGACCTTCTCCAGATTCTTGCTTCTTGAAGCATGAAACCCTGCACCCCTCTCCTTTGGTTGATTTGCATCAAAGTTTGGAAGAAACAAGGCTGGAAGGGTCAAGTGGACACAGTTATGATTAAAAATGCAGTTGGGTGACCTAGAAGTCATGACCGTTCATGACACAGTACATAAAGAACATGGGATTTTAGATTATAATGTATATATATATATATATATATATATATTTTACTCACAGATAAATAGATATTTTTAAAAGTATGAGAAGTTGTATTTGGGGTACAGTAATTTGTGGTGATGGTTTGGAGAGCATAAGACACTGGTTTGTGAGGCAACAATTAGGAGAGAGTTGTAATTAATGTGTAATTGTTATAAAAATCTGTATGCCAGGGAAGAGATAGACTGTACACCTTTGCAAAACTCCCAATGTGCCCATGGCAGTGTTTGCCACAGTATAGACAACTCATAAGCTTTGGTTGAGTGAACATTTGCATAACCTGGATGCAAACAGTATTGTAGAGGAAGGAATCATAGGAGAGACATGAAAAAATACAGAATAGTTATCTGGTACATAGATGTAAGTAGCTTGGGAGAGAAGAAATCAAATGGTGAGTCTGCATTTTAGTTATCTGTGAAATATCTGAAAGAAAGAAAAGGAGGTGAAGGGGGAAAGGGGGAGAGGAGAAGGGGGAAGGAAAGAGTGCAGGAGAAAGAGGACACAAAGAAAGAGAGACAGAGACAAAGAAAGAGACAGAGACAGATCAGAGATACAGAAAAATATAGATGGGTAACCTGTCAGAGCAGAAAAAGGATGAGAAGTAAGTTGTAGTGTGCATAGGTTGAAATCAAAGTGACAATGAGACATTTTAAAGGAATGTCTAGCAGGCAACTGGGGGCAGGTATTTCGGCATAGCTAAGATATTAGTTTTGTGATGTAGATTGAGATGTGTCAGGAGTTGAATCTGGAAGAGCAGATGAACTGTCTTGGAGGCAGGATATAAAGGCAGAAACCAAAGCCCATGTATGAGTTCTGGGCTAGATTCCCCATTTTTTAAAATTCATTCATTTTCGCAGTACTGAGGAATTGAATCTAAGGCCTTGCAACACAGCTAAGCATGGGCTTTACCACAGACCTGTTCCCAGCTCCCATTCACTACTTCAAAAAATATAGGGAAAGGCAAAATAAAATCACAGGTGATTAGTTTCTCCAACTGACAGTTGAACTCTTCTTTATCAAAGGCTGGGTGAAATTACTTGACGTTTTAAATGTAGACTATATAGAGTGTTGTTCAAAGCCAAGTATAAAGTCCAAAAGCTGAGATACACAGAAAAAGTAAAATTGCTATTTCTCATTTCTCAATTGTGTTGTGTTCTAAAATTCTCAGTAGCATCTAAAGTGCAAATAATTCAATTAAAACTTTTGCAGCTAAAATTTGCTCTTCTTCTAACTCATTTATGTTTTTCAATTCCATTTTTGCTGTTGTCTTCACTTTGTTAAAGAGGTCGTTTAAACCTGTGCATCAAATTCATACAAAGCGATATAATCACTGCAGGATAATTCAAAAGGTAGTATATTTATAGCAACTTCGCTGGAAGTACATGGGAGGGAAGCCAAAAGAGTGTGGTGCAGACCAGAGATCCCAAAGCCCTGGGAAAAGTTTATTGCTGAACCGTGAAGGAACACAACGGAAGAACCAAAAGTAGCTTGGCAATCTGCTAAGCACGAAAGGGCTGTACTCTTGGCAGTAACATTTTACACTTCTCTGCCTTGTAAATGTCCTTTAACATGAACAAAAACAGTTCTTTCCCCTCAGTAATCAGACATATAGCAATAGGAGATTGGCTGGATGGGGGAGCAGTTGAGCACAACTGCTGTTTTGAGTAACGGTGATTCACCAAAAAGCTTTCTGGAGGACATGTTGAAGTAAAAATGTGTCTATTACTGATGGAAAAGGAGACGGCTTCTCTATAAAGCGTGTGTGTATGTGTGTGTGTGTGTGTGTGTGTACACATGCATGCCTGTGTTACAAGCCCAATTTGGAGAAGTCAATGGAAACACTATTATTCTGCGATGATGCGAAGATGAGGAAAACAATACACTTCTTACTAAACAGATAGCACATGAGGCAGGACCCAGGTGTTTCCTTTCGGAAGGAAACTCCTAACAACGAGATCCAGTGTCAACAAGAACACATTAACAGCAAATCAAATTCTTAAAGACTTATAATTCAGCTCATTAAACTACTGAAAGGTGGAGAAATTAAAAAGCAATCATTTTAATTATTGTGTTTGTGTTGGGTTTAGCTAACTGCTATAATAATATCATTTGGCTTGTCCTACTGTAATTAATCCAGTAAGTGTACAAAGTAAACAAATTAGAACTATATATAGCTTTGGAGCTCCAGTGTAAATGAGATACTGCCCAAGTGTAATTGCTATAAATATAGGCTTGTTGATACTCCTTCAAATTATGCAGTGGGACTTTTAACCCCTCATGTTGTTTGGTATCAGCTTTTATGAAATAAAGAAATTTCTAACAATGTATCTTCTCAAACTTTTTCTCAGATGTGCTTATCAAGCTGACTAATTAGGTACTTGTTTTTATTTGATAAATTGGATAAATCTCATTAAGGATATGCTGATTGATATGCAAATGTACACTGCCTTTTTATTATTTTATTTTTTTGGTACCTGGGATTGAACTCACAACCTCACGCTTACCAGCCAAGTCAGTGAGCCACTAAACTAGATCTCCAACACATGCACTGCCTTTGAAAAAAAGGTCTCTGCAGTAAGGTGCAATTATGTGATTTTATAAGTTAGTCCCACAGAATGAAAGTCATAATAAAATTTATACGTAAACAAAAGGAAATACACACCTCATGCAAAAGAGGAAAAATCTGCATTGAGACAATTTTAAAAGTAAAAGCCTTTGTTCATCAAAAACAACTAAAAATTGTATATAAGACCATTTGTCTGCTGTTTAGGTACATACATACAAATTTGTTCCAAAAATTATATTCACAGTTGTTAGGAAAAAAGATGTGCACAAAACACCTCGTGACGTTGTTGCTACTTTTGTTGCTGGAACTGCTACCACTACTATTGTAGTATATGGTGCTATGTGAAGACTGTAGTGTTTTTTGGTTCAGTTAATCCACAAAGCCTCATAAAGCAGTTGCTGAACTTACCCCTATCCAAAGATAGGGTGGGGGAGAAGAGAGGACATTTTGTCAAGATTTTAATGAAGAAACTGTCTTTTAAGCTCTGGTCATATTACAAACTCTGGACGTTTTTATTACTTTATTTTCTCCTGACAAGAATTTCAAATGTGGAGAGTCTGGGGAGAATTTTGAAGACAGCTGAAATAGCTTGCTCTGTGTTTTGATGTGAACAAGGTCTAAGAAGCCCCCTTACTACTGCTTAGTGAAGAGGCCAGATCTCTGCTTCAGCATAGCTGGTTTTCTACCAAGCACAGGTTACCACAGCCAGAAAAAGCATGTGTCTGTGATTATTACCTACAGGAGAATACCATACATGTGTGTAGCCCTTTGGACTCTACAAGACTGTGTTGTATGCGTGATGTCTTCAGTGACCCCATGTTCATTGAAGAAGAAGGCAGAGAAACCATTTCGTCACTGTTTTATAAAAAGTATAAAACTTACTTTCTTAAAGCCCTAGGATGAAGAGTGAGGAGGGCCACAGTCAAGGGTAGATACAAAGATATAGTGTCAGATCACTGGGCTTTATTACCCCCTTTCCAAAGCACTTCCCACACCTGCTTAGCTCTTCTCTGGAAGAGTAAGCAACAGCACAAAAGTGCCTAGAGCATTTTCCAGGAGTCCTTTAAACAACACAGGTAATACTTAGTAGGGACAAGGCTTTATGCTTTCATGTTATCTTGAATTTAGAACTACAGGAAGAAATCATAAGTTAATTTCAAAACTGAACCAAATTTCACTAATCCTACCTTCAGGGAAATAACCCCACTTCTGATTTGTTGCCAAAAAGACCCTTTGGGAAAGAGCCAAAAATTTAATGCATTCATCAGTTCAGTGTTGCGTATGTAATTTATTCTTTCTAACTGGCCCTTAGGGTTGAAAGTAAAATTACAAGGCAGCATGAACACTTCAAATACTGCCATGTTTTCAGGATTTCACAACTACTCTCTGGGTCAAACCATGGCTATACTCATTGTTAGCTGCATCTCCACAGGGAAAATACTTTGCATCTTTAACCTAAAATGATGTTAATAAAACCTACTTCAGTATTTTATTGTCATATTTAAATGAGATACACATGCAAGTATTTGGCACAGGGCAGGTATCTGTTTGTTGTTGATTTCACCCTGCAGTGCATTTGGCGTCTTTGTTATTGTTGTTGATTTTGTTTTGTTTTGTTTCGTTGAGACAGGTTGTGGGCTTGAACTCACTATGTAGTCCATGCTGGCCTCAAATTTGGAGTGATTCTCCAGCCTTAGCTTTCCAAATGCTAGAAAAACAGGTAGGCACCAAGGTGTTCAGGTGCAGTGTACTTTTATGCATATTTGAAGGCATGTACTCAAACTGTGATTATGCTTTTTCTCTTTTATATCTTAATGTTGAAGTTAGACCAAATTGTCAACTAAGTACAGTAGTGAGTTTGGAATTAATTTCATTGATTAATTTGCATCTATCTTAATAAAGGAGGTAAGGTGCAAATTATGACAGCACAGTCCCTGCCCTTTATTTTCTCCTTGGTTTTTTTAGAACCTCTCTAGGTTGTGACACTTTAAAAGCAGAGGTAGCTATTTTCATTTGTATTTTCTCCTAGAATCTACTGCTTGGGACTCATTCAGTAAACACTTGTCAAAACTTAACTTGGTTGCAGAAAACTAAAAACTATACATCCATAAAATTGACATTGATTTTGAGAGTTCCACTGTATTTTATCAAATACAGCACCTTTAATTTTCAGGAATCTTCATTGTACTCTTGGGCTGTATTCTATTCAGAGTGAATCTTGTGCATGTTGCAAAAAAGGAGGAAGATAAAAGGGGAGGAAAATGAGAAAAAAAAAATAAAAACAAGAGAAACAATAAAAGGGCAAAGGGGACAAGAGGAGAGAAAAAATAAATTTCACTTTTGCTTTTTTACTAAATACCCTTTAGTGTTCCATGATTTTTTAAAACTAAAATCATTTATTTACAATTTTAAAAATACATGCAGCTATTGATTTCTATATAAAAAAATTTCCATTAAATGGTAATATAATTGGGTCCTGACTTGCTCATTGTAGCTATTCCTATCAATTCTAAAGTATGGAAAATATCTCTACTATTGTTGTAGTAGTAGATAAACATGGCTCTACAACAATCTGTATTACCTTGTTCAAATTACTTAACCTCTTTGAGCTTCAATTTCTCTATCTTTAGTGACTTCATATTAATTCCTGTATCAGTTATTGTTTACTAGAGAAACAGATTTAACACAAGATACACAAACATGTAAGAATTTACAAGATTTATTTACAGCAGCTGCCCACAGAGTGAGACGTGGAATACAAAAGGGCTGCCTGGGCTGGAGATCTGAAAGATCAATTCCAAGGTCTGGAACTCATTGTGTTGTTCCATGAGAGTCTCTGTCACAGAAGGCTTTAGGGTCTGCACCAAAAGGCTGAAGAGTCTGCACTGGAACCCAGGAGATGATGTCCAAGGTGAAGGTGAAGCAGAAGTGAGCCTTCCTTCATCTCACTTTTATTCCATTCAGGTGACAAGCTTACCCAAGGAGAATCATTTGTTTTCAGTAAATTCCCTTAGCCACACTAAGAACTATGCTAATGCAATTTATTTGGCATTTCTTACTCAAGTTGAAACAGTTAGTCAACTGTCACAATTCCCTTTTGAAAAATGTATCAGAACCAAGAGTGCAAGTTCTGGTGTAAGGCTCATGTGATGAATCCAGCACTTAGTAGCAGAGTAGCTGTATAACTTTATATTATTTGAAAAGACATTAAATAGTTCTCGCTTTATGATGATGCTAATCCCAATATATCCATTGTAAGTTTAAAATATTGTGAGCTGAAGATGCTTTTAGGGTACCTATCCTACCAAAGATGATAGCTCAGCAACGGAGTTCACTGTAGGGTATCTGTTGCTTACCATCATGTGCTTACCAGGAGCAGTGACTTGCTACTGCAACATGTGCAGAGAGCATCATAGTCATCCAAGGCAGGGACTGCACATTACTAAACCAGGAAAATATCAGAAATTTAAATACAAAATATGGTTTCTCCTGGATGCATATTGCTGTCATACCATCATAAAGTATCCTATGTTGGGTATCATTGGTGTAGGCTTTAATAGTACCTACATCATCACGATATTGAACAGGGATAAGGTAGATGAAAGAATTCCCTTGTACACATTAGTAGACTTACATTACCAAAAGATGTATTCTCAATTATTTTTAATTTTGTCAAAAATTGAGACAGTTTGTTTCTTTTCATGAGACATATTCCTAATGTTTCCTTTTGATTCACAAAACTTAGCATATTTTAATTATTTGGTCCTTTACAGAAAAGTTTGCTGAACTCTGGTGTAGGAGACAGAAATCTTGTTCTCCTAAAACAATGCTAACTAACTCCCACAGCACTTTTTCTGTGGTTGAAGTAGATTCTGGGAAAATGAGAGGTTGAGGTGAGGTAGAGGAAGGAAAATATAGACAAAGTTTTAAATAGACAAGATTCTTTTCCTTAAAGAGAAAAAAAGTTTTCTTCCCCTCACATTCTTTCATCAACAACCTAGAAAACTGCTTTTTGGTTAACCTAACAGTACCTTGCCTAGATAGACTATTAAATAAATGATGATAATCCCACTGGCTATGTATATGGTTTTAAAAATTTACTCCTGCTACATATACCAATTGTATTTAAAATTTTAAATGTGAAAAGCAATATTTTATAATCCTTAGGTGAAAATATTGAGGTTGCTTTCTATGGTTTTTCAAATACCCATAAAAGAAATGAGGTAGTATTTCAGTCCTGAGTACTCACCCTGGGAAACGCTGTACCTACCTCACTGGAGAAGGTATACTATTTCCAAGCCATTGTTTGGAAAAGTGAGAAACCAGAAAAAATCTTAATGTCTACCAGCAAGAAAACAGATCAGTTTATTATGATCCATTCATGGAATACTACATGCTAGTAATAGAGTTATGCTAAAGATGTATATCGTTTATTCTCACAAACTTATTTGCAGAAAACAGCTAATTACATAAGAATAATGCTGTCTGTTATGATTTATATAAAAGTAAAATATATACTAATATATCACTTACAGTTACATACATACATAGAAAAATAAATGAAAGCTGAGAATAATAAATTCAAAATTCAGAGTATTAGTGACTTTCTGGGAAGACATGAGATGCAATTAGAGTATATACAGGATTTGTACAGAGTATTCAGTTCTGCTTAATAATGATTTTGCATATCAATCTAGATGCAAGGAATGTAGTATTACATTTTTAACTCTATTGAATAGGTTACATATTAGAATAAATATAACAATTTATTAATAAGCTAGAAAAATTTCCTTGCCTTTATAGGTACTGCCCTTGGAGAGCTACGCTGGCTTTTCCTGTACTTTCCATGTTGCTTACATGGACAAAGTTTCATTCCTCAAGAGTGAGACAGCTTCTACTTTGTCAAAGATATTCTAGCTATTGAACTAAGAAGATGGCTATTAGGCTTTGTGAGAAGACTCTTATTATACTCCAGGAGGCCAGTGGTAATATAGATAAAAGTCTCTGGTACCTAGAGTGAATTAGGTTATTTTGTAAGACTGAGAGGGACATTGATGAATCAAAAGTACAAGAATTACTCTAATGGTAGAATATCAAACTGCGGTCCATGCGTTATATGCTGGGTTAACAGTAGTACTTTTCAAATGTAATTACAGTAGGACAAATTATTTAAAATCAAAAATTATATTGAGTTATAGGAGGAAAAACTTTCTAAGGTACATTTAATTTTTTCAATCCTTTCAAGAAATTTGGAAGAGCATCTAATTATTAATGAATTGTCTCACTTAACAAAATGTTCAAGTCTGACAACAAATGTGTATGTGCATGTTTACTAATTTTTCATAAAGATACATTATGTCTACTTTAGTATAACCTGATAAAATTAAAATAAGACACTCTTTTTCAATACATCTTTCATAGTACGATTGAGCTCTTATACTACCTCAACTGTTTTCCAAACTGAAATGTTTAAAGAATCTAACAGTTCATTTTATAAAGAAAATCTCTAGGCTAATTCTAAGATAGGTTTTTCTAATTTGAGTTCCAATATATGCAAGAAATGTGTAGCTTTTAGCAATACAAAAAGAAATATGAGGGTCACTTTTATATACTTGTCATCAAATACGTGAAATATTCATGTCCCAATCTTAACTACAGAATCAAAAAAGAAGTGAAGAATTTGGAAGAGATTTAGAGAAGAGCTCAAAGACAATCAGGAAAAAAATGAGTTGTGTGAAAAAACATTAAAGCAGAGAACATTTGGCTTGTTAAAGAGGAAGCCAAAAACAGAACTTGGTTCACAGTGGACATTTAGTGTCTTGGATTTGCATTCAAGGAAGGAAACACTCACTCAATGAGTGAAGATGGAAAACATTTCTCTAGTCACTGAACCATAAAAATCTCAAGCAAGAGCCTTATTCTTTCCCTTATCCCTTACAAAAATTTATTTAATATTATTTCTCTGATTCCTTACAGATGAAATTTTTTATTTATTTACTTTTTGTTAAAGAACTGAATAGGCAACATGAAAGTTGAGATGCAGAATAAATGCTTCAAATTCACTTCATTTCTATATTAGAATCAATTAAAGTTAGAAGCATGGAATAAACAGAAATAGGAGACAAAGTGAGAAACAGGACAGAAACAGAGGTTGAGGATAGAAACCATACTCCAGGCATTAGCTAAATGTTTCTCTTTAATATGCAGATACACTCTCTATTTTTTACAGCTTTTCCCATGGTCCAGTTCCTACTCTGTTTCCAGCTGGTGTCAATCACAGTCTCTTTTAAAGACACAATTCTAAATGCCACAACCTTGAATTTTAAAACCCCCAAAGATCAGAATCTAAGTCTCAAATTCCCAAACTCACAATCCTGAAAGATTAAAATCCTAACTGCTGAAATCTCACAAGCTGAGATCCTGAAAACTGCAATTCCCATCAAAGGGGAATGCTATATAAGAGGGATAGAAGGCCAAATTCTAGGGGTGGGGAGGGAGGCTGTACATGTCTTGAATATTGCAGGGTAGCTGAATAATGTTAGGTGGCAAAAATACCTAGAAACTTCGTGAAGCATCAGTGGGGTATGTCTGTGAAGGTGTTTACAGAGATTACCCTCCATTAGCGACTGAATGCAATAGCCGGGGCGAACCACCTTCTTGGTGAGCATGCAGTGATGGCTGGATGTGGACAGAATTAACACAGATGAACTGGCCTCTGAGAGTTGGACAGTTTTCTTCTGCTACTTTGGATATGAGAACTCCAAGTTTGCTGGCCACTGTACTCCAGGAGTCTTGGGGTCTCAGCTTTTGCCTCATTGTTATACTTTGGCTTCACTTCTTCAGGGGCCTGCACACATGAACTGACACACTACCAGCATCCCAAAGCCTCTGTGTAATCATTGTGCATGTATATAAGAATACTGAAACTTCAGTAAATTGATAGGCTCATTTTGTACATTTGCATTTGTGAAAGAATTTTTTGATGTCTAAAATGTTTGGTCTAGTGCTTATTCAGTGGAGACTCTGATTTTGATCCATCTCCTCCAAACATATAGGTTTTCCATCAAGGTATTTCAAATGTCAGAGCTCACAAAGCTCAAATTACGTAATTACCAACTATAGTGACAGGAGCTTATGCGTTTCATTTTCTGATATATTGCTTTATGAATTCAGTTCTTCTGCTCTTACCTGTTACACTGAAGTTAATGTCACTGTTACACCGGAATGTTTAGACTTAGAAAAATACATGACATTATTGCCTATTTTTTTTTTTTTTGTGAGAATGGACCTAGAAAATGTGTTTTTACATTGATCAAGTAAGATATACATGTTTTTAAGAATTTTTAATTATTTTTCCACAATTATGCCTTGGAGCTTTTAGTTTTCGAGATTTTAAGTTTTACGGATTTTGATCTTTCAGGGTTTAAACATTAAGGATTATGCCATTTGGGACTGACCAGAATATCAAAATTATCAACGAAGAAATTTTTGGAGCAGTGCCAGAAGCTAGAGAACTCAGCTCTGGGGACTGAGAGAATAAAAGAGAGGCAGATGAAAATAAAAGCTTGTTAGTCTGATAATGCATGGATACTTTCTTGTAGTTCTGGTCCAGGCCCCAGAGACTACTCCCTGTTTTAGACTTAGATGTTGACCTAACCCTGTCTCCAATAAAGAAAGAATGAGAAGATCTAAGCTCTAATCAAAATGTAGGAGATTTAAGTTACTGGTCAAATTTTTTCGAATACTAGTGCTGGAATGTATTTCTAAGGAGTTTTATAAACAAGTTAATATTAGTAACAATTGGTTTATGTTATGTTGCTATTTAAAAACTGCTTTAGAATTCAGCTGCAGCAAAACTAAAGGATGATTACGCATTTCTGCTGTTTGGTTTACTCTGTTCTTCAGTAACTTACTGTTTTATACCAGATATATAGGGCTTTAGTTTTTTAATATACTAAATTTATTGTGAATGTTTATTTAGATTTCTTTCTATTGCCTTCAGGCAAGTCTTGACTTTATCTCCTTTAACTGGGCTCTCATTCTGCCCCCAGCTGGATCCTGTTTTCATAGTTTATTCAATAAATGATTCTTATTTTTGTGAATAGGAACCAAAACAGAGAAGAGTGTAATTCTTACATCCAATACCAAATTCTAACTTTGGTTCAAAGTAGATTATCAAGCATAACCATGTCTAAACACTCTCCAAATCATTGGGCCTACAGTTTAAACTTTTATTCAAGCCACAGAAATGACTGCATCCAAGCCAAAACTAAGTTATTCCATCAGGAAGATTCTAAGTGATACCAGAATAATAATAGAACATGATCTAAAGAAAAGGAAAAGCTGAATGTAGAGACTAACGTAGGAAGATCACAAATTCCAGCCTACTCTGGGCTGGGGACATAACTCAGTGTGAAGATCCAGAGTTCAATCACCAGTACTGTAATGAATGAATGAATGAATCAATCAATCAATCAACAATAATTATTAAAATTAAAGAGACAGTAAAAATTAGGCTTGGATTTAGTATGACCTTGTAACAGAGCCAGACATGCAGGAACTGCCTGAATGGACATTTAAGCTAAGAGATACTCAGTGACTGCTCGTGTAGTAACTAAAATATAGTACATTTAAACAGAAAAAAAAAGTCTTTAAAAACACATTAAAAGTAAGCTTATCTGCAAAGTATAGTATCTTAACAGTATGAATGTCTATTAATACTAATAAATACCCTCAAAACATCCAATTTCATACAAAGGAAACAAAAAGAAAGGAAGCATTTTCAATCATATTACTGAGACCTTCAGCTGTTAGAGCTAAATAAAAATTTATGTAACAAACTGCTATCTGTAGATATCTAGTTGAGGCAATTTTAGTCTTTTTACTGTAGTAAAATTTAATTCCTGGGATTTTTTTTTTAACTCCTGGTAATTTAAATAGGAACAAATTGGGCAATAAAGTGTAATCTGAGCAAAACTATTGTCATGTTTTATCTTACCTCTAGCACTACACGTACACCTTTTATCTCTAGTACTAAGTATTGATACAATTCAAACACAATTCAATTAAAATGTTTAAATTCAAAGAGTGTGAAGATCCAATCAAGAAGAAATTAAAAATGAGCATATTTCTGAATTCTTAAAGAAGCTTTGCAGTAACTAAAAATGACTGCCAGAATTAGTCTTCTAAATAGCAAGGAAAAAGGGAGCACACTTCAAAGTCTTCCTTTCTAATGTGCAAATAACCTGAGGTATGGAAATGACCCAGTGTTTGGAGGATTCACATTTCACTGCTGAAGAATAGTATAACAATGCTGAGATAATTGAGAACCAAGAGTAAAGCCTTGTACAATTATGGATGATTTTGGTATTTCAACAAATAAAATGCCATGCTCATTGAATGAAAGCACTATGAAATAAAATGAATGCTTTCAGAATTTAAAATGAGTTTACAGTACTTATCAACCAAAGCACTATTCAACGTCATAAACTGGGAGTGAAAGATGCCAGTACAAATTCACCATTACTCAGATTCGAAGAAAGTGGACCCTCAAGTTATGACAGGCCTGAACCATTTGAGTTAGGACTGGAATTTAAGATTCGAATGCTGGCAGCTTGTATTTCCAGATGGTCTCAGATACAGATTTAACCCTTAAACAGTTCTGGAAGGAACGTTACAACATCCTTTCCTATGTGGGGTTAACTGAGAAATCCTGGGCCAGTATCTCTGTAAGGTCCCCGAGACCTGCCTGTAAGAGACTTTGAAGGCTGTGTACAGGAGCCTGAGCCTCCAACTGACAACATGAGTTACAACCAGCCATTGGGAACCAATTGAGTTTGTAAATCAAGAGTCCTCTATAAGTAGAAAGATCTCAATTGCCTCACAGAGGTGGGCTGGGTAAGTAAATTATTAAACTCTGCTCATATAATACAATGATACACAGCCATTAAAAGCATGGTGTAAACCTCAATGTTCTGCATATATAACGTAGCCATAATAGACTGCTTAATTTAAAAAACACAACACTGAAACCAATTTCACTTTTGGTACTGTGGGTTTTTCACTGCTGGGTAAAAGCATGATGCTTTTTCCTCTATTAAACTCCATCTTAAAACCGTGCTTTTTTACAGATATAAACACACACATTTAAGCAGTTATTTTACCTCCCATCCTTCAAAAACTTCTCTCCTGCTCATTTGCAGTCAATTTCCATCACTACCTCCTGGCAACTACTGTACTAACTTAGGGTCTTTATAAGTTTCCTGGAAATTCAAATAAATGAAAAAGGAAATGTGGCCTTTGGTATTTGGTCTTTTTGACCTATCATATTTTTGAGGCCTATCCATGTTGAAAGAGCTTATCAGTGTGTCCCTTTTTATTGCTGCATGGAAGTAATAATTTTTATATTGATGGTATAATAGGAAAAGGAAATAAAGATGTTCCCCTTTTGAAAAATAATTTTTAGGATCACTGATTGTCTAAAGAGTTATCTACCAAGTCTTCTAATACTATCAAAGACCACAATGCTGAAAACCACAAGAAAATGTCATTAAATTTTTCAAAGACATTCTTCAGAACTACATTTTAATTAGGAAAAAAGAACCACACTATTTAAGACAATCAGAGTAACTCAACTAGGTAAAAAAGTATTTAAAACTATTTTAAATGGTTCTACTATCTACTTCATTTGCTCATTTTTCCTTTATACAGTGTCACAGTAATGAAAGACTATTAAAAACATGTTAATATACATTCATTCTGTGCCTTAGCAGACTCTGGAATAAGACAAATTTATATATTCAAGGTAAGCCTACCTAAGTTCATAAAAATGTAATATTTGACATTTAGAACCTAATGTGCTCAATAAAGTATTTTGTGCTTTTAAATTAAGAGAACAGCTCTGTATTTAATTAGTCTTCATTTGAGTATGTAATCATTTTAATTTATTTGCACAAACACAGGACATTGTGCTCCATTAGCAGATAATGTTCTTCATTAACACAGGTAGGAACTTTGTGCACAGGGGCAGAAGGCATATTTCCATCTGTGATACAAAATCATAATCACATACTATCAAGACTTCATCTTTCAGTTTTCATGGCCATCACTCTGACAATTTGTTCATAATAATATACTTTTGATGAAACATTTTGCCAGTCCACAGAAATCAACAATTTATAAATAATTAAATTCATTTTACCTTTCATTTATAAAACATTATTAATGAACAAACTTATGTCGAATTTGTTGATAATAGAAATATGCTACAACTCAGATTTCAGTAATTTGTATGGTACAGAAGTACAGTTAATTTTTAAAAATTCTTTCATTGGTATAAAGGAATAGTAACAGCCGACACTGGACAGAGGAGGAGGGATATGCTTTATTTCAGGCTGTTCGAAAACAAACATTACATGCTGGATAAGCTAAGAACAGATCATTTTTACCTTTCACTAAGGCACCATGAATCAATTCTTTCTTTCGGCATCCCAAAAACCTGGGATGTTACTGCCACTGTGTATCCCAAGTCCTAAATATACTCCAGAATCACTTGTTAACTTACAACTGTCTTAGAAAAAGTATTTGTTTTTGCTTGATTTTGAATATTACTGAAGCTCATATTTTGAAGCAAACATTTTTGATAAATTGCTCCACAGTTCAAGCTAATTTCCAAAGAAAGCAGAAGTTATAAAAACTGGGATCATTTAGTAACTAATCCTTGAAATCTGACATCACAAAATGATGGTCAGTGAGGACAGATTGAACTTGGGGAAGTTACTGGATGGGAGTCTTGCACTATGTATCACGTGTATCTGTCTGTAAATGTGTCTACTTTTTTCCTCCCACAGTACAAAGTGAGCAACTCGTCTGAGTTGCTACATGAGCTCTGCTCTGTGGTATCAAGACACGCCATCAAATGTGGTACAGATTTCCTGTAATTTTTGAATTCTGAGTTAAAGTATTCTACCACAGAAGATTCTAACTGCACACTTTCCTCTCTGACCAAAGTTCTAAATTCTTCCATTTATATTGGGGGCATATAACTTTTTTTGTAATAGATAATAAATACTACAAACGTAATTGTGTAATTTTAAAGTATTAGACAAGTGAATTAACTTAGCTTTGGGATAGTTCTGATTGAACTATGTTTATCAAGGTTAAAAAATACATACTTTGAAAATGTCAAATATACAATACTACTTAAATTCTCTCTACATCTTGATAATTGTATCTGAAGAATGCTTTTCCTCCAAATCTAGTTAGTTCTTAAAAATACTAGATAAAAGGGCCAGGGATTTAGCTCAGCTGCATAAGTGCCTGCCTGGCCAGTGCGAGGTCATGAGTTCAATCCCCAGTACAAAAAACAAAACAAAACAAAACCCCCCAAAAACTAGGTAAACATATTATAGCAAAGTAATAAAACACACATTTATATTGTGTGAAATAAAGCTTGTATCTTTAGCATACACGGTATACCAGGGTATATGACAACTGCATTCACTCACTGAGCACAAAACCTGGGTGAGGTTAGGGTACCTTTAATCTTTCACCCCACTGAGCTTCAGCTTCTCAGCAAACTTTAAACTATGCTCAGAATGTTTCCAGCATGAAAAGGTACACATTTGTCATAAAATGGGTCCTAAAGCAAGCAAGATATTCTACAGAGAATTTAATTGAAGAAACATTTATTCCAATGCTAATAAAAACTGCCACATACTACTTTTTGAGACACACTATACCAGTCTTTAATGTATGCATAAATATGAGTACACATATTATATTTTTTACCTAAGGAGAGTTTTATTAAGAGAAACACTGGCTACACATGACTCTAAGCAAACTCTTGAACTCAGATCTTGAATCGGATACAACTCCACTGTATGGTTGTTTTGACAGAGCAACAGTTAATTTGCATCTTATTTTGGAACTAAATAAGACAACTATCAAACAAAAAAACCTCTACAACATGATTTTAAACTAAAAATCATTTCGTTGTGTAGCAAAGTCAGCAGATTGAGACAATTTGGTCCACTTGGGAAATTTGATAGACAGTTTGGTGTTAAATCTACCCAAGAATGAGAAATTTAATTTCGAAGATATCATCTACCCTGTTCGTAAGAAAGAACTGAGTATTAACGGAAGATACTCACACACTTGCCTTAACAAGAACTGTATTTATAAAAGAAATTGGGAAAGACAAAGATAATATCCGAACAGTACAATAAAAATAATGTAAAACAATTTGTTAAGTTGAAAACTTAGCCAAAATCTTTATTGTTTCTCGACAAAATTAGAATAAAAAAATTTATGTGATGCCAGAGATCAGAAGTTAAGATTTTTACAAGAAATATCTTTTATTTATTTCAATTTCTGTCAATGCTTGAAAAACTTGCTCTAAAAATACACTCTGAATTTCTCTTCAGATCACATAAATCTTTCACCTTTAAAAAAAAAAATTAATGCATCAGTCTGGCATTTCTTTTTATTTAGAAAGAAAGCCTTTCTGAAAAAAAAAAAAAAAAAAAAAAAAAAACATTTTCCTCCTCATACTATGACTTTCTCATAGCTAATTTTTATGTGGAGTCAGAGATAATTCTTCCACAAAGTCCTTGACCACATACAAGACTGTTTTTCTATATATTTTCTGGCAAGAGAGCCTAACAATATAAATCAAATAAATTTAAGAAAATAATGTTGTAACTCAAAGTAAACTGCTTCTCATTTAAGCTTTTTAAAATTCCTTAGTAGATAACTTCTACGTTTAAAGCTCAGTTAAAAATGGGAGTCAAAATCAGGCCCTACTTGAAGAAATCAAGACACAGAGAATAACGTGGTTAGTAAAAGTAAACTCAACAACACAGTTAAAATTAATTGGGAACATTTTAATTAATATGCATCAAATGTATTTACATAGATAACTGAAATACTGAACTTGTGAAATTTTAAATATTTTTCTCAGAGAAAGTTAGCGATTTTCTTTTTGAGAAAGGTAGAGACCCAATTAATGTGGCCAGTCCAGGTTTAAAGAACACTAATATCTATCTATACAGCAGTTCACATTTTTTGTCTACAATGAGGTAGACTATGAACTTTTCAAAACAATTTTAGCAAGTTTCATGAGATAATTTACAGGAATATCAAATTTTTGAACTGCAAACTCAAAACTCTGCATTGGGATTTTTTTTTTCTGCTTAAGTGCTCTTAACATGAGAATACAATTTTCCTTCCTAATTCCTAGGAAAAACATTTCTGCAACAAGTCTTGTGTCTTCTCTATTATAATGGGTTGCTCTTAAGGATAATCAGCTTTGTGGTTGGTTTCCCATGGTTAATAAAAATCTATCAAAAACATAATATAATTTGTAAGGAAAAATGCTGTTTTTCACAGGCTACAGGAAAAGGAAAGAAAGAGCACAAACACTTAAAGCTAGGTGCACTGCAGATAAATCCAACAGAGTATTCAAAAGTTTTATAAAAATGAACAAAAGATACGTGTTTATCTCCATTGCTCCAATGGTCTATCATTAACCTGCACGAGAGTTGCACTACAGCAGTTTGCTGGTCCAATGTAAGAGTTCAAGGTCCTGCTTGTGTATCTGGCCCATTGATGTCCACATTCCAGATAAATTCCGTTTAAAAGACAGAAATGAGGGCAAAGACTCCATATAACAAAGCACAAGGATATGCTACTAACAGTTGCTGTCCTTCCATGGCTAATGCAGAAATAAAAATCTTGGAAGCAGAAAAACTACACCATCCAATAATTCCAGCAGTTAGAATGATTCCTAACATTCCTCTGTAAGAAAAAAAAAAAAAAAAAAGAGTAGGGGTGAAATGAGACATGTAAGACACTACAGTAACTTGTTCCAAAGAAAAGTATTCTAAATCCACATGTAGGTGTATGTGGAAATAATTTTGTCCAAATGCTAAAATGAACCCTACAATGATTTCAATGATGCTAAGTCATTTCATGTGATAAAAATCTCATTTAAAACTATATTTTTGCTCCTTTAAAGTATAAGATTTCCCAACCTCAGTACTGTCGACATTTGGGCTGGATACATCTTTACTGTAATAGCTGTTCTGTGCATTGTTAGGATGTTCAGCAGCATCCTGTCAACCCCTACGGTGACATCAAAACTGCCTCTACACATTACCACATTTCCCTCGGGAAACAAAATTCTTCCTGGGCGAGAAACAGTGTGTTAGTAAAAAAAATAAATTCTTCTCTAAAATCCAAATATTAATATGTCAATTCTTAACAAGTAGGAAGGATGAAGCCATTTACTCAATGAAAATCCAAACCCTTTTCTTCAAAAGAAGAATATTAAAGTCATTAACCTGCCAAATTTCTAGTATGAGCCAAATAGTTGATACATGCTTTTCTCCTAAACCTCCATTTTAGCTTTCTTTCTTTCTTTCTCCCTTTCTTTTTTTTCTTTTTCTTTTTTGGTGGTGGGGGGTACTGGGAATTGAACTCAGAACCTCACGCTTGCCAGGCTTGCACTTGTGTTGCTGAGCTATATCCTGAGCTCTTCCATTTTAGCTTTCTGAGTGTAATTTTCTTGGTGTAATAAAGCCTAATCACCGGTCCAGCACTAGCCACAAAGACTTGCTTGAAATGTTCTAGAACTTCACAGAAATAAATTTACCCCTTACTAACTTGACAAATACAGAATACAGATTTACTATTCATATATTCTGCATATACCCAAAGGTCAAGAAATCTGACATGATCTAAAGCATTCAAAGGAGGGTAGGTATAAATTTAACAGCAATGGCTTAAACTTTTCCATTTAAGGATCACAACTATTCAATTTGTTACTATTGTGACACTGGTCAATAAACCTAAAAGTAGCAAAATTCTTCATCACAAATAAAATAGAGATGGTATAAGAGTTCAAAACTTATTCCCTGGCAAGCGCAAGGTCTTGAGCTCAATTCAGTTCCAAAAGGAAAAACTTATTCCCACTTTCACTGTTCAACTTCCAAAAGCATGTAGCTGGCCTTACCTACACGACGCACTATCTCACTACCTTAGGGAATCAATCATTCACTGTCTCACTGAATCAATGATTACCTTACACAGAAGGTGAGGCAAATCTTATTACATAGAATTGGTCCAACTCCCAAACAAAGATCAATACTTACTGTAAAGAACATATCACTGCAAAGCTGGAAAGCAGGATCATGGGCAGAAGACAATATCCAAGCACACTTGCCACACAACCAAATGAAACGCCTGTCATACTCATTAAGTTTAATAAACAAAACATTCCTAGACATCCAATTGCACTGATCCCATAGACATAGCCAAACTGGATTTTGCCAGCCTATGAGCAAAGAAAAAATAGGTTAAAAGACAAAAACTAAGTCTCAACGTTACTTCATCTTAAATGGCACATGTAAAAAAGTTTCAATTCACGATCAAAATCTACAGCAATTAACATACTTCATGCATGGAAGTAAAGAAGCAGACCAAGTTTCATGGCCTTCTTAAGGCCTTCTTCCTAATATACCTAATAGACATTTGGTTTTCTAGCTTATTTCTAAAAGGAATTTTGGTTGACTCTAAGCAAATAAAAGTACAAAGGTGGGAAGCTATTAAAAATGCTTGGATAACTTCTAATAACATTTTAAATCACCTTTCTTCTCACAATGTGCCAAGGCAACTTACTCTCATGGGAATATACAGCTATAATCAAATTGCAGAAATAATTCTACTATTCATTTTATGGTATTACAAAGACTAGGAGAAAAGAAACCAGTGTAAGTGGGAAGCTAAGGGTCTGTGGGCAAGGAGAGAGAAAATGCAGGACAAATACATCGCGTATGTTTTTTTTATTACTTCTCCAAATTGCTGGTTTTTAGTCTTTGGACAAGAAAAAACAAACCTAAGACACTGACCTAACAATTCTACTCTTGTTAATGTGATCACTTAACAGTTTTAGGACAGCAAAAATTAGCTAAATTGGAACTACTTTACTAGTCAAGACATGTGAAAAAGTACTATATTCAGGTTATACTATCACTAAAATCAGTCTATAAAGCATCATTCAAAATATAACAGTTCTTCAAATTTGGTCATGCAAGACTGAATCTTGAGAATGCGTCTATAGATTATGATGAATGGAAAAACATCATTGAGATTTTCGTTGACTCAAAATTTAATTGCAAATATTTAACAAAATGTGTGGAAGGTTGATATTTGAGTTAGTTCACTGATAAATTCATTCATGTAGCAATAATGAAATCTCATATTTGAACAGTGGCTTTTTTGTGGTTTTTTTTGGTACTGGGGACTGAACTCATGACCTCGTACCTGACAGTTGAATAGTGATTTTAACTTTTTCAAGTGTTTTCAAATAGTCTGTCTGGCTTTATCTTTAAAACAATCCTGTTAGTGGGCAGCACAAGATTATCAGGATCAAAAAGAGCTAAGGGATTAAATTATTTAGTCAAGGACAAAGTAGGAGCACCAAGTTCAAGCCCAGCCCACTGACTAAAAAATCTGTCTTCTAACCTTACATTATTTATCCCTTGTAATTCACGTATATGATAAAATCAAACAAACACAATAGCTATCATTACAAATTCTTATCATTTTCCAAACGACTAACATTCTTGGGGAGGTGGCAGATGGAGAAAAACCTGTTTTTTGTTTTAATGTATTAAAAGTTAAAATATATAGAAAAGTATCCATCAGCAAAACAATAAAACACAAAGCATAAAAAATGGTATTTTTATTTAAAAAAGAGCTATAGGGGAAAAAATATTATCTCTGAAAAGTAAAAAGGATCAAAGGGAATTCTAACGGGGTACTGAAGCCACACATTATTTACTTGGTTTTTTAATTCTTGTTGTGTCTTATAACAAGTCGTTTTTTAAATCCGTGATATGGTACTTACTGCAGCACTGGTGGAGAAGTGATGAATAGGTACAAATTCAACCAACTCAATGCCTTTCAAAATATATAAAGGACTTGAAGGATAAGCAAAGTTTCAAAAGTGGCTTTTGGTGAAATACTTAAAAACTATTCTTTCAGCATGCACTGAGAAATGAAATTAAAAGCTTACCAGTAACAATGTGGCTCCAAAGGCAAGGCAAAAAACCATGGGTCCTGCCAAATCAGTTTCATTCATGATGCTGCCATCAGCTACTTTCAATGGATGCAGAACTGTAAGTGTTTTCTGCCAAATGTGGTCAAAATTGATGCCTAACTCTGAAGGAAAAAATAAAACAAATCACTTTAGATTTGTGGAATACTTTTAATGTACCACAATCTATGTTGGAACAGGAGACATAATGAAACAACCAGAATCAAAAGATCTTGCATATTATTTTACCAGGTTCTGAATACCAGTCTGTGCTGTTTGTAATGCTTGTCCTACAAGTGTATCACTTCTGATTTAGTGTTGGAAAAGGTACTGATATGGCGAAACACAATCATTGTGTATTACTTCATAGCAAAACAAAATATAGTCAAGGTTAATGGTAAGAACTCTTTACCTGAGACTATAGGAATGCCTAAGGATCCCACGAAAAAACTACACAAAACTATGTTTCTATGCACAAGTGTACATTTTTTTGGAAAATACTCTTCAAAGTTTCCCAAACCCCCCCTAGAAAACTGTTTTATACGTTTTGATATATAATTTGAAAACATAATTTTTAAGTAATGTCACCAATTCTGTTGTTCATTTATTTCCATGTAGAATAATCAGTATCATGCTATTTCCTTTCACTTCCTCCACTGACAGAATTTAATTATTAATCTAAAGTAAAAATCAAAGTTGGCATTCTAATGCATTTTATTGTCAATTTATTAAAAAGTCTAGGAAAATCTGGTTTCCTAAGACCCAACACAGTGTTATGTACACTCTTCAAAGTAAGTAGAAAACTGCTTTGTAAGACTGCCTTAAAGGAAAGGACAACTTCTCCAAACAAAAATATATTTTCACCGACTGGTTGAATACTATGAAGTACAGGTTGAACATCTCTAGTTGGAAAAATCCAAATTTGAAAACTAAAACTTTTTGAACACCAACATGATAGTCCAGCAGTTTCAGATTTTAGGCATTTTGGATTTCTGATTAGAGACACTGACCCAGTAAAGTCTCTAAAAATATTCCACTATTCAAAAGAACTCAAAATCTGAAACACTTCTGGTCCTAAGCATTTCAGGTAGGGTTTATTCAACTTGTATTATCAAATGTTTTAACCAGTCCTACCTTCTAATAAAGGTGGCTCATCCTCAAAATTGTTTCCATAAAATGATTGAGATGCAGCTGGAGTATATGTCTGAGTTGGATGGAAAATCTGCCCAGTGTATGGCTGCTGTGGCTGCATCATGTCTGGAGGGACAAATCGGCCTTGCTGAGAGTAGTCATAGCCAGCATATTGTCTATTAAAAAAAAAAAAAAAAGAGAGAACAAAAAAGTTGTATTTCTCAGAAGTATTATAACACCCTGACAGTTGGTAATCCTTAAATTCCTAAATTTTCATTTGATAGCTACAAAAATGATACCAAATTAGTTTATTTATAACTATGATCAAGCTGAGTACATTGAAAAATTCAGAGAATTTTCTGATGATGCTAATATTCTCCTGTGCAGAATTTAAGCGGCTCATGAACTATTATTACACTTTATCCCTTTTCCCTCTCCTTCCCTTCCCACTTCCTCCATCTCGATTCCCCACCCCCCTTGAGAAAGATCTACCTTCCTACCAAGGCTATTTTAATGACAAGGGGGAACACAAGGATATTATATGTCTTTAAATACTTGTTTTGCTGTCTTCTGGGAAAATAAGACTTATCAATTAATGAGACTAATCTAATTATATAGTAAGAAACATAGAGGTGAAACATTTATTTAAAAGTAAAATATTTTTAAAAATCAGAGCCCTAAAAATTCTTTAGTCTATCTTTTAAAAAATTGTGGGTCCCTTTTAGAAAATGCAAAAATATGATATCCATTAATACTGAAATTTTAAAATGGAAATGAATTTTTAAATTAATTAAACATCTTGAGTAAAACAAAATAAAAAAATGTAAATGTTCAGGTATACATATCTTTTAGGAAAGTCCAATATGATTCTCAGGAATTAGCAAACTAGTTTAATTCATGTTTTTAAAAATACCATTCATTTTTCTAACTATGCAATATAGAATTCACTGCACCATTATTTTAGTAGTAAAAGATTGAAAAAATAGCTACCAGTAAATATATTGTGATATGAGCATATAACATTGCTGTGTCCCTATTAAAAAGAATGAGGACCCACTCCAAAAATGGGCATCAGAGGTGAACACACATTTCTCAGATGAAGATATACAAATAGCAAATAAACACATGAAGAAACGTTCAACATCACCAGTCATTTGAGAAATGCAAATTAAACAACACTGAGATTCCACCTCACTCCAGAAAGAACGGCTGCCATGAAGAAACCAACCAGTAACAAATGTTGGTGCGGCTGTGGGGAAAAAGGAATATTTCTCTACTGTCGATGGGAGTGTAGACTGGTACAGCCACTGTGGAAATCAGTATGGAAATTTCTCAAAAAACTAGGATTGGAAGTCCCATTCAATCCAGCTATTCCCCTCCTGGGTATTTTCCCAGAAAAACTGAAAATATCAATGCACAGCATTATATGTACACCCATGTTTATAGAAACACAACTTGTAATAGGTAAATCTTGGAAACAACCAAAATGACCATCAACCACAGAACAGATGAAAAAGATGTGGTATTTTTATACAATAGAATATTACTCAGCTATAAAAAAAGATGTTGAGGTTTTTATAGGTACATGAACACTGACACTATACTCATAAATGAAATGAATCACTCATATTTGTAAATATTGTATTGTGTCCCTAGCGTAAACAATAAATAATAAAAAACTGAAAGAGCAGTAAGATCCAAAATGTAGACAATGTAGTAATGAAAGGGAAAGAAAAATGCTCAAAAGGAAAAACTTGTAGATATACACATATAACTGTATAAGTGTGCAAGATAGATAAGCATATTAATTTTTAGTTCATCAAAAAGAATAGTTTATGCAGTCATTGTTTGACTGTTCATTTTTTATCTTGAGCAACTGCTTTTAAGATAACAATATGTAATATATTAACTAGTGTTGATTTCTGTTATTTTTTTGAAAGTTTGTATTATTTTTACCCTTTTCTGTTTTGCTGTTTAAAAATAAATAAAAAAGAATGATGCAGTTTTATGTGTACTAATGATAATCAAAAAATATTCAGTGACAAAAAAAGCAATGTTTAATATAGTATACATTACACAGAGCCATTGTGATTGTGCTTTTTTAAAAAAATAAACACGCAAATACATACATGCTTGTATATGCCAAGGATTGCTCTAGGAGTATAAAGAAACATCTAACCATCACATTGCTAAGTAAAGGAACTTGGAAATATGAGGGAAAACTAAATTTTCACATTATAAACTCTTATACCTTTGAAAATGTATGATATTCATTACTTACAGAAATTGGTTAATTCTAAAACAACTTACATGCAATATATACGTATCTTAACTGAAAATGTACCAAATAATCTTTTTGAATGTTCCTATTTGTAAAACATTCTTTTAAGTTTAATGTGGATTATCTTTTATTATCTTCACTACAACTATCAGAAGTAGATACTATCTTCTTTCTCATTATAAAGATGAGGAAACTAAACTCTAGATTAAAATAATTTGTCCATGGTGGTACTAGAATAAAAAATGAGGTATTATAAAAATCACTTCAAAATTCTATCTTATAAAGATAAGTCCTATCTTACAATGTTCTTCTCTATACAGGTATTTTTTTTTCAGTGTTTGTGGTACATAAATATGCTGATTTTCACCTATGCAGACACTCATCTTCATATGTTCACTAACCTCTAACAGGACTAGCTTGTTAAACTAGGGCAAGAATTTACACTGCCTGAATTAATACAATATGCTATTGTGCTGATCTGTCAGATTCATCAGTTTATGAAACCACAAGACAAGTTCCATATGGCAGTTTCTGCTATGTGTTTAAACAGACTGTATTTTATTCTCAGAGAGGTAAGAAAAAATGCACAACAACATAAAACCAAAATGAATAGTACTGAATAGTATTTCTCCAAGTCTTTGGTTTTAGGACACCTTTAAATTCTTAAGATGTATTTATACCTCAATGTGTTTTTATTTATGGGGGTTATTATCTATCAATATTTACCATACAAGAAATTAAATGTTTAATTTTTTAAATATTTATTAGTTAAAAGTAGTACATTTTAACATAAACACTTTTATAAAGAAAACTATTTACAAAAAATAACAGAAAAGTTATACTGTATTATGCTTTAAAAATCCCATTAGAGGCTGGCTTAAAGAAAGATATTTTTATATCCGCTTCTGCATTCAACCTACTGTGATACTTTTAGTCGAAGTACTTCCAGAATATCCAATGTTGTAGCCATGCAGTTAGAAAAGAGTATTACAAAATTTCAGATACCATGAATTTTAGATGCCACATTAAAACTCAAAACAAAGGGGTAGTTTTCTAAAATTCAAGTAGCAACACAGAATCTGAAACACCATCAGTGAACTTTTTTATGCCCTGTTGCAGTCTGTCTTGTACTTTGTATCTTTTACTCACGGATAATTACATAACATCAGGAATTGGTCATCAAGAAAATAATAATATTATTTATACATATCTTCCAAACATGGACTTATTTAATTTTACATGAAATGGATCACATCTGTTAATTATCAGAAAAAATGGTTAATTACCAGGAAGCTGACAATTTCAGGCTGAATTTAACTTTTTCAAAATCTTTATTTTTGACTAAACTCATGGCCTCTCTTTGAATCACTGTCGTTACACACACACACACACACACACACACACATGCAACACATACTGTCAATTGTTTTTCTTGAAGTAACATTTTCTTATTTATTTTTGAGAAAAGACGTGCCAAATAATCAAGTCTGAATGACCAGTCTATCAGTTGTTATTTCAAATAAAAAAATGGTCTTCACTAAAAGACATCTGGTTCAGCTTGCAATTCAAACTGCGCATGCACTTTTCCTAGAGCCATCATAACGTCCCTATGGAACAGGAATGCTTTATGATTGTTTGCAATTTTGTCACACAATATTAAAGAAGGCTCAAGATTTAACAAAATGAAAATTCTTAATGCTCCATTATGGGAATCCTTAAATGAAAACATATTTGTCTATCTTTCAACAAAATCACTATGAGAACAATTTGATGTTACTAGCTTGATTCACACGTAGGTATTAGCAGTTTTATCAAATACTGGCTTTTGATATATCAGTGCAACATTGTTACGAAAATAATTTCTGACCTTAAAAACTCCCTGAAGTCTCAAGGACCCTAGAATCTGAGAACTACTGAATTAGACCTATAAATTTCAAGTAAGGAAGAGAAATACTTTGAGCAATTGTTTCAACGGTAGCATCAAAAATGATGTACTAGCACAAACACAGACCCATACACCGGTTTAAGACAACAGAAAACAATCTCATGCACCCACAGTCATCTGACTTTTTACAAAGAAGCCAAAAATATGCATTGGAGAAGACAGCTTCTTTAACAAAAAATAGTCCTGGGAAAACTGGATAGTCTCTTGCAAAAAAAATAGACCCCTATCTCTCAATCTGTACAGAAACCAGAACAAAACAGATCAAAGACACAGATACAAAAACAGAAACTTTCAAACTGTTGAGAAACAGGATGAGGGAAACATTTAAAGCCATAGGTATAAGCAAAGAATTCCTGTATCCAACTCCAACAGCAAAGGAAGTAGTACCAACAATCAACAAATGTGATTGTATCCAATTAAAAAGTTGCTCAGTAAAAGAAAAAAAAAAAAACCTGTGGCTAAAAAGTACATGAAAAAAATGTTCAACACCTTCAGCCACTAGGATGTAAATCAAAATAATTTTGAGATTCCCTCTTATCCTAGTAAGAATGGCTACCATTAAGAACCCAAAAACAAGCAATGCTGGTGAGGATACAGAAAAAAGGAACCCTTTTGCATTACTGATAGAAATGTAAACTAGTACAACCAGTATGGAAATCAGTATGCAGATTCTCAAAAATCTAAAAGTAGAAACAACATTTGACCCAGCTATCTCTTGGGTATATTCCAGAAAGAATTAAAGACATACTGTAGAGACAGATGCATACTTACAATGGTACAATTCACAATGGCTAAGCTGTGGAATGGGCCTTGATGCCTGCTAAGAGATGAATGGGTAAAGAAAATGTAGTATATAGGCACAAGTGAGTATTATTCAGGTAGGAAATCATGTCATTTGTTGGAGAATAGATGAAACCAGACACCATTATCTGTGTAAAATATACCTGACTCAGAAAGTTAAAATATCACGTTTTCTCTTATGTGACGAACATAAAATATAATAGATGAGTGACTAAAATAAAGAAGAGATGATAAATTAGAAGACAGACTCCTGCAGACAGAGAAGGAGACAAGACAAGAAAAGAGAACAGGGACAAAGGAGTAAACTGAAAATAATCAAGATGTTATACGCATGAACCAATTCCCCCAAACATAACTATTTCACATTATAAACATGTACTGCACTAACAAGAAACCAAAATTGTAACTGAAATATCCACACACAGGGTTTCACACCTTGAACAGATAGTAGTGCTTGCTCTCTTTTTGTTTTTTGGTACCAGGGATTGAACTCAGGACCTCACATTTGCCAAGCAGGCATTTACACCACTGAGCTAAACTCCCACCTCTCTCTCTTTGAATCACTGTCTTTACACACACACACACACACACACACACACACACACACACACACACGTAGCATCATTATCCCATCTTCCAAATGCAACATGAGAAAGACAACAACATGGGATTTTAATATTTGTGTTTTTCAGCAGTACTTGTTCAGGAAAATTTCTGACTCACTCTTGCCGGTTTTAAACTAATATATGACATGGTAGACATACATAATCTTTACAGACTAAAGCAACACTTTCACAGCAGAAAAAGTTGTATATGCTAAGTCAATACTCTCGTATGTATCATATTAACAACAAATTAAGAGTATTTTCATATACTAGGTTATCTACTCAATTTTATGAAAATCCTCATATATTTCATAAAAGTATCATCAGTTAAGTCAAAGATGAAAATATAATGGCTTTTAGTATTTCAGAAAATAGTGACTGATATTACTATGTACTTAAGCATATTTACACTATAACATGGGATCTATCCAATCTGACTCACATATGCACACACAGACACACAGGTTATAATCAAAGGATCTTTTGTTTAGTTTTATGTTTGGAATATAAATGTATAAATGACACTTGTGAAAATCATAAAAATGGGAAAGCTGACATCAGAGAGTAAACACAGAAATTACAGACTAGTAAATCAAACTGAAGACAATCCAAATATCTTATCTGAACCCAAACTTTTGGCAACAGAGAGCTAAAGGTCACCACCTGAGAGTGGTAAACAGGTTAGAAAAATATTACTTGACAAACAGCTGGACATTTAAATATTATGTTGCAGATCTATTTGAAGGTACACATAGAAGGAAAAAAGTCCAGTTTTTTTGTAAAGTTCAGAAGGTCACATTTATTGACTAATACATCACATCTTACGGTTTTCCAAACATTATCTATCTACTCATATTTAGTAAATGGTACTAATAATTAATTATCCAGAATACAACGTCTTCATTAGTATTGAAGCAATTTTCCCCGGCACATGATTTGGTTGAAATGGAATTTTGAGCATGGTCAGTAATAGCTGCTGTGTGGACAAATGAAATTGGATAAGAGGATAAATTACATCTTTAAGTGATATAAATATGGACAGGATAGAAAAAAAAAAACACAAATAAACCTGGAAGCCTGCGATCTAAATAAAGGACTTCTGCTTAGTCTAAAGATAAAGGTTGTCTGATTAAAAACAGGTCAGCATAAAGACAGACTCTTTAAAGCCCTTGCTATTAGCAATGATTTACTAGATGGATTTTGGCCAATGATATATTTGCCCTCCCACACAAAGTAGTCAACAAAAAATACATATTTAGATAATGAAATGAATGAAAACTTTCACCTTAATTTTTTCAATTCTGCCTAATTAAGAGAAATAAATCCTTGCTGGGATGTACAGTAATTAAGAATTTAAAAGACAGAAAAAAGTAATTCATATGAAGTGCTGGTAAACCTATGGCATATGTAGCACAACCGAATGTCATCACTGAAAGTTCTAAAAGGTTTGCCATAGTTGATATACAGGTCATTTTTACATGCTCACTCCCACTGTTCAACAATTAGATGTCTCAAATTAAGCAGACTTAAATAATTCACAGGTTATAAAAAAGGACAGTCTATCTATGGTGGACTATACAGAGGGGCTGAATTTGATTTTTGTTTTTTAAAAATCTTTGGCACTTTCAGATATAGTAATTCAAACACAGGCTAGTAATGCATGTTTCTCATAGATGGACTGGATATACAACTCTCATTTTGAGATAGTCTTCATGGGGTTTTAAATTCAGGACCCAGAGGTGACTAACGGGTAACTTATGAACTGTGTTGAGTTACACGGACATTTATTTGGGTGTTTAAGTGAGTACATGCATATATTTCTAGAAAATAGGTCCATTTTTATAAGGAGGTACGAACTACCTAAAAAAGGGTAAGTAATCTGGTACAGGAAAACTCCTTCATTTGACTAGAGACCAAATAAGGTTTTTCTCTAAGGGTCTAGGAAAATTAGGATATGATGCTCTGAAAGATACTGGTAGAAAGCCTTCAGCTAATGTATTTTTTTGCTACAACATATGGCACTATAAAATGATTGTTAAATTTTACGTTTAACAGTTCAAGGTCTAAAAAAGGGTTTTGTATCCACTTAAATTTGGAACTGGTAACTTCTGTGGCACTGACCATAAAAATTCTTTTGTAAAGAATTAAAGTGATAATTACTATATGAAAATCACTCGATTTCCACTGTTGAACACTGTCATTAAGCACTTTCAATTAAAATTGATAAAGTCTGAAAGTTAGAATGAACTAAGTGCCACACAAGCCATCAAACTTTTTCCCTATTTAACTAGTTCTATAAACTAAACAGCTTGAATATCATAGACATACTGTTACTAAAAGCTACTTTTTCATGCTGGTACATCAGGTTTTCAGAAAATACCTAATTCTTAAACAGGGCAATCCCTTTAAACCTAAATGGGTCATTTATCTCTCCAGACCAAAGAAGATTGAGACAAAAATGACATTCCTAAAAAGCGACATATTCACATTTAATTTTAAGTAGAATCAAACATCCTAAACACATGCTTTCACTGCAGTGTAAACTATATAAATTGTTAAAGCTGAAAAGTTACTTGCTATAGGGTCCTCCACTTCCTCCATAATCATAGGACTGTTGAGACTGGTCATCGATGCTGTAACTTGTCTGGTAGAAATCTGTATTTAAATTATCAAAACCTGACATCGCAAAAGACCTGTAACAGAAAAGAAATGGTAGTGTTATGTCCAAGTCCCATTTAATTTATTCCCGCCGCTCTGATTAAGCAAATACCCAGAGAAGGCGGTAAACATTTCCCTCTCTAACAGTGGGGAGCATTCGGAGAGACTTTAAAAGTTTCTACTCTCTAACTCGAAGCCCAAGAAAACACTTCGACCTCAAGAAGCTGATACATCTTAGTAGGGGCGAGGTCGTGGGAGGAGTGGCTCTACAGCGATATAAAATACCAGTAACAAAGATGAGTCCTCATCTTGCAACGGAGCTTTACATGGGCGGCATGAATACCGCCTTGCAAAACAAAGCTCATACCCTGGCTGGAAAGCGCAGAACGCAGAAAGGTCGCAGGGGCCGCGTCAGAAAAGGGATTGAAAGCGAGTGAGACCTGAGCGTAGGGACCACGGCGGGCGCCGCGCCGAAAGAGGGCAACAAGCTGCGCCGCACAGCTATCCAGGAAAGCCAGAAAGTTGCAACGGGCCTCAGACACTCACCAGAGGTGGAGGGAGCAGTGGCGGCAGCGGCTGAAGCACCGGCGGCCCCAAGTAAACCCCCCAAATGCAACTCCAAAACGTACACTCGTCCGTCGCTACGTGTCACAGGGCCAAAGAACAGCTTCCGGGGCACGCCGGCTAGTGCGGATGTGTTGGCAAGTTTTACGCTCTCCGGTTGGATGATGGGCGGGGCTAAACACCGGAAAAGGCTATGGCACATGCGCAGTATCAACCAACTGGCCCCGGGATGGGCTAATAGAAAGAGGGAAAGTGCTTCTGGCGGTGTGGTCCGTGTTGGAGGCCGGAAGATTCAAGAGCAGCAATTGCTAGGTAATAGTTGAGTGGGTTCCTTCCTTCGCTGGCCTCGCACCGGGAGCAAAGTGGAGAAACGCCTAAATTAAACTGAAAGAGCCCCCTCTGCTATCCACAAACTAGAGCTGCTGTCTTTTAATGTGACTTAGGCGCAGTACTAAAGAGTTTATATGTATTATTTAATCTTCACAGCCCCAATTAAATTCCTACTCTTACTTTTTTTCTACGTGAAAAAGTGTTCGTTTATTCTGTGCTAGCTGCTAGGGGTACATGGTGAATACCGGCTAGCCCTCCTGCGGGACAGGGATAATCAAACACAAATACATGTAGAATTGCTGTTAATTTTCTTAATGCCTCATAATTCTTTCGAAGAGATAATACTTATCTTACGAAGGTGTGTGTGTCTGGAAACCCACTCTGAGAGGGAAGTGTTTCAAAGGGAGTTGATTTAAGAAAGGAAAAAGGTAAGGGAAAGGCTAGAAGCTAAAGTACTTTTTTTTTTTCTTTAAGTAGAATTTCTTGAACCTGTAAACTACTGACATGCAGAGGATTTTTCTCTGTGGCATGTTTCCCAGCATCCTTGGTCTCTAGTCACTAGTTTTCAGTTAGCAGCCCCCTCTCCCAAGTTGTGAATACCCAAAATTTGATTCCAGGCATTGCTAGATGTTCTTTAGGGAGTAACTTTAGCCCAGTTTGGGAACCACTTGACTAAATGAAGCCAAGGTGAAGCACATGAAAGGAAAGGCCCAGAAATTGAAGCTGGAATGATAGAGGCCAGGAAATAGAAAATCTTGTGCGATTTGGGTGTTGATTCTAAAAGAAATGGGAAAACATTTAAGATTAAGAACTGATGGGTGACATGACTAGATGGTAGTGTCGTTTTGAAAAAGATTGCTTTTGCCTATTGTGTTAAATTACTTTCTCAATGTGCTGGAATCCTGAATGCTGTAACCCTAAACACCATGCTATTAACTTGTAAGCAGCACTGTCTTTTAAGATAATAACACTAAAATTTACATGGTGAGCATTTTCATCATGCTCTTTGTTCAGAATAGTGTATTCTTCACAAAATAACTCAGGATTGATGTTCTATGGCCAGTTTCCAAAGGAATAATAAGATTTTACAGGTTAAAACTTTTCCTTCAACTCCCCAGCCAAAAAATAAAACAAAAAGCATCCCATTTCAAACAAAAATAGCAACAAGGATGTGGCAACCAAACCAAAAAACCCAGCAGTATTCCCGAGAGACACTATGAGATCTTTACCAGTGAATTTCTGAAATCACTTATCCAACTATCACTTATTACCAGTCACTCTAGCATCTATTGATGCAGGTACCATGTGCACAACTTTAGGTAAATGACCACAGTATGGTTTTCACCTTTCCCCCAACATAATTATTAATAGTGTCTCCTTTGCATTCTTAGGAACATCCCAGTTTGTCTGATAATGCATATAGTTGTACTTTTAAAGTACATTATCCATGAAACTGGATAGTTCTCAGTAATATGCAATAATATATCAATTTATCTACTTAATGATTTTATGCTTTAAAATCTAGTTTCTGTTTTTTCATCTTTTGCTTTTGTTTCTTCCTATCAGAAAGACACAAAACTCTCAAACTTGAATGAAATATAAGGATATGAAGATTAAATAAACCTTGGCTGCTTAGGAGTGCATTGTTGGGTATAAATGATATTCAAATTTTGTTTCTATGAAAGTAGTTATCATACTTACTTAAATTTTTTCTCTTTAAATTCCTGCCCCAATTGAGAAACCAAGCAAGAAGGTTAATTTACTGATTTAACCTTCCATTTTGTTCAAAACATAAACTAAGGTATCCTATAGAAATCTCTTGGAGATTTTGAGATCATCAGTTAATTTTATGGCTTATAATGTAGGCCTTTGTTTTTGGAAAATGTTTTTTATGTTGCTCCCCTTGTCTGGGATAGGCTCCAGAATGTTATAATAAGGAATGCTAAAGAACTCGGTTCTGTGGAAGTCATTGTGTTGGCTTTTTTTTTTTTTTTCCCAGAGAAAGCCTCAACAGGTCTACAGATTGTTGGAATATGAATTGGAGCCTATTAATAGCTGCTGTCTGCTGCTCTGAGTCCTCATGTATCAATCACTAAACTTATTACTGGAAAGAAAAGGACATTCTAATCATGAATAATATATTTTAACTAGCTTGACAGTCATGCTAGTATACACAATAACTCTTTTGTAGACATTACATACACATACAAAGGAACTGTTTTCTTAGGATGGCAGTGAAATTGTGTGTAGATATTTTAGAAACATCTTCTTTGCCTCTGTTTTATAGGTAATGTGTTATGTGTGATTGTGCCAGAAAAGTATGTATGAAAATGGGCATTTTTCCTTACCATCAGTGATATCTGCCAGCATCAATCAAGGTGAAGGTTTGACAGCTGTGCCCATATGTCAAGTAATAATGAAACCTGATAATAGTAAAAATGAATGTAATTGCTCAATGTCCATTTTCACTATTCTTGCATATTAATTGTGTACCCCATGTCCCAAATATGATAGCTATATTCCCCCCAAATTATCCTTTATCCCTTAAAAAAATGTTTTGTTGAGTCAACTTTTTTTTTTAACCGGTACCAGGGATCAAACTCACAACCACATACTTACAAGGTAGGCACTTAAGATGCCACTGAGCTAAATCCCCAGCTGGAGTCAACTTCTTAAAGATATATTAGTTGAATTTTTCTTTTGCTATTTTAGTTATTTTGCCTTGGGCAATAAGTTGTTGCTTGAGGAAGACAAATTTGCCTACAATAATACTGGATGTTTCTGGATATAACTGGTTTACAAGAGGTATAGAAATTTAACCCTGATTTAATAATTATTTTTGGGGAATGACTTTAATATTGCAAGTACTGATTTAAAAAAAAAAACAACTCTGAAGGTCCTGGTATCTGTCCCCAGTACTATAAATAAATAAATAGCCTTTCTAAAGCAGATCTGTAAGTAGTTTCATTATAGAGATTCTAAGGAGTCAAACAAACACATTTCAAATGTTACGTGAATGGACACTGTAGTTTAGAGTAAGAATTTCAGTGACAGCACTGGAAGTACTTCCAGTAACTTATACAGAAGGAAAGATAATATGAAAAACAGAATTGGAGAACTTTATCTGTTTTGTTTGTTTGTTTGAAACAGGGTTTCACTATGCTGTTCAGGCTGGTCTTGAACTCACTTTGTGGCTCAGGCTGGTCTCAAACTTGCAACAATCCTCCTGCCTCAGCCTCCCAAATGCTGGGATTATAGGCGTGTGCCACTATAGGCGTGGATTTCATCTGGTTTTTAGTGATGGCCAAACCACTGGTGCCTCAGGTGAAAGTGAAACATTTGAACAAAGTAGTAACTAATGCCTGTATGTATTTACTGTGTTAGGTATTGCTCTAAGCACTTTGCAGCTTTTAACTCAGTTACTCCAGTAGCCTAAGTGAGGTAGGTTCTGTATAACTCCTGTTTAATACATGAGGAAACTGTGAACAATGTAGATTATCTGTCAAACATCATTAAGCTAGGAAATAGTAGACCAGTAGTGGACCAGAGATTTGAACCCAGTTTGTTTCCTGAATCCTTATGCTAAGCCACTGAGCTGTATTGTTATTGTGTCATAAAATGTGAATGTAGAAAAGGCAGTAATTGTGATAAATATGCTCCTTGATGTGATATGTGATTCTATATGTTTATTTAAATTAAAATTGCTATTCAATATTTGATAGTTGCATTTATAGTATCGATATGTGAATATATTCAAGTTATAAAATATTATGTAATGTTTTCATAGGGCAAATGATGAATCTCCTTGTGTTCAAGTTTACTTTGCATTAGTCATGCATTTTAGTTAATATTGCAGCCTGGTTAAGGGTGAAGGCTTTGGAGCCACACTGCCTGAATTTGCATCCTTTACCACTTACTAACTGTGGATCTTTAGTAGTTAACTTTCTGTGCCTCATTTTTATTTTCTGTAATGGCAAAGTAACAGGATTCCTTTTATGTTGGTTGGTAGGAGATTTATATGAGGTAATGCATACAGTGAATGTCTAAGTACTAAGTACTTAGTATTTGTAGTTATTACCATTGCTGTATTGTAATATAGCTTCAGAAGAAAACTGATTTAATCAGGCATCAAAATGGTTTTTTAAAAACTTTAAGGATTGAGTTTGAACAAACTGCTGCTGAGACCAGTTTTGCATGTTCACTTGGCTCCTGCAGATTTTGTGCTGTTGTATAATTTGCTTTTGATACTCTGGAATGTGTTAAAATACACTTTCTTCATCCTGTATCAAAAATTTATTGCTTCTCAGCTTTGTGGCTAAGATCAAGTGAAAAAATTGCTACATTTGGTTTTTCTGCATTATAAATTTTAATTTCACAAGTATTTTTATGTCAAATGCTATTAAGATCCACCCGTTAGAGCAGTTGTACTTGAAAGTTGTAAACTGTGCTATTCATATTTAATACTCTTAGCATTTCATAATATTTAAAACACTGCAAAGTGTTTTCATCTTTCTACTTTCTCTTCTTTTTCTTTAATGCACAGAATTTATCAGAAGTACAGGCTTGTTACACACTCCTATTGTCTCATTTAATGTTTTTTGTCATTCATTTGGAGATAGATTGCACTATATGATATTCGATCTGCAAAGTGACAATTTCATTTGGTTCAGCCTAAGAGGTAATATGCTCATTTTGATCAGTGAGTTATCAAATGTTCAACTATGGTTTAATGTGTTTAAGTAATTTCTCGAAGTCACAAAGAATGTGTGTGTGTATATATATATATATATATATATATGAATATGTGTTTTTCAATAACTGCAGTTTAAAATGCAGTCCATCTCAGTCCTATCTCTGTTCTATAACACTATTTTCCATAAAAAATGTTTCAAACATGAAAGTTAGGACCTGTGAATAAAGTTAAAGAATGCTGATACTTGAACCACAGTATCTATGATATGGGCACTTCTTTTATTGTAACTTGTGCAGAAAACCTTGGAGAGCAGGTATGTTTCACTGCTGTTGAGGAAATGAAAAGGAAGCTAACCTGGCAGTTTATAAAAAATAATTGTAATCAGCCTGTACTGGCTTTCTAGGACTGATATCACAACACTTTATAACTACAAACTGGGTGGTCTAGGCAACAGAAATTTACTCTCATAATTCCAAAGGTTGGAAGTCTGAAAATGAGGTGTTGGCAGGGTTGCTCCCTTCTAAGGACTGTGAGGAAGAATGTGCTTTTGCTGCTGTCCTAGATTCTAGTGGTATCCTGATACTTTTCAACATCATTCTGCTTGTAAATGCATCACTCCAATTTCTGCCTCCATTGTTACATATTCTCCCTGAGTTTCTTGACATAGTCATCCATCTTTGCATGTCCATGTTGAAATTTCCCTTTTATAAAGACATTATTCCTGTTGGATGAGGGCCCATTTTAACTTGATTGCCTCTGAAGAACTATTTCCAAACAAAGTCATGTTGTGTACGGAAGGTACATTTTACTTTGCTGTTGAAAGCATGACGCAGCCTTAAGTTCCTATTGCATTCCTTTGGTTAAACAGACCAACACACAAATAAGCAGTAATCTGTTACTATTTCATATTGAATACATATTCATATCAATCCCAAATTTTTTTTTGAGACAGGGTGTCACTATGTAGTTCAGGCTGTCCTTGAACTCATTATGTAGCCCAGGCTGGCTTTGAACTTGAAGTGATCCTTTGCTTCAGCCTCCCAAGTGCTGGGGTGTATCATCATACTCAGGTCAATTTCTTGTCATTACTGAAAAGTGCAATAAACCTTTGGAATAAAACCCATAGCAACAGGTCCTTTTCATTGCATTCTTTTGGAAGCAATGGACATTTGGCCCAAAGAGATTCCCTGCTTTAGGTTTTCAGTTTAGTCCTGTGCTTGTAGAATGGCAAATGCTAGAATAAGATTTTCATTTCTAAATGTTTCTTAAATTTTTTTGTATTTATGTTGCTTTTTTTAAAAAAAAAAAACTAAATTAAAATTAGGAATTTTTTATTTTCCAGTTTTCTTCCTTGGTGAAAAAATTTGCCATAACCTAATTATAATGCTTTTTATACACATAAGACTATTGATTATAATACCAACCAAGCTCTTTTCCTTAAATGAAGATTAATTTGTTTTAAAACAATCAGATGTGTATGAAATCAAACTTAGGATTTTCATTAAGTTCTGCATGTGTAGATATGGAAGTCAAAGACAAATACATTCTTTACTGAACTGGCTTCACCTGAGGGTTAGAGGATTAAAGTTGATGGGAGATAATTCTTGCCACACCCTCCGATTTTACACATGAGTATCTGAGGCCGAGAAAGTAAGCCTTTGAAGTGTTGTCTTATTTTAACAGTTTGGGAAGAGCCCCAAAGCACAGCCATCAGTCCCCTATTCTTGCTGAAGGTACTCAATATCAGCAGAAAAAATCTTTTGTCCATTTTGTTCCCATCAGATTGGCTGCATCCTGCCTGACCTTTAACTTCAGTAGTTTCACCTCTCTATGTAAGCTTGTGAACTTATTAAAAAAAAAAAAAAAAGCTAATCCCATCCACTGATAGAAACCAGGGGTCACATTCATCTTCTAGAGATTAAAACCACAGCCCACGGTAGTTTATTCCCGAGTGTCGTTCTTTATGTGATTTTGTATGGTATACAGTGTCCTATTCCACTAGGCCAGAGGTGGCAAAACCTGTAGTACGTGTGTTACTCATTTTTCTTTTAAGATGAAAGATGTTAATGTATAAGTTGTTTTTCCTAATGTAAAACCTCAGTATTCAAGTTTAATTGCTGTGTTGGCACTTACAATAAATAAGTGGCATTTGGGTTGCAGTTTGGGCACTCATTCTCTAAAAGGTTTACTACCCCTACTGTAGGGATGAGTATGTAGGAAAACTGCAGTCATTGTCACTTATCCAGTGTCAGATATATCAAATGTTCTGTCACCTGGCTCTAATTAGAGAGGAGGACTCTTACTAACAGTCAGTAGAAAGTGACCCGAACAAGGGTTTGATTAGTTTTTTTATGATAATGGCTTCAGTCAGATTTGCCAGGTCCTTTCTGTGCCTTTTAGCTCATAGATGATTTTAAGGCAGTAATGGTAGCCATCTAATCAAGACTGTATTAATAAGGATAGAGGGCATATTGTATTTTTGTATTCCAACTGTAGGATAATGAATAGGGCTACAATTTTGGTATTTACTCATTCATTTAACAAAATATTTATTGAACTTCTACCATATACGCATTCATTACATACAACAAACAAATACTGTGTTGGCCCCTTTGTGCTTTAACTTGAAGAAGCTCTATTTGCCCACCTCCCCTGCAGGTTTACTGCCAGCTAACTGCCCTCAGTGCTGCACCTGAGAAGTCTCCTGTTTCTGTTTCTAGCTTGATGAAGTCTCCACTGGGCTTCCATCCAAGCTAGGCTTACCATTGTTTGTTTCTGCAAAGGAAATCCTGAACCGGATCTGAGGGCTCAAATGGTGGGTGCTGCTGTTTACAGGGGGAGTCTTTGCTAGAGCTTTCGACCACAACACCTACACATGGCTTCTCTACTTGTTAGGGACCTTCTCAAAGTATGGCGTGGCTAGATTTGGAGGGAGAGCATCCTGAGAGTAGGCCCAAAGCCATGTCACCATTTCTACACCACCCTTGAAAGTCACACATCACTTCATATACTCTCCTGGTTGGAAGGAAATCTAGAGCTGGCTCATATTCTAGAAAAAGGGAACTGCACTCCAACTTTTGATAGGAAGACTGTCAAAATTTTTTTTTTAAATCTGTTTTAAAACTACAACTTCCCAAAAGGATGCAAATAAAAAAAGAACAGCATATTCTGTTTTGTATTTAGACAGGCTATTAATGTAGTAGGAATACCTCATCTAGGAATACAAGGAAATGAAGTCAGCGCTCTGTAGAGACATCTGTACTACTGTGTTCATTGCAGCACTATTCTTAGCCAAAAAATTAAAACAACCTAAAAGTCTATAGCTGCATGAAGAAACTATGATTGTTATACATACAAAAATATTATTGAAATTAAAAAAATAAAGATTTTGCTGTTTGTGACAACATAGCTGAAGTGAAAGGACACTGAAGTAAGACAGACAAAGAAAATTAATGCATGATCTCACCCTTTTTTCAGTACTGGGGATAGAACTCGGCCTCACACGTGGTAGGCAGGTGTTCCATTACTGAGTTACATCCCCAACACTCCGTAACTCTTACATATAGAATCGAAAAATCTCCACAACGTGAATACATGGAGAAAATAGATGAATAGTTACAAGAAGAAAGAGGATTTGGGAGTTATGTAGGACAATGTGTTCAAAGTAACAGTTGCATAGAATAAAACATATACTACCTATGTAGAAAATCTAAAGTCTACCACAAGGGCTGTGGTTAGTAGTGTTGTACACTATACTAGAAATTTTCTGCCAGATTTTAGGTGCTTCTAACACACACACACACACACACACACACACCACAGATAACTGTGACTTAATATTTGTATTAAATTGCTTACCTATACTAATCACTTCATTACTTATATGTATGTTATGACATGTTGTAAAATAAGACAAAATTTAAAAAAATAAGTAAAAGAGTGAGTATAGGATCTACCCTTCCACAGAAAAAAGTGAAAGGACTTCAAATGTGTATTAATTAGATTCTGACATGTCAGAGCTACTTAGATGGAGTATGTTGGTTGATATTTTGTAGTTCTTGTAGACAATCTTACAATTATATGTATTTAGAGGTTCAATTACTAATGAAGTATTTTTCTTTATTCAATTATTCTTCATAAAACATGGTCTGTAAGTCACATACATTACTTGTGAATCAACATTTGGATAAATATTTTGTAGCATTTTTTCTGTACATTAAGTGATAACTAGTGTTTACTGTTTGCTTATTTTTTCATGATGCATAAAGGATGGTATTTCTATTTGTTTCTAGAACTTTGTGTAGGTAAAATGTTTATGCCATGCTCATTTTGCCCCCTAGTGGTGTTTTATGTGTTTATTTCATTCCATATTCACATGTAATTTTGAAACCTTTAGGAATGTAAGTAGGGAGAGTATAATTTCACCCCTGTCTCATGCACATTATTTTACAGATGAGGAACATGGGATTCAGGAAATTTGCAAGACTTTTTTGATGTCACACAAAAAAGACATCAAAAAAAGTTTTGAACACTGAAAGCTGTATATTACTCCTCTCTCACACTTCATTAGAAATAAGCCCCAGAGAGGCAGGGTGTTCTTATTTATTGAAGAACGAACAGTACCTAACAAGGGGTAGGTATCCAGAAAATATTTGCTTCCACTTTTCAGGTGTTGTGAAAAATGCTGCTATGAACATGGATATACAAATCCGTCTATAACCCTGATTTGAATTATTTTGTACATATAACCAGAAGTGTTATGTCATATGGTAATTCTATTTTTAATTTATCATGGAAGTACCATTTTGTTTTCCATAGCAGCTACACCATTTTATGTTATCAACAAGAATGTACAAAGATTCTAATTTCTCCACATCCTGGCTCACACTTCTTATTCTCTGTTTTTTTTTTGTTTTGTTTTGCTTTTTTGTTTTTGATAACAGTCTTCTTGGTGGGGTGAGGTGATGTCACACTGTGGTTTTGATTTGCATTTCTCTAGAGATTAGTGATGTGGAGAATCTTCTTATATGCTTGCTTTCTTTTTGTATCTTTGGAGAAGCAATTTGTCAAATCCTTTGTTTTAAAAGTTATCTTTGTCTGTTGCTTTCTTTTAGCTATAGACTTTTAAAAATTTTAAAAGTTTTGTTTTTGTTTGATACATTGGTTACTTGAGATTTGAATAATGCTAAAATGATAACTAATATGAAAACTTGAACTTGTTGTGTTCCAGGCACTACTCTAAGCGCCTCACATGTTTTAACCCTTAAACATTCCTATGAGGGAGATACTATTACTGTCTTCAGTTTGTGGAGGAAGACGTAGAGGTACAAAGAGTGACTTGTTCCGTCATCTGGCTGTAGAGCAATAGTTAAGCCTTGTATGTATCTAGGCAATTGGCTGTAGAATCTGTGTACATAACTACATTATTTTGCCTATCTGATACCCACTCGATGTTTTCAAAATATCATTTATACCTTTTATGTGCTATCTTCCTTGATACCTACCCCTCCCATATAAGACTGCATTGCATACTGTGGAAAATTAAACGTGGGTCTCACACAGTAAGAAAGGTTATATTGATTAATATCTATTAATTATGTCAACCCTTGACATTGACTATCAAGAAGATATCAAAGGCCCCCATCTGACCAAACTAGTATATAATTAGGGGTTATATTGTCATCTAAAGTCTATAGCTAACCAGGTGTGGTGGTGCACACCTGTAATCCCAGTACTCAGGAGGCTGAATCAGGGAGATCATCACGAGTTCAAGGCCAGTTTGGGCTGTATAGTGAGTTTAAGGTCAGCCTGAACTACATAGTGAGATCCTTCCTCAATTTTTTAAAAAGTCTATAGCTATAAAAACAAATATATATGTATATATATATATATAACTATAAAAAGAAATATACAGGTAAATGTATTAGAAAGGTAATGAATTAGAGTCCCTGTTTAAAGCCTAGGGAATGTGGTTTAAAGTTTAAATAATGAATTTTCCATGCTACAAGTCAGAACTATTGATCACCAGAAACACTGACTCTTTTATGTATAGAATCCTTTAGTGATATTCTATGTTTGTAGTCTTAAGAAATAACTGCAATGTCTTTGTCATATTTTCACCTCTTTCAGTAAAAAGAGCTTTTAACCAGTTTGTTTAAGCAAGTTCCAATCTGTCCTGTGGTTTCCTTTTTTTCTCTTCAACACATTCCAGATAGTGTGTCAAAAGCAATATATTAAATATATGTTAAAGTTTTTAGTGTCCTGAAAAACTGATCAGAGGAAGATATTTTTAACTGTTCTCTTTCAGAGATGTCATATTTTAATGTACTGATGAAAGTTACACAAATTTCCAGTTTTCACTAAAGAAGCAGAAGGAGACAGGATGACCTAAAGTGCTAGAAATGAGTGGGAGAGGAAAAACCTGAGTTCTAAAGCCATTTTAACCCTAGATTATGCTATTACCCCTTTAGCTTGGCTTGGCTTCAATGTCCTCACTAGAAAAATGAAAATAGAAAAACTAGATAGGGATATATTAATGTCTCCATTCATTAAATGACTATTGAGTATCTATTATGTGCCAAAAATTATGCTAGATGCTTGGTACAGGCTGCCTTACTAGCAAAAGTAAACACCATTCTTTTTCCCTAGCAGAGCTTACATTGGTCATTGATGGTGATAAACATGACTAAAATAATCACTCATCAAATAGCCAAAGTACTTCTTAGGACTTTTCAATTTTTAAATTCATATAAACATAATAATTGTTCATAGAACATAAAGCTTAACATATGTATTGGAGAGATCTGATGAATCTCATTTATTTCCTAGAGTTATTTTCCCTGGCCTATTAGCCATAAATATTTCAGACCACTTATGACAGTTTTCTGTCAATGAAATAATGCAGTTTCCATTCATTATTAAAATAATAGTTACTGTGCATTATTATGCATAACCAGGTAATAGTTCATTCTTCATTTCCATCTCATTCTTAACACTGCCTTTCTTTTCCTAACCAGGAAGGATAGAAAAATTAGTAGAGTATTATCTTAAAATCTATAATAACAGTTTTATTGTTAATGTTTTCTTCAAATTAAATTTAAAGTTTCAAAGATAAGAGCTGAGATGAGGAGGAAGGAGAGAGAGAGAGAGAGAGAGAGAGCACTCATTTTCATAGCTGTAACAGAATATCACTTGAGTGCCCTTTTCTTCACATTTATATTTTACTGATAGAGCCTATGTGGAGAAACACATAAAAATGAGATGTCTTCACTAAATCATTAATAACCCAGGCTAACAGACTTTTAAATTGTTTATTCTTTTATTAAAGTTTTTCTTTGACAGTTGATCTCTAGATTGCTTCAAATACCTAGAGTTATAGTGTCACTTAAGTCTTTTCTAAAATTTCATTTTCATCTGTAAAAGCTAATCTACAGAGATGTCTTTAAATTTTGTTAAATGTTTAAGGCAGAGACTTTATGGAGATCCACCAAAAGCCCTGTTTAGAATATTGTTGCTAATAAGTATTCTGACTCAGGTTGAGGTTTCATAGAAAGATATTTGCACAAGTTGTTGCTGAGTAGCCTCTCCTCAGGCCTGCTGAAAGGAGGTTTAGCAGACAGCAGTCTCACCTCAGAGTGTGTCTTATACATGCTGGTAGACTGGCAATGTTTATATTTGGAATTGTTTTTCATTAGATTGGGCAAGAGGTTCTGGTAATCATCAGTCAATACAGCTTCTTGCTTCTTGTCACAACCAAAGAAGGAGGAAGAAGTTAAGCAAATATTTTGGTTGGTAGTGACTTTTTTCCAAATGTTAGATTTCATCTGAGTTTTAATGTTGATGTGTTCTTTCTCTACAAATTGTTCTTTGCTGTTACTTCTGAAAAGCTAATAAATATTTGCTTTTGATTTCTCCTAGTATTTCTATTATTTTGCAGAAGGAATAATTAAGGCCGAATTCTTGACCTAGATGTTTTTCTTTTTTTATGACTTTCAATAGGAATTACATGAGAGGAAAGTTTCAACAGTTCATTGTATGATGGTAGTTAGAATTATACATTTGGAAATAAATTTTCTGATCCTAAACTCTTTTAAACCCCTGACTAGGAATAGTGGTTAATAGGACATTTCAAGTTTGCCATTGCGCACCTAGCTCAGTAAAGAAGTGCAGGAGTGTCCATTCTTCTCAATATTTCTCTGGCGATTAGAGTACAAATTTAATAAAGAGATAACTAACCAAAAGTGATTCAAATGTACCTAGGGGAAAATTATCAACAGAGAAAGAAATAGGACTGGAATAGGAGTAAAGAATGGAGAAGGGTTGGATGGAAAGGTGTGTATAACTTGAAAATATCAGATACTGTTCTTCTTAGCTAAAGGACATCTCTATCCCACAACACACAGAAATTGAACATTTCTATTGAAATTATCACTTCTCTGAAGAGCTAATCTTTCTCCACAGAAGTCAGTTGTTTACAGCATAATAAAAAACTAGAGCTAAAGTCATGTTAATGCCTTCTACTCATGTATGGGGACCTGAGTTGCAACATTGATTTGTAAACACTTCAATAAGAGTGATGCATAATGATGCTATCAAAGCACTCATAGATTATTTTTGGAATTCTAAGTTATTCCAGATTCTATGTAATGCTTGAATCTGGGGTAACCATTCTGAAAGTATTGAAGGCAAGGCTCTTAACCTATTTGGGGCTATTAATCTATCTGCTATTTTGAAATTTGAGTAAACTCCTTGGTATTTCTAAAAAAATGCCCAACATAGACATAGAGTTTTGCATACAACTTCAGAGAATTCATGAACTTTGTGATACTTACATGTTGGCCTTAAATTAAGAACTTAAGGTGCGGAGCGTGCTGTGCTGATAATGAGGATATTCATGGCATACAGTTTTCCTTTCCAAGTGACTTTGTAGTCCACTACATTGTGTCATAATGCACATTGCTTTCAGATGGGGAGAAGTCTTCTCAAAATTTTTTCACTTTTCCATTGCAACATGATTCAGCATCTTGTTTTAATTCACATAGTTGTCATATTCCTCATCCTCTATGAGGGCAGGAGAGGTAGTTGCTATCCTGTAATTTTTTTTTCTTCTCCAAAGTAACTGAACATTTCATGTGGCCTTTGTGTCAGAACTACTCAGTGTGTGTAGGATGAGACTGAAAAACCACAACCTGTGAAGACAGACTGGGGAAATCCACCGGAAAGAGGCTTTAGAAGGAACTGAGTATTAGTTGTGGGTAACCAGACCTGGAGAGAGCAATGAATTATATAAAGACAAATGAATAGGACTGCATTTTGATGACCCCACACCCTACTTTTGGGCACTGTTTCCTCTGTGTGTCTTTAACTCTTATATCTCTATTATAACTCCTATGACTGATCTGGATTCTATGTTTAATGAGTCTGTCTCTGTTACTAGACCATGAGCAGTTCCAAGGCAGAGTCCATGATTTATTTATCTCTATACTTCAATCTCTTGTCTGGGAGACTTTGGAGACAGAGATGTACATTGAAACTTATGCTCCATATAAATGTGTAGGAGCACTTCAGCAGGATATTTAGCTTACTTGAATCTCTCTCTGTGTCTCTCTTTTTCTGTCCTTCCCTCCTCGTTTCCTTCTTTCGCTTTCCTTCCTCCTCCACCTCTTTTTCTTTCAGTTTGATGCCTCAATTTCCTTGCATTTAGCAGTATCACACTAATAAAGTTTATTGGTTTGTCATAGATAATAAAATAAAGCTTAGCCTACATGTAGTCACTAAGTAACTCAATAATTGGTGTCTGTTATTATTATATGTATTACTATTAATATTGATTGTTAAGTGAAAATGTCTCCTTAATGTTTCTTTGTTTACCTCCTTGGACAAAGCCTCAGCTTAAACTGCTAAAAACATAACTTTTCCTTTCCTCTTTCTTTGTCCTCTCTATTCCCTTAGTATAATAATATCTGTCCTTTGTAATCTGCTAATTAATATCTTCCTCATCTGAATTTATTTTTCCCCTCTGTAATTATTAGTTGCCATTTTGTATTCCATTAATTTATTATGTAGGATGTGAGCTTCATAAAGGCGTAATTTTGGTTATTTTGTGTTACTGCTGTGCCCTCAGTTCTTAGAGCAAAGCCTGGCTCATGGAACATTCTCAACCGATATTTTTTAAGTGAATGGGTGGAGATACACATGAGAACACATAGGCTCATACCCACCACAGCATATACAATAATCTGTATTTACTACCATGAATGATCCTTCCTGATAATCACCAAGATTATGAATTACATATATTTATTGCCTCACTTGGCACATGGTCATAGAACTGCTTTTCCCTTTATTTCTTCTTTCTCCCATTGTTGGAGTATGGGGAAAACACTTTGAAAAACTGCTGTAAAAACTGTCAAAGCCACAACTTTCAATGGAGTATTGATTTGAAGTTTCTGATGGAAGCCCTTTCTCTGTGAACTAAGAAGGGTGACAGTAAACAGAGGGTGAATGAGCTCTTTGCTGTCTTGTAGAAATGGTTGTTGTTGAGAAACTTGTGTCTGTAATTTTTGGTCTGAAACTTCACAATGTTTACTTTTATATACAGGATTAAGTTCAAACTCCCTGGAAGATAACCCACAGATCCTCCACAGGTGCCTTTCTTTTCTCTAGCCAAATCTGACTACTGTTCTTTTTACAACTTGTTTTGTTTTGTTTTGTACTGGAAATTGAACTCAAGATCTCCCACTTGCCAGGCAGGCACTGCGTTATTGAACACAGCCTCCCTGGACCTCTTTCTCCAACTTCTACACTTCCCTGTGCATCCCTTTGACATATACCTCCATACATCCTTTCCCACTACTTTCCCCCTCTCTATAGAATCTTTGGCTTCTGGTTCCAAGTTCCTTTGGGAATGTAATTGCATTATCTAGTTGTGCCATGTCCTCTAATTCCTTATCTAGCCTCCCATTTTAAACCCTGAAGACAGCCAGCTGCGTTTTTCCTCAGATTCTTTTAGGAACTTTTTTTTTTTTTTGTACCTGGGATCGAACTCCTTTAGGAACTTTTACTTCTTTTGTGATCTTCCTCAATAGACCAAACTTATTTCTAGGCTTATCTGCTGAATTATCTTGAGGACTAGGTTCATTCTTTCTGTTATTTTATGTAAACGGGCTCTCAGTGAATGTTTTTGTGTGAATGAGCATACAGCTATATATATCCATTTTTCTATCACTAGAAACTTTAAAGTTTGTCTAATTACATGTTAAATGTAGAGCACTTTTTTATGTGTCAGTGCAGGAGAATTTCCTTCATCATCCTTTTGTAAAACAAAAACTAGCATAAATGTGGAGATAAGCTTATAACTCTTGAGGTTATGCTGAGAAAGGGGTCAGTTTTCAGAAGACTTGGCGGGGTATATCAAGATTATCAAGGGAGATGTCATTCTAACTTATTTTGAGGGCTGGAGATCTAGCCAGTAGAAAGGAATAAGCAATTAAAACTGAGACTCTCTTCAGGATCTTAGGTAAGTGTACACAATGTTACTCAGGGTAACTTTCAGTTTCCCTCGTGAAGACCACAGGTCAGTGCAGGAGAGTGTGATAACACTGCCCCCTTCTGTCGCTCTGGATTGTTAATACCAGTAACTTCTCAAACCTGGTTTGATGATGCTGAGAAAAATGCCTAATTTCCAAGAAATACCTCTTTCAGCCAGATAAGAAAGGAGATGTCAATGTGATATGTGATTTTGTTGTATCAATTTTTCTCTATGTGTAGTTAACTTGATTGTTAAACATTTTATAGTGAAATATTACATCAGCTGTGTGGTAAGTGGAGATTATATACAGGGGAGTGAATAAAGTCAAACCTCATAATGAAATTCATTTTTGTATTTATTTGTGCTCGAAGGGGTTATTTGATTTCTTTTAGTTCCAAGAGCCTTCCAGTTTCTTCTCTTGGGAGTTAAAACCCCACTGTGTGGCATACTGTGGCTCTTTCCCTGATGACAGAAACTGTCAGGTCTTCAGAGCAGTTAAAAATGCCAAAACCCAACACCATTTCTGTGAAGAGCACTGTTTGTGAAGTGATTTCTCTCAGAAATTTTTTGGACTATATTGTCAACTCTTTGTTCTTTCCTCTTAAATTCATTTGTATGGTTCTCTAATGTAAGTGAGGCCAGATAGCATGGGACTTTGAACCTATACCAAGCAATTTGGGATTTATTCTGTAATCCCTGGGAAGTCAGTTAAGATGCATGGGCAAAAATGGCATCTTTAGGGAGATGATGCTGTCAGCTTTGTGTTTAATGAACTGGATTGAAAATCTGGGCAGAGGGAGAACATTAGCAAGTCCCTGTGGTAACAGTGCTTTTTATACACAGTATGTCCAAGATCTTAGCCAGCTGTTCTTCATGTATTCTCCCTTAACACTTGTCTGAACTGCTTCAGATAACACCTGGATCCCCCAAAATTCTCCTCAGTGATTTCATTGGAGTGAATATTGCTGCCCTAGTAATCCATTATCCCACAGCAACAAAAGTCTTATCTTAATAAACAAGTAAACTAGAGCAAATCACTTGTAACTACACTTTCTGTCACACAATAAAATTTATACTCTTAGCAAGGTCCTACCAGGCTTGGGTCTTGTCTGCTTCTCAGATTTATACTCTCACCCTTGCTCTCTGGGCTCCAACTGGCTTTCTCAGTTTCTATAATAAACCAAGCTTAGTCTCACCTCAGATGCCTGAGCCCCTTTCTTTGGCCCTTCCCTCTTCCTGCTCCCAGAATTTCACAGTTACTTTTACTTAGTTACTTTTCTCTCATTACTGAGACAAAATACCCAACATTCAAGATTAAAAGGAGCAAAGGTTTATTTAGCTCGCAGTTTGGAGAAGTTTCAGTCTATAATCAGCTGGTTCCAAATCAGGGTGGCACATAGGAGAGGAGCAATAGTTTATGAAGACAAAAGACAGCAAAAGTTATTGAACATTTGGTACCTAATTTACTCTTTCAATTTTTTACACTAGGGACATGATACAATGTTTGTTTTTTAATAAAAAAAAAAGACAGTAAAAGGGGAAGGTACATGCCTCCTTTCCTCCCTTATATTATATACAGACTAACTGCCCTAGGGTGTAGCACTAAAACCCTCAATCTCAGCACTAGAAAATGAATCAATCACAAATTCTAGATTCAGCTGCCTCCAAAAGTCCCATCTTCCTTGATCACATGAGACTCTGGGGGACATTCAGACCCAAACCATAACACTCCTTGCCTCTACTCATTTACCCAGTGAATCCCAGTAACCATTATCTTCTCTTGACCCTTCCCTCAAACACATTCTTCATGTCACTTCTTTTTATTTATAGTTCATATCACCATTTGAAAGTCCTTTGCTCATTTATTTGTTTACTTACTTAGGGTCTCTGTTTTTGGCCAAGAATGAAAGTTTGATGAAGACAAAGACTCTTTCTACCTGTTCATCTCTAAGTCCCTAACAGATGAATTTTACAGCTTGTAATTCACCCAAGTCATACTAAGTGTTCAATTATTTGTTGAACAAACAAATTTAGGTTAAAAGAACAAAGAACTGGATCAAAAAATTGTAAGTAAAGAGAGAACATATTCAAAGGAATTCTAGTAAATATAATGAGGAGTAGATTTGATTATTGGCAATTAGAAGCCAGTAGAAAAGAATTAGTGTAGTCTGGATGTTAAATATCTTCCAAAGCCCATGTGTTAAAGCTTGGTCCCTGGGGTGTATTACTGGGAAGTCTTGGAATATTTGAGAGATAGGGGTTAGTGGGAGGTCCTTAGGCTATTGGGATTGTTGAACCTTGGCCTCTTCCTGTTTCTTTCTTTGCATATTATGAGGGTTCATACATATTACGAAGGTTTTTTTTTTTTTTTTTAATCTACCATGCTCTCCCAGTATGAGGCTCTGTCTTGCCACGGGCCTGAAATAACAAAGCCCTCAGATTATGAACCAAAACTCCAAACTCCAATACTATAAGTCAAAAACAAGGACAAGGACAAGGACAACAGCAACAACAACAATAACAACACACTTTCTCTGTTTAAATTACGTTAGGTATTATGTTCTAGTGACAGAGAAGAATTAATCTGTCATTGGGCTGAGTCTGAGAGGTTCCTGAAACTGAGATAAGAACTGAGACCACCTTTTTGTAGAATAAGTTTGCAGATTCACTGATTCCTATCAAAGAAAAATAATTTTCAAAATGTGGCAGTAAGAAGTATGAGAAGGGTTACTACACAGAGATTTTAGGTTGCACTCGAGCAGAGTGTAGGCACTTGGAGAAGTGAGGCATCTTATATCCTAGATCAGGGAACATTTATTCTTCTCTTGAAGGTGTGGAAACATCGGGAGAAAGGCCACCCCCGAGAGGATTTCTTGTCCATTCTGCAGGTATGGGCCAAGGTTGTTTTTGTTTGTTTGTTTGTTTTTTGTAATTTAAACATTCTTTGAATTCTTTCAACCTGTTCTTTTAACTTAGGGTCAGGCTACTACTATTAACTTCCTCAATTAAGCACATTTATGGAGTTTTAATGTTCTTGAAGAATTTTGGGTCTGGTTAGGGGAGGTATCTAAATTTATCCTAAGAAATCCCAACATGGATTGCCTTGGGTAACTTCAATTGAAGCCCAAAGTTGCCATCCCCTTAAAAGTACAATTTTTAGTTATGATTTCCTTGTATCCTTTCTACCTACTTTTTATTTCTTTTATTGTACCTCAAGATGACTCCCTCGTCAGTAGAAAGAGAGGTCAGTAATGCCATGAACAGAGAAAGAGACTTGATAGAATAAAATAGGTGAAATGGCAAAGACATACTGAGCTCTGAACTTGAGTGTGAAGTGCTGGGAAGTGAATATGCTCAGTGGGAATACGGAAGCTGATCAAGGTCAGCATTTAAATTTTGGAGTCATGTGCATAGGTGATGGTCTGTTGAGATTGAATTAAGTCAACAAAGAAAAATACATAGGAGAAATAAATGACAGCTTTAATATGTGCAGATCTTAACCCAAACATCTTTGTGTACATAGGACCATGCTGGGACAAGTGATATCTAACAAATGAAGGACAAGGTCTGGAGCTTATGGGGCAAAAGATGGTCAATACTGACAGTTTGTCAGCTAGAAAGTATGTTTCCCAGATAAGAATAATTACAATGTTGCCTTATGGTACCTTTTGTCCTTCCACAAACATCTTTCTGTAAGAGGTTATGCACCTCCAAAGGAAACTCCTATGATTGCTTTCTTTCCCTTTAAATCTGTAAGAGGTCTAGAATAAAGATTGGCCAAAATTTAATGTGGCTCTTATTCTTTCAAGGAGCTGGTAATGTAAATCAGTTTTAGAGTGGGAGGTGAGGGTGAGCATGCGTTGCAAAAGGCAATAAACAATAGTTAAATAACAGCAAAAGGTAGTGATCAAGCACTGAACATACTAACATATGTTAGTATAAAGAATTACAATTCTTATTCCTACTGTATAGAGTTGTGGCTCAGAGAGGTGATATAACTTCCTCAACTGACAAATAACAGAGCTTCAGTTTTGTCTCAGTGTTTCTTGGTAGTTTTTTTTTTCTTTTTCTTTTTCTACCCCAGACTTGTAGATATTAGGTAAACAAATCAGGCAAACTTTATTTGCAGTAATGAAAATTGACCAAAATTGCTGTAAAGTTTTTTTTTATAGTGATCAAAATTAACTCTTGTTCTATTTAATTTTCTATTACTCAGTTGCTTTAAAAAAATTTACTGCTTACACACAGTCAGCTTCTTCCGATCCCCAAGATATCCTTAATTATAATGTTTTCTGGATAGCTAAAATAACAGTAGTGTTTGGAATCCTCACCCACCTCATCATCCAGCATTGACCTAATGGCATCCCTTGTTTTGCTTGGGAAAACTGTTCCTGAGATGATCATGTTAGATTGTTGCTGTGAGTATTGTAGCATGTACTACATATGCTACTGATGGTACTGATGTCAGTCTTTGGAAGTTGCCGGTTTTTTTTTTTTCAAATATCTTGATATTGTGATATGCCCCTGGGTTGTAAATTTCTTCTGTTTATCCTTCATATCTTTCCATGTTGCAAGGAGGCTTACATTGCCCTTCAGTATGTCAAAGGATTTCTACCAGATAGTAATTGCCTGCTTATCTGGGTATCTTAGACCATCTACTTAGAGGCAGTTGGATATGTTGCAGTAAAGCCTATTTGTTACCAGTCAGCATTTTCCTTGAATTTTTTTGAAGAATCTACAGCACTGTGGCTTGCACATCTTTTGTTAACTGTCTTGAGCCAAAGAGTTTAGTGGCACACAAGTAGTGGCAGAAAGAAGGACCTCATGGAGCACGTAAACAGCCTGACAAGGGTCACTCAATGACTATTAGTCTTAATTGACTGAGAATCAAATGTAAATCAGTTGTATGGTGTACTGATACAATAGACTAACATTTATATGCACATATAAAATATTTCTGAGATTGTCAATTCCTTGATGAATCAGTCTAATCTAGAGCAGTTCTAAGTGAATTCTAGATGAATGCCTTTCTGACTATACCCAGAAAATGTATAGTGATGCACGCTAGTATTTTCTTCAGTCCATCAATAATTTATTAATAGGCTTTTTGTGCTACTCATAATGTTCCTTAGAGTTTCAAAAAGTGGCTTTGTCTTTGGTTAGCTCTGTGCCTCCTATAGAACTTTTTCCAGTTTTCCCCACAGCAGTCATTACTGTTTCTATGCATCAGTTTTCTCCAGAATGTTTTCCTTCATTTTTCCCTGTTGGTGGTTGAGAATAAGTCTTGTGCCTATTCATCACTAATTTTTCAACAGTGCCTGACATAGCTGCTTGTACAAATAGGCACATAAATATTAGAGTAAATGAATGATATTAAGAGACATGGCGGAAAAGAGGGGTTTGAAATGAGCCCAAATTTTCACAACCTTTGCTATTACTAAGTTGTCCCTTAAGGACTCTTAACTGTCTCTTATTAACCAGTGGCTCTTTTTTCATTTTTTACTTGTGAGGATCAAATACAGGGCTTTGTGGATGGCATGTGTTCTATCAAATGAGCAACTTTCCTCCAACCCCCTCGGCCCTCGGCAGCGACTGTAGGTGACGTCTTTTGGGGAAGGGAGGGCAGGGTAATTTTATTACAGTATTTTTGTGAAGCACTGATCTTTTCAACATAGACTCCACCCATCACCTCTGCTGAACTTATTTTTCCTTCCTTTACACCTATAAGTATAAATGTCTTAGATAAAATGGCCAAAAAAAATGTATTTGCTTGCTGTCTTTGGAACAAATAAGACATCATTTTTCCTAGCCCATTTTTCTGAGCTTTCATCTTAATTTATGATTTTATGAAATACTCCAGCCAAGGCTAATTATAGCTTTTTGTCCAGTGTGATGGCACTTCAACAACATAGCTGTAGGTAACTATTCTCTAGATCTCATTTAAATATATGAAAAATTCAAGAGGCTGGTCAGAAGACATCACATGAATCCAGTTCCTATCAGATACATAAATCCTTTTTTTGTGCCACTTCATTCATTGATAGACATTCTTCTTTTTGATGAATGGCAATCAGCTTTATCAGGAAGATATACAGCACTGAGTCTATTTCACAGAATTGCCTGATGTCCTCTGGCAGCCATTGGAACACACATTCTGCACAAGCCTGTCATTTTGAGAGACCCAGGGGTAATTGTGAGACATGCTTGAGGCTTAGATCATTGTCTATAAAGATAATGTGCAATTTCCTTGGCAGAATCTGTGCAAATCTTCATGATACAGCAAGAGGGTGGTTTCTGATCTTATATTTGAGTGGTGTGCATTGGCTCCTAACATCTTGTTCCCAGAATGTGTTTTTGTGTGGGTCAATCAGTACCAGGCCTCATGACCTCATGCCAATTTTTGGAAAGGAAGCAGAGTAACTAATACGTAAAACTGTTGGATTAAATTAGTCTGGTCTTGTCAGAATATTTTAAAGTAAATAATTTTTCAACATCTAAGCAGTTAAAAATTATTAGGATTTTATTGCTCTAAGGGAGATTCTTACTCCAAAAACAATCTCTTATTTCTGTAAACTTCAAAATTATGTAACAAAAACATAAGGATCTATATTATTTACCCTTTTCTATTTATGAAGGACTAGTTTTCTGATGCTATATTCACCAAATTTTTCCCACATTGGTAACCTTGAACTGTTCTCCCATATGCAACTAGCATATCAGGAGTGAAGAAAATTAGATATGCTATGTAAGTTCATTATATTCATTATATTCACCTGAAATTTCTGAGTATCATCATCCTAACTGGCAATTGCTCTTTTATTCAATTATTTACTCATTCATTGTAACAATCATTTGGCAAGTATCATGGAGTACCTGGTGCTGAACTATGATTGGAGATGTAGTAGTGATCTCTGCTAGGAATATGCTGTTGTTTTCTGTGATGGCAAAACCAAATTTTGGGTATATATTGAGAATATTTAATAAAGGTAGTGAGCTTGGGTAAGTTTATTATAGTTAAAAGAGATTCTGGGGTAAGTTAGGCTTGGTGTGACCTTTTGCTAATTAATTTACCTCTTAAGAGATTCTTATTCCCCCCTCAATACCAGCTGTTATAAGAATTTTTAAAAATGATGGTATGTATGAAATTAGGTTGCAGTTAAAGTGACTTTTATTTATTTATCTTATTAATTTGGCCCAGGCATAGTTTTATTATGGGAAACTAATGTCAGAAGTTCAGCACTGGGAAATCTGTAGTCTCTTCCTCTTTCAGGAATCTCCTTTTCAGTGGCTTGTCTTTCTTCCAGTCGAATTTCAACCCACATGGAACACTTGAGTGACCTCTTTGCAGTGGTAGGCTACAAGAAGCTGGGTTTTATAGCCAGTTTTTTCTCTGACACCTAATCAAATGTAAATGTCTGTGCTAATATAGAGAGCTCATTGTTTTGGAGGAATAAACTGAAATCAACTATCTTATATCCCCATGAATAACTCATCCTCACATCAGGGTGTCCACTTTTTAGCATATCATTTTCTTGAAATATTGTGAAGATATTCCTGTTGCTACTGCAATTAAATTAGAAATATTAATTGAGCACCTTTGTGGTGTTACACCTTGTGATACCTGCTGGGAGATGCCAAAATAAATGAAAAGTGATCACTGTTCTATGAATTTCTTACAAATAACTGAAAAGACAAGCGAAAAGTGGTATTCTGAGCATACTTCCAATTCCTAGCTTTAACTTCTCAAATTTTTGATGAAACAAATCATTTCTGTTCCTTCAGCTAAATCTTTCCATATATTATTTGGTCTTTGCTTTTCTTTCTTTGTGTTGTTCTCCATCTGCAGATGCCACTGGTACAATTCATTTGTTGAGTAAGTACGACATATTGTATGTAGTAGTGAAAAAAGCCTTATAAGAACAGCTGCCACACCAAAGCAACTGTGCTGAATCACTGTAAAATGATGTGAGATGTTTTGAATGAGCCACCCTGTTGATTTGCTTCCCTCATTCATCATCCTTTGAAAGTTATAGCTACCTTCTAAGGCAGGGCCAATGAGATTTTAAAAGAGCTAATTATCAGTCTCCAAGGATAAATGTGATTAGAGTTCTCAATATGTTTTTTTTTCTCTTATTCTTCTCCTCACAGTAACAGCAGGCTCTGTCAATGGGAACCAGTAACATTAGTGAAATGTTATACTCCTTTACCCACTCATTCACACTAACCTGGCAGTGGGAATAGAAACTGGAGGGTAGGGGTGGTAACAGAACCAAGCATAAAGAGGATAATGTTGCCCATTATTTATTGAACACTTGCTGTGTGCCAAACAGTTTCAGGATATATTTTCTCATCCTTACATCAGTTTTTCAGAGTGGATACTTTTATTCCTAATATATACATGAAAAGAATACCAAATGATTTGCTTCTGATCATACAACTGGTAGATATCTCTTTCAAGCCCTATTCTGCCAGATTCTAAAATCTGCTCTTTTTATACAGTCCATGTGTTTAAAATATTTTATCTTTTGAAATTGGGGACTTGCTATTTTGCCAACGCCGAGCTTAAACTCACAATCCTCCACCTTCAGCCTCCCAGTTAGCTGGTATTTCAGACATGTGCTACCATGCCTAGCTTTATGAAACCCAAGTTCTTGCATAAGCTAAAAATACACCGTACCACTGAACACAATCCCAGCTGTCAGGTAGTGTTTTTGAACTGTATTTCCCACAAACTGCTTTAGGAGACTCAACAAATTTTATATATATATATATATCTCCACATATATGTATATATGTGTGTGTATACACATATATTTAACATTATGTAGAGAAAAATACACGTTTTTAGAAAAATATACACATATATTTAACACTATTTAGAAAAAAATTCAAGTATGCACTAAAGATGATAGAGATATTGTAAGTTCTGGGCTGTTGTCTTATTGAATGTCTTAGAATTTAATGCCTAAGTTTATTCTAATCTCAAATGGTTTATATCTATAGAAGATTTTGGGTTGACAATAAAGATGTCATTTGAAAAATAAGTTTCCTGGGCAAGCTATAAAAGCTTGGTCATTTTTGGCCTCCAGATTACACTGTTCCTTGACCGTGAGATATCTCTATAATGTGCAGCAAACATCATGAGGAAGACAGCATGCACAACTTAATATATGCCACAAGCATCACATGGTGAACACTGCGGCAGACTACAGAAAAGACTACAAGGGACAGGGTCTTTTGCTTTTTATAGCTATTCCTACAGCAGTGCACCTGCCTTTGCTAGAGCCAACTGTTTGACAGTCGGACAGCCATATTTTGTACTTCATCATTTGCCATCCATTGGAAGAAACAGCTGCTGTGGTGTGCACCTGTAATCCCAGTTACATGAGAGGCTGAGGCAGGAGGAGCACAGATTGTGGCTAGCCTAAGCAATTTTGACTTAAGAAAAATAAGAAAAAAAGAGCTAAGCGTCAATATTCCTGGTGGTTAGGCTTCATGTTGATGAGATTATAGTTTTAAAGCGCATATATAAGAGTTTAATTTTCTCAGTTTCATAGTCAAATTACACCCCTCCAATTCTATTTGTTCCAGACAAATTTTGAAAGGAAATTTCAAATGTGACTTTGTATCTACTATAGATATTGCTGTACTATCTATACACCCACATACACTAAAATCTTTAGACTTTACTAATGCATTCAATAATGTTGCTTTCCTATCTTTTCTCATAGCATATATATATATATAATATATATATATATACACACACACATACATATATACATATATATTATATATATATATATAATATATATATATATATAAACTATGTATATAGTTTTATTTTGTTTTTGATTTTGAGACAGAGTCTTGCTCTGTAGTGCAGGCTGGCCTTGAACTCACTGTATAGCCCAGGCTAGCCTTGAACTCATGGTGATTCTCCTACCCCAGCCTCAGTGCTGGAATTACAAGCATGCACCCCCACACCTGGCTTTAGCAGCACCTTTTTTTAAAGATTAGATTGGAAAATGATAGTTTACTTGGAAAAAGTTTAAACTGTAGACTTCTATTCAGAGGCATTGTGGTGATACAAACAGCTTTTGCTTTTTGTTTTATGAGAGTAGAGTTCAAGAGTATTTTCAGGAAGAGACTATGAGAGAAATGACTAGACTGAATATTTGCTATTATGTCAAACCTTTAGCTGGAACTGCAGCTAGAGTGAATGACTTGGAAACATCTCCTTCCTCAACTTTACGATTACACAGATTCTTTCTTTTAAAGATTTACATTAACAAGAAAGAGCACTGTTTACTGGCTTCATCCTTGTTTCTTACATAGCAAATCACTTCCTGGGATGTCTCTGCAGATTTGGCAGCTATATTTTGCCTTTATTTTGTCATCAGTCACAGAATCTCTTTAAAGGGAGACAGCTTCATTTTACAGATATGGAAGCAGAGGCCATTGGAGGTTAAGTGTTTTGTCTGCATTGTAAGTGAACTATGTATAACCAAGGGCAACACACTGTACTAGGCATATTTCGGAAAGTAAAAGGCAGTGCTCAAGTATCTATAACCTTTAAACAACTTTTTCCATTGGTATGATTTTAAATTTGAGCATGTGCTTGTGCTTGCTTTTCATTGTTTGAGTTCAGAGAGAGATGATAATCAAGTTCAGTTTTGTAATTCAACTACCTAGTGCTGTTCTGGACCTGAAACAGCCACCTAATAAATCTGTGTGGCATGAAGGCACAGGTACCATGAAAGTAACCATTTTTCTGGCAAAAGGTAGGGGTATTTTCATTTTTAATCACTGAGACAGTGATTTTTTTTTAAAAATCATAGAATGTACCAGAGGACTTACACACACTGAAATATGCACAACACAACTGAGAGATAGGTCTTTTTATTGCCACTTAACCCTGGCTGGGTCAGTAGATACTGAGTTCCATGCCCAAAGTCACACAGCCAAGTCGATGGGTAGAAAAGGGCTGGAGATTACGGTGAAGACTTGATGATCAACCTCTGTAAACAGGAGCTGTTACGGATGATGGTGATATGGGAGTACAAAACACAATGAGTGCACAGCATGTTAATACGGGTAAGTTTATGAGATCAATTCTCTGCCTGAGAGTAAAGACAGTCAGCATAAAAGCTATGTCTGCTTGGTGGGAGAGGAAACTTAGGGGTATTTAGTTGTAAGGATGTGGGAAGTGATCACACTATTGCAAAATTAAAATTGTCCTTTTGAGAATACTACTTTTCAGCATTTAGCTACAGGAGTGGGATAAGGAAACACAGCCTAAGGCATATTTTATCAATTTCATAATTCACCTAACACAGGTCTTGATGTGCTCCATCTTTAAATATTACAAAGAACAGGATGAAACATTTTTCCCTTGCTCTTTCCCTAAGAGAAATCTGTTGCTGTCTGTTGTGCAGGCTTCGGGCCCAATGTGCCATCCCACAGTGTTTCAGCAGAGAGCTGCCAGAAGAGAATAATAACAGTCCCGGTGTTATCTGCTGACACGAAGGACCGGAACACACTTACAGCCCAGGCTTGGCTTCCTGCCTCGAGTTAAGGGACTAAACAGCCGGCCTCACTGACAACCTCCCCCGAGACATACGAGCTTACTTTAGCACTATTTAAATCTCTGTATGGAATTTCTTTCAAGCTTTATATATTTTTAAATCTCACCTTTCATTTGCTTTCATCCCTAAGACTAATGGAACAAGAAATGTAATGTATGGGGAGGGGGAGGTGGACTGGACCTCTGTAGACCTCAACAGAAACGGATTGCAGTTCACACCTAAACTGAACCCTTAGCCTCTTGGGAGGTGAGAGAGGCCCAGACCTTCTTCATTTCTTGAGGCTATCGGTAAATTAAAAAAGTAGAGATTTCCAAAGAGAGCTAGCAAAGCAGTTGGTTCCTGTTAAATGTTTACTAAAACAATTTTACCACAAAACAATATAATGTAAGGTCAAAACATAGGATTTCACATTCACAGTGTTTATTAAAGCTTCAAAGACTGTGTTTCAGGTGATACTAATAAATCATAGGTTATAAGATTAAGGCTGTCTGGTGAATGTTTTATGTTTTTAAGTTCATAGAATGCATCTATGTGAGTGTGTGTATACTCTCATTTCAAAAAGGAGTTGTATAGTCAGAATATGAAAATTTCTGACCATGTGAATTAATACTTCCCTGGTTCCCCACTGTAGTTAATCTGCCCTTAGAGGCTCTGTTCTTAGACCAAACACAAACTTTTATAGTTTGTGTTAATTTTGAAGGTTTCATTTTCCAAAAATTTTTAAAAACATCTAGTCTGAAAAATAACCTAACTATGTAAGTTTGAGCCCAGATTGAGCAATTTAGCAATTCAGCAAAAGCATGTCTAACAAAACAAAACAAAACAAAACACACTAGTACTAAAAAAAAAAAAAAACCCAAACAACCTAACCTATAAAACTGAGACCAATGAATAGAACTCTTCAGTTTTTGAAATTTAGGATATTTTTCATTTAAATTGTAAAATCTTTAATAAAACCTTGCATTTTAAATTATTTGCAACTCTTCAAACTGATTTTCAGGTTAAAAAAATTAGTAATTTTGAAATTGTTATTCTCTTTGTTTGTCCTCACTCCACCCCTAGTCTGGAGTAGATAAGGTTCTAGGGTAGACGGTGGTTTAAAGCTTGTCTAGGGACTGTAGCTATGCTCTGGAAACACTGCCCCTCTCTGGGCTTCAGTTTTGTATACCTAAAATAGTATAGTAGAGTTTTGTTTCTTGAGTCTCACTGAGTTTTAAAAGATTGATTTGTCTTATCTCTTTTCTCTATTTTCTGCCAAATTATTCCCAGATTTTTTGTTTTTTTGACAGATGCTTGCTATGTAGCTCAGGCTCTTAAACTCTAGATAACTCTAGATCCTCCTGCCTCAGTCTTCTGCTTGCTGGAATTATGAGGTGTGCCAGATCCCTAGAATCCCTAAATATCCCTAAAATATCCCTAGACTATTTTCACACCTGAGCTCCAAAGCTATTGTCATTATGTACTGATCCACTCACAACCCAAACCAGCACATAATAAGCATAGATTTTGATTTATTTTTGTCCTTGACCCGGTGCAATGAAATGTTTGTCTCGTTGTCATAGTGACTAGTTCTTACCCAGTAAACTCAAATTTTTATAAAAAGTTAAAAATAAAGGAAAACTTTATTTATTTATTTATTTATTTATTGGCTCAGTTGCTACATACAAGTCTGCACTGAAAATTTAGGGCACTAGATGGCAATATAAGCGCATCACATAAACATTTCCTTGCTTGGTCCAGCATTAAAATCCTGGAGATTGAGGCCAAAACAGGTTAATGCATTAGTTAAAAAAACAAAGTCAAATATAATCAGGTGTTAGAGTGTTAGCTAATATTCTGAATGTGTTCAGTAACCTAGTGCTTACTGAAAGAAAAGATTGTTAAAATAGAAATTAATTTATGTTACTGTTGAGTCGTGTCTTCAAGCTAATTCTTGGTGCAAAAATTGGCAATAGACACATGTATCCTATCAAATGTATCTAACTCATATGTTCCTCTCCATTTTCGGTTTTTGCCTTTTAAAAATAGCAATTGTTTGGGATAGAGTGTGCCTCACATACATTATTCATTAATAAAGTAGTATATTCGTATAAGGAAGATGAGCCATAAGACACTGGGGTTTTAAAGGGGAAATAGCTGACTTACTGTAAGCTCTTGGCTGGGCCATTATTGACTGGCAGGCTCCACTGGAAGCACTCTGTGAGTGGATTAGTTGCCCTGGAAATGCCTTCCTGAAACTCTAATGATGCACTTAAGGGACCCCTGTGGGACAGGAGGAGAATGTCTCTTAGCAGGCGTGTCTTCCGCTGAGGTCCTCTGGGATGGGGTGGGAGTAGGCAGAGGCATATCCAAAAACAGGCTCAGAAGGGAACGGCCCCAGGAAAGGTTGCAGGTGGTACTGTCTTACAGGTAAGCCGAGGAAAAGACTTAGGGTTAGAAACCGTGCGCCTTGCGTGGGTATGAATGTCTCATTGTTCATTTTGAGAATTAATTCCCGTGCGGGCACAAGTGTATGTGCGTGTGCATATATGACTTATTTGTTTGTTTATTTATTTATCTGGAGTGGTAGTGGCAGGGGAATGGAAGGAAAAAGGGCAACTGAGTAAATGTGATTTTAATCAAAGGATTTGAAAAAGAACATTTTGTAGCTTGAACATTGAGTCATTCGGTGGGAAATTTTTTCAACAACCTTCAGAGGGGGAAATTCACCCTTCAGCAGGGAAATTCAGTGCATCAGATGAAAATCATTTCTGTTTATTTCACTGCTGGAGTGTAGGGTTATTGCTCCGAGTGTGTGTGTGTGTGTGTGTGTTAGGAGTGTGCGTGGAGGGGAAGACAGAAAAGAAGAAGGAGGCCCTTGGAAACTCAGGACCGGACAGGGAGGGAAGTGGCTCGGAGCGTGCCTGCCCGGAGCCCGGAGCCAGCAGCGCCTGGAAGCCCAGTGCCCCCAGCAGAGCGCGGCGTCCGCGTCAGTCCTGCAACCTGTCACCACCGAGGAGGACGTGACTGAGCTGCCTCCGCGTTTTCCAAGCCATATTCCTTTAAGATGATGTAATAGTCATTTCCCTGGATGGTTTCTTGCCTGCACTGCTGAAACAACAGCATCCGAACTGCACCGGGGACTGTGGAACCACCCAGCTGCGCCACCCGAAGAGCCGAGCCCGCCAGCCTCTGGGCGCTGCTCCGCGCTGCGGCCGCCTCGCTCCCCCGCGCCGCGCGGGGACCATGGGAGCCCGTCTGCCCTTGCCCACAGGTGCGGCGGCTACCTGGGACCCCAGCCCGGCGCCTCTGTCCGTCTTTCTGCCTCTGGGTTTTCTGAAGAGCTGCTAAGTCCCGGTACCTCTTGCAACTCTCCTCTGTTTTAAGGATCCTTTCTAAAGGTCTGATTTTTTTTTTCCCCCCTGAGGAAGCTTTGGTTGGATATTTTTCTGTTTTACTTTTTCAACCAACCTCCTGTCATCACGGTTAAACTTTTTTGTGGCTCGTTTTAACTTGAGATTGGGAGTGACTATATACACGTACATACATATATACAAATTATATCTATATCTGTATCTGTCTATAGACACAATTATTTTCCAAGAGCACATGTCTCTGGCACTTTCCATTGATACCTCTGTCCTTTACCTGTTTGGGATTTGATGAGATCCAGACTCAGTGTGGCTGTGGATTTTGATTGTTTTGGAAATGGTTATTTCTTCACAAGAACTGGGTTTCCAACCCTCACTAAGGTAAGCTCTAAGACACTGCTTTTCCTGTTTTTTTTTTTTTAAACCTCCTTTTAGAAGTTGAAGATTGCATATTTCTTTTTAATGCAGAATTACAAGTAGAATTTTTTAATATTAATTTCTAGAGTCAGAGGCTTATGGATAAACATTAAGGACATAAAATAGCATGAGAGAAGCTACAGTTTAATTGAGGAATGGCTGAAATCAGTAGTTTCTAGGCTGCTTATGTAAAATAATCTTTCCCTCCTTCCCACCCTCTCTCCCTCTCTCCTTCTCTCCCTCTCTCTTCTCTCCAGAGGTCTCTCTTTTTCTGACTCATTCTGGGTCTGAGGAAATAATTTTTTTCTCTTCCCTTCAGATGGACCTCTGAGTAACGGCTGACTTGGCCTGCCTTGCCTACTTAACTTGATGGAAGAGCAGCTGTAGATGAGTTGATTATATTCCATGAAGTAAGAGCTCATCACCAGCCAGGATTCGAACTACTTTTTTGGCATCACTTCACCCTGTGGACTCTTCTAAAGTTTGCTTTTTTTGTGGAGAAGAAACTGGGGTAAGAGGAGGTCATTTTTTAACAAGTTAGCCCTTTTCCCTTCCTTATAAGTTGATGCAAAGGATAAAGCTGTGACTCCATTGGACTGTATCTTTAAATCAAAACAGTAGAAGAAAGGGACAATGGCTCTGAGTGGAAATTGTAGTCGTTATTACCCTCGAGAACAAGGGGCCTCGGTTCCCAACTCCTTCCCTGAAGTCATAGAGCTGAATGTTGGGGGTCAAGTTTATTTCACTCGCCATTCCACACTGGTAAGCATTCCTCATTCTCTCCTGTGGAAAATGTTTTCCCCAAAGAGAGACATGGCTAATGAGATAGCCAAGGACTCCAAGGGAAGGTTTTTCATTGACAGAGATGGATTTTTGTTCCGTTATATTCTGGACTATCTCAGGGACAGGCAGGTGGTCCTGCCTGATCACTTTCCAGAAAGGGGAAGACTGAAAAGGGAGGCAGAATACTTCCAGCTCCCAGATTTGGTCAAACTCCTGACTCCTGATGAAATCAAACAAAGCCCAGATGAATTCTGCCACAGTGACTTTGAAGATGCCTCCCAAGGAAGCGACACAAGAGTATGCCCCCCTTCCTCACTACTCCCTGCTGACCGCAAGTGGGGTTTCATTACTGTGGGTTACAGGGGATCCTGCACCTTGGGCAGAGAGGGACAAGCAGATGCCAAGTTTCGCAGAGTTCCCCGAATTTTGGTCTGTGGAAGGATTTCCTTGGCAAAGGAAGTCTTTGGAGAAAGTTTGAATGAAAGCAGAGACCCTGACAGAGCCCCAGAGAGATACACCTCCAGATTTTATCTCAAATTCAAGCATCTGGAAAGGGCTTTCGATATGTTGTCAGAGTGTGGATTCCACATGGTCGCCTGTAACTCATCAGTGACAGCATCTTTCGTCAACCAATATACAGATGACAAGTTCTGGTCAAGCTACACTGAATATGTCTTCTACCGTAAGTACCAAGGCTTCTAGTTATTTTTCATGCATATTGATTTTCTGCAAAAATGTATGTAATTCCCATATTCTGTCAATATCAAAGGAATATGGTCTGGGATTGCTGTAACTTTGAGTTGTAACTACAGTATTAGAGGTTATAGTTCAGCTTGCAAGACTTCCTTAACTTACTTAACTTTTATGGACTTTTCTGATAAGATCACAGGATATTCAAAGTCCTTAAAATTCATAGATACCAATGACAATGATATGGGTAATCCGTGGAATGAAAACAAGCATATTTTTTTTTCTTTGCTAAATGTTGAATTATGAAGATAAGGTTAATGATTACAACTTGGTTCTTACTCTGCGAGAGTTTGGAAGTGTAAGAATGGATGAGATAGTTCTGTCTATCCTTCAGTGCCACTGAACTTTGGGGTCTATTAAGTTAGTTGCCTGAGACTTGCTTTAGTTCAGATGCTTTTCAAACACAAATATGTGTTGCACTGAGTTATGTGGTCTTGGCTAGATGGCAGTATAGACTGCTGAAAGGCCCCCTTTCTCTCCCTTAAGTCTGAAACGTGCTTTTATGGGCTTTAAAAAAATCTGCTATTTGATTTTTTTTTTTGCATTTTGTGCTGAGACTTAGGTTGTACTGCAGACTTAATTAAACTGAACTTAATTAGGATCTATCCAAAAAGACTAGGTCCTTGATAATTGTCAATCACAAACAAGCACCTTTAGACAACTGAGGTGATAGAATTACAGACATAAGAGGAAGCCAGAGTGGGAGAAAAGCAAGTGACTGTACTGATACCTTTGAAGTAGGGTTTCCTAGAGGTCAGTACATTTGCCTAAATGAAGAATTATGATACTGATCGCCTTGTTCTATGAAATGGTGTTATTCTAAACCATAAATTGTAAGCCGTTGATCTCTGGGGGGAGAACAGTAAATCAGTTTTACTGTTTGGTGCTTGGTTTAACGGCTGATTTTCAACAGGCCTGGGAATTGAGTGAAGTAATTCCTCAGGGACTGGTTCCAGTGTTCATATTCGATTTCCTACATTCTTTTTTTTTTTTTATTTCCTACATTCTTACTGAAAAAAAATTTCAGAGTTTGGGATTAAAATGTCTAAATTTCTGTAAACATACACTTAAGATTGAATTTTGAACTGGTTGTGTTTTTATGTATTTGGAGCTGATGTTGGAAACTCTGTTAGAGAGGCCAGTGGGAAGCAGTGTTGTATATCCTGGGTATTTGGTTTTTAGAAGTGAAGCCACATGGATTAAATAGACAAGACAGCCAGTGGAGAAAAGTTAAATCTGTTCAGATGTATATTGAGGTATGATAACAAACTTTACTTGGTTTGATAACTTTATCTACAGCATTTACCTATAATGTAAACTTTCCCCTGTGCCAGAACTTAGTCACTAGGGACTTCTTTTTTCTTTCTGAAGAATTTCACACTAGTCTAGAGATAAGACTGGTTCATTAGCCTTTTGTGGAGAAATTGACATTATCTGATTCCATAAAACACATGTCTTTTCTAAATTTTGGGGGCAAATACATCTTAGAGATAGTTCAAATGCAGATGTGTGACACTTACGATGTTCTGTAATTTCTCCTATTTGAAAACAGAGCATTTTAAGAAGCTACTATCAAATAATTGAATGAAACCATACCAGTATACCACCCCTGGCGAAAGTACCACACAATATTTTTAATTCCTTGCTCACCTAGATGAGCCTCCCAACCATAAATGTATTTGCCTACCAGTTCAGTGGCATTTCTGTGTCAGTCTCATCTGCCTAGCATCACTCTCTCTTTGGATTGCCCTGAAAGAGGCTCTGTTCTCCTGATCATATAATTATTTCCTTCTTTGTTGGCTTGCTAAGAGGTTGCCGAGAAACACTTTGCTCTCCATCTCTCCATGGACAGGCTAGCACAAACATACAGGGACTTCATACTAACAATATATATCTTGCAAATCATTGGCTCCCCTTTTGCACCCAATACCCAGAGCCAAGTATTAACTCTTCCTATGTCTTAGGACCAATAAAACCAACAGCTGGCTTTCTAGGGTGCATAACAGCTTCCGTGCAGCTGCTTAGCCATAATTATTTAATTAGAAGCTGCCAACTGTGCCTATATAAGCATTAATTCATCAAGCTGTTGTGCTTGGGTTAATGGGCTGAAACCATGGGAGGTTCTCTAAAGCAAGGAGTTGACTATATGCAAAGATGCTTTTCACAGAGGAACTCAACTTCCTCCTGAGTTTAGTTGGAAGGAAAGTGCATGTCCGCACACACACACACACACACACACACACACACAACTTAGATCCGAGAATTAATTCCAAGCAGTCAAACTACTCTAATAACCCCTGAATAATACAAAGTCTCTTTGCCTATATCTATACCATATTACAAAATGAACAAGAAATTAGTATAGTGCATATGGGGTGTGTTAGTCATGGGGAGATACCTCTTTTTCTGCTGTTTGCCTTTCTTCCCCTTTGCCTGTTTTCCACCCATGTCTTCTTTTGGGAATTTGGGAGACCCAAATCTCCCTATCAGTTGTTGGTACTTCAGATTGTTATATTATTTAAATTTTCATGTGGACCTAGATTTGACATAATTTTGGGTGAGTGTTTTATTCATGTAGAATTACAATTAAAAAGTCAACTAGCATTTGTATGTGTTTTAGAGAAAGGTAAGAATTGTGTTTGTCTGCATTAGTCATACACTAAAATACATTATGTATGATACTATGGTTTATGACTCACTTATGTGTGTTCAAAAGAATTAATATGAGTGCTATACAAAAATAGAAAAAATATGTATCTTTTTTTAGAATTGCCTCTAAAATATTCTAGGTACTTCCTTTGTTTTTACTTAAGACAATATAAAGTTACCTTTTCTTCCTTCCCAATCAGTTGACTAAATAATTCCTCTTTCTTTTTACATTTTACATTGGAGATGATGTCATAAACATCAGTCAGTGTTTCTTGGTTCACCTCCAAATAAAATGGGTTGAAATAATTTGGAAAAGAGAAGTCCTGACTCTGAACTAGATATTCAGCAGCTGTTACACTACTTAGGAACAAAATCATAGGTACATGGAAATAAATGAACCCTATATTTCTAGAGCCATCCTCCAAATGCCTGAGTGGGAAGATTGTTTTTGGTTAGAGAGAATAATGCACATTTCTTAAACCCAGCCACGAGCCAGTTACTTAGAATGAATGCCTGAAAGCACTCCGAATTGAAGGCATTTGCTTCTAATAAAAGTATGATAACATGACCGTAGGTAGGAAGTTTAATTCTTAGGACATTTTACTTTAAAAACATGCACTTTGAGTTCTGTGAATTACAGAATCAATTATCTATTCATCATCTGTTTTCACAAATGGCTTCTTTTAGGTACATAGCCTTCCGTTTTGATTCCCTTAAGTTTTAAAAGCTTGCTTCCATAAGTCTCTAAATTACTCTACCTACAGTATATATTTTGAAGCCTTTTAAATAATATAGGATGTTGGTAAAAATTTTATCAGAAAATTATTTTTCACTCAAATTTCATCTATGTGACCTTGTATTGGGAAAAAATATATGGTTATGTCCCCTGTGCATCATTACTGGTACTGACCATAAAATGTCAATTAAAGAGTCTACTGTTACATAGGAAAAGAAGTGAAAGTGCATCTGTCTCCAAATGATTCTAGCTTTTTTTCTCATGATTATTATTTGAAAGACACTAATAATAACTTCAATTTTTGTTCCCCATAGAGATATGAGGTTGGCACTTTCAAAATGAAACAGCAGAATGTAGACAAAACCATGAGTGCTGGAGGGCTGGTCTCTGCCAACACTTCCATCTTCTCTTTTTGTGGCTTTTTTGTCCTCTCAGCTTGGACACTGTCTTTTCCTTCTGCTCATAACTGCCTTTCTCAAGTTTTCTCACCATGCTATAATCAGAACTTGTTGTCAGGAAAACTGCTCTATCATTACACTTAGGATGAACTGAAGGCGTGGTGTTCTTTTTCCCAGAGGTATTTGTGCAGAGGAACTCTTAATAGTTGTGGATCATGCTGCATCCTTTAACTCTAAAGGGGCTTCCTCATGAAGTCACCCAGATCCAGTGATCAGGCAGATAGTGAATAACAGCAATGCAGGAGTAATGATGTAGCTTTTTCTTAATTCTTTAAAATGTTGTGGATTGAGAATTGGGATCATTATAGGTGTAATATGACATAAGGATACTAGGTTATTATTTTATTACACGATTTTCATGCCCATGCCAAATAATATGATTTATTACCTGAGCTCAGTTCCCTTTGTGGGAGATGATACAAATAGCTTTTTCCTGGGTATGTGGGATCCTTGAGTGACTGTGGCAGCAAGAGACATGGCAGTGTGTGAAGAGAGAGAGGAAGAGGTCTCCGAGATCACTGCCCAGTGTCCTGATTTGTTTAAAAAAGTATATATGATTGGAAAGAGAAGACCAGATATTCCTAGCAACCCAATGACGTTTAGATTTTATCAAGAAAATTAGAAATGGAAACAACTGAGTGCCCACAAAGTACCACCAAACATCTCCAAGTGGAAACAGAGAGGAATGATTGTACATAGGAGTGTTGGCCCAAGGCACAGGAAAAATACGTTATACAGATTGGTAGACAAACACTTAGTTTCCTTACTATTATTCATTGTTGTTCTTTCTTTTTGGTCATTACTATGGTTTTCTTTAAATCCTGCTTTTCTTAATCAATTTAATTTTTGCTACAGAAAATTTTCAAATGTAAACAGACGTGGGAGAATACTACAATAAAATAGACAATTATCTGCAAGACTTGCAATTATTATTACAAGACAATCTTATTTGATGCTTCTATTTACCTTTTTATGCCTGCTTTGCATTATTTTTTATACTGCATTATTTTGAAGCAAATTCCAGGTATAAATTGTTTAATTTATCCACAAAAACTATAGTTTATATTACTAAAATATAATAAACTTAAAAACACAACATCATTATCATTATTGAAAATTTCTTGCCAAAAATACTAAAACTGAATCTCATCAAGTCTATAGCATTCAGCATTATTATTTATTTTTTTGATACTGAAGATTGAACACAGGTCCTTCACACTGAGCTACATTCACAGCCCATATCTTTACACAGGGTCTTGTTAATCTGCTAAATTCTGGGGTTGGGCTGGAACTTGCAGTCCTCATGCCTCAGCAATCCAAGTGCTGGCATTACAGGCTTGTGCCACTACATCCAGTTAATTCTGCACTCTTGTGAAATAACTAGTGAGCGTTCAAACTTCCCTGATTATTTCATCTTTTCTTAAGCTTGGTTTAACCCAAGCTGTAAACGAAGTCCATTCGTTATATGTATTGGTTATGTTTCTTTATTCTCTGTGCTAATTTTAAAAGTGTTGCATATAACATGCAATGAAGAAGTGAAATACATCTCTCTAACTATTGTTGATTTTTTTAAACAATCTGTTTTAAGAAAACAGCTTGTTTGCATGTCATCTATAGTACATTCTGGTTTTGCTAATCCAGCTCTATGGTGTCTGTGATATCATTGATATATCCTTCCATTCCCTGTAAACTTGTTAGATATAGATGCTGAATGCTATAGACTTGATGAGATTCAGTTTTAGTATTTTTGGCAAGAAATTTTCAATGGTGGTGGCAAGTACATTAATGTGTGTTGGACTGAAATGCCATATGCTATGCGGCAAGGTAAGGACGTTTTTACTGTTAGCTTTTTAGAGTTCATAATAGGACTAAATAGTAGTTGAATTATTATGGAAAACTGACCAAACATGAGAATAGATGGCACTGAGGAGGTTTAGGAGGCAGTTTATTATACTGGTGGGCTTGACTGGGATCTCTTTCAAAGAGTCAGAGCCCCACCAGGTGGAATTTCCAGGTTTTTATGGGGAAAGAAAGGGTACAGTGGCTGATTTAATGCATTATGATTGGCAGGTTGGGTGACATCTTGTGTTGCTAAGGGAGTGTAAGCATTTCAGCTTATATTATAAGGTGATCAGTTATACAAAGCATGGATGATACAAAGGAAGAAATGTCCTGTTCCATTTTAAGTTACATTGGAAGGTTATCAGTTATACAAAGGCAATAAAGACAGGGGTTACACAGAGGAACATTTTAAGTTACATTTTAAAACCATCTGTTAATCAAGCTTACGCAAAGAAAAGTATGTTCTGTTATCAGACTGTCTGAACAGGACACGTCTGCCTGCTGTTGGCGGGCATCCTTGACAGGTTATTTAAAATTTTCATTTCCCTTTCAGGATAAGATCTGATTTCTCCATTGTCGAAGTTGATTCTTTTGACAAAACAAGTGATGTAAGGCCCTATTTTCCTTCCAGTCTTTCAAGAACTATCTCGAGTTCCACAGAAGTTCTCAACATTGGTCTGGTCTGCCATTAGCAGGGCAGTATGCTTCCCACGATGAGACAGGGTCCTGTTGAAAGTGAGCAGGAATTATTTTGGGTGGGAAATTTCACATTCTTCCTATTCTATTTTTACATTTGAGAATCTTTGGATTCCTTCAACTGTGCTGATGCTCCATTGAATTCACCATCTGTGTTTCCCAAACCTTCTCTCTCCTATGATTCTTATCTCAGTAAATAGTATCATCAGTTACGCAGTTGCCTGAGGCAAAATGAAACTTACACAGCATACTTAACTCTTCCTCCTCCTCAATGGCTTTCTCCAATCTGCAACACATCCGTTGGTTGTTCTTCATACCTCTCAGGTCTGTCCATTTCTTTCCATCCCCCTGATGCTGCCTGGCTGGGTCACCAGTACTATTTTTTCTAGATTACTACAAAGAAACTCAACTTGTCCTCCTCCACATCCACATTTGTCTTGATTGATTAATTCCCTTTGCTGCAAATATGGTGAGGTATCTAACGTGTGAGCCTTACCATGTCACTCCTCTCCTTAAAGTTCTTCATGGCTTATACCTCTTTCTGTATAAAGTCCTTGATAAATCACTACCTTGTATGAAAAGACCTCTGCTTCCCTCTCCAGTCTCTATTGTTGCCATCTTACTTTTTGCATTTTAACCTCACCATTGTGAGCTTCTGTCAGCTTCTAGATATTATTATACATTTGTTAATTTTATTTTTGTGTGCATGATGTTCCTTCTGTCTGGAACTCTGCCTCTACTAGATTCGATCAATTAAATCTTCAGATCTCACCAGGAGTTAGCATTTTTCTGGGAAACCTTCCCTAGCCCACCGTATCTGGATAAAGCATTTCTTGCCATTGCCTCATAGGACCCTAGTTTCCTTTACTATCACACAGATAATAATGTGTTATACTTGCTTGTTGCCTGTTTTGCCAAATACGAGCTTCATGAAGACAGACGGTCTTCTATCATGTTCCTCACAAGACCTTGTATAACACCTTGTAGAGACTCTCTAAATATTTCTCCAAAGGATTTTTAAAAATGTAACCTGCAATATTTTGTTATGATCATAAATGCCACTGCCTTGAATATACTATTGCATTATCTCTTAATAGAAGAGCTAGAAATCAATGATGGTGTGATTAATGCTTTAAATAATAAAAATGGTATGTCCTTACTTTCACTGAGTGCTAAGCATTTTACATACAAATTGAAATTTTCACTGAAAGCTGGCATACTCTTAGCACCTGCACAAAGACTGAAACTTTAGGGAACTGAGAAAAACACTTACTGGCAGCCAAGTCTCCTGTGGTCTCCTTTTAGTTGATTCATCCAAGCAGGAACAAATTGAAGCTGGGTGGGGCAGTGTTTAAGGAAAAACCCAGGAGAGACTCAGGATTCAGAAATGTGCTACAAAATTGATAAAATATCCTCAATAGGACAAGAGCTCTATTTAAATACAAAGTGTTCTGTGAGACTTGCCTTCTTAATTTTCTGACTGCTCAAGTGTTCTATCTCCTCCCTTCTTCTCTTCCCATAAATGCTAATGATTATTCCATAATGCCTGAGGTAGCATGACATGGTAGTTCAAAGCCTGGATTTTGAGCCTGGGTAGAAGTATAGTATTTGCCCAATAAAAGAATGTTCAAGTTTGTAGCCCAGTTATGCTCCCTACTGTCTATGTGATCTTTAGTAAATTACCCTCCATCTGTGCACAATTTTCTCATGTAAAATGAAAAACAGAACAATGATATTTGACTCATAAAATTGTTATAAGATTCAAATGGATTGATATATTATGAAGTACTTACAAAATTTCCAAGGACTCGGTCAGTGTTATAGAAATGTTATTAAGTACATAGACCCTGGTGATAATGGCATGAAACAATCACAGCTTTTTCCTTTGAGTAACTTATCTGATTTTCTCTGATAGTCCTGTTGGCTACTTTGTCTAAATTGTTGGTCTAGCATATTATAATGAGCACACCAAAAATATCTAGAAATATACCTGATAAAAGGAAATTCTGGCTGTTGTTTTAACTGAATGGAAATAAAGAAAATTCTTCAAAAGGCTTCAAATTAAATGGAGCTATGTGAGATTACTAAGTGCTAATTATAAAGAGAGAAAGGCAGAGAGAGAAAGAAAGAGAGAGAGAGAGAGAAATTCAAAGTTTAGGAACTGTGTCTCAATATATGGCTTTTTAGAATCTATGATGATGTTTGATAGAATTGAAAATTAAGAATAAATAGTTTAAATTATATATGTAGTCACTGTAGAATTAGAATGACTTTTCATGCATCTTAGCCTAGAGAGTTTTCTTCATGGTGACAGGAAATGGTTATGGAGCATACCACTCATAATAGAATCATTTAAATTGTTCTAGAAATGAAAACAAGACATTTTGTTTCATATCATGCATACCTGTGCCTTGTAGCATTACGGGAAATAAGTTTGTTAATGAGGAAGCTGTTACCGTGTGACCCATTCAAAAGCTTTCCCGTATGAAGAAACTCATAATTTTCTATTTTATTCATCAACCCCATTCTCATGCAGAAAGCTACAGTAATTTTCTCACTCCAATTTATAGAAATCTTTTATTCTGAGTAAATCAGATATAATGTGATTATGAGCTAGTTAGTTTCTTTTGATGAAAATAGAAAGCAACACATACATAATGTGGTGGAAAATTTAAAGAGAATTTCAGGCTGCTACATATTGTGAACAGTTCATATTTACATTGCCAACTAACAAGAGAAAAGGAAATTAAGCTCTGATAATGTTATGTTGTGTGTTTGTGTGTGTGTGCAAAACGAAATTTTAGTGATTAGGATAAAGGAAATAGAGCATATGCATATTTGAGTGTGACAAAGGTGTGACAAGGGAATATTTTTGACTCAGAAAAGTGTTTCAGAGTTCTGAAAATATACCGAACAGAAAAAGAGCTGACCTACAATGCAAAGTACATTGATCACTGGTGTGAGGCATCGCTGCTAATTTTCTTACAGTTTAAGCATTCATTACATCAGTAGAAGACATTTTCCTATGGGCATGTGTCTGCAAATTTACTGTAACACAAATGGAAAATATGATTTGGTTTTCATTAAATTGCTTTCTAGTCATTGAGGGGAAATGCCTTTTTTTTCTTTAAACAAAATGATACCTGTGTGGTGTTTGATTTCATCAAGCTACACCAATGCAATAAACAGATATTAATTCATATTTATCCAATGAAATTGTATCTTAGAAAGTGAACAGGTTTGCTTGACTTTTTTTGGACAGATTTTTATGTGGCATAGAGAGCATGATTGATAGTATAAAGTGTATATGATCCTTTTAACAATTTCAATACTACTTAGGATCTTCAGAGTTATCAAATATTTATTGTATTTGTTTGAAAAGATGTTATTGAGTCATTCTTGGTGAGGATCTCTCTTACATAAAGTACCTTTTTACTGTGTGATCCACTTGAAATGGATAGAGAATATCAAATCTGGATTCAAAGAACCAGGATTCTAATTCATGAACTCTTTATGTTAATGATTTTCTAGTACTTATCCACAATCTGCCAGGAAAGTGATTAACAATCTGCACATACTTAATTGATTGGGAACAGCAGGCTCTTCAAACTCTCCTCCATCCTTATACTCCACGAATACAAAAAAAAAAAGTGAAATGTAATCTTATTTTTAAAAAACGTCTTACCATCTCTTCATCAAAATGACTTTATTCAATAGGTAGACTTCAGTTTGGCCTCAGTTATTTGCTGAAGGTTCTGCTCGCTGCCTTCTAGTCTGATGAGTAAATGCATGTACTGTGACCTTGCTCTACTTTTGCTTTTGTGCATGTTAGTTTCCTGGACATCTTATAGGCTGGCTCAGATACTCCTAAGTATCTGCATTAAATACCAACAAGTCGCCCAAAATGGCATGCAAATATTTGTATGTGGTCTGTATTCTCGTGGAGTATGTAGTTAAGCAACAAATTTTATAAGTAAATGGGAAATTTCAACCTGGTGTAATGGGGAAGTGTAAATTGTTAGGGGAATAGAGAGGAGGCTGGTAATCTGAACTTGAGATGTCCCTAAATTAGACTAGATTCAATATTAATGAGTAATGAGAAGAAAATGTTTAAATCTTTAATGTATTTCTTGACTTTAAGATGCTGATTGATGAAGTCATAACAGTTATATTCTAGAATGGTTTAGGAAAGTCTCATATCATTAACAATTCTTTTGATTCTTATTTGTTTTTTTTCAAGTGATAATTGTGTGAATGGTTTTAGTCAGGCCAGCTTAAGCATCATTATAGCAGGAGATGATGTTTAAACTCAATTCTCTCTCTTATTAAAATCTTTGTTTTGTAAAAATACATGTAGGCACAAAATTGAAGTCCAAATGATAGGCTATACAACTAGTAATTTCTTATAAAATTATTTTATAATTGTTTCTATGGTGTTCTTTCATAAAGACTCTCGAAATGATATGTGTCATTACTTTAAAGATCACTGATTTACCTTCCAATCTTATATGGAAATCATTTTCAGTGACTGCTAAAGTGCTGAACGGAGAGGAGGTGCTCCATAAACATTTGTTCAATGAATGAATAAATTCATAACACTACATTTTAAAGAAAGGAAATGTGAAATGTAAAATTAATGAGATTTGCTTCCTATTTTGCTTGATATTTGCTTTTAATCATGGATGTACCTTTTGAGCAGCAGTAAAATACGACTGAATACACTAACAGCATCAAACCCATCTGGAGATAAGCCTTAGTTTCATCATTTTCTCCCAGGACATGTATGGGAAAGTGTGATAATTTCTTTGTACTTCAGATCGCTCACATGAAAAAGCAGGACAAGGAAGCTTCTCTCCTGGCAGTGCTTGGGAGATCTAAGTCAAGCTAAGCAGTCTTCCTAGCTATGTTTTGTATGAATAGCCAGGCATTTCATCCGTACGTTCTTTTTAGTTCATTTAGCAAATAGGTATGTTTGGATCCAGAAGGAGAAGCTGAGACTGCGGATCTAGCAGAGTGGACCCTGGCTTCTATTGAAGCAAAAACCAAGCTACTACCCTCTGATCTCATTCTGGACTATGACTGTATACCTCTTGACCGCAAATAAAGATACATCCATCCCACACACTTATTTCTCTAGCTCCCTTGGTGTACTCATCTCTCCTGTCCCTCCTGAAGGTACTCAACTATCTATAGTGTCTTCTCACTAGATTTTTAACAGTCTTTATAGCTGGCTGGTCTCTTTTTCACTTCAAGATAATGCACTTATGTTTCATTTCTCTAAAACACTCTCCTCTCTCTGCATCCTACTCATTCTTTAAGGCCACACATTACTGAGTTTTGTTAGAAAAGCCTTCTGATATTTTCCTAGCTAAGTAACCAGTGACTTCCTAAATGTCCTCTGCACAAAACCCAGGTTATTTCCATGTTGGCACTGTTCGTATGATTAATTATTTGCTCAGTTTGTTATTTTGTTCTCTTTTTCTCGGTAGACTGAAAGCCTCATGAAGGCAGAAACTCAATTTTTTCATATTCTTTGTATCTTCAACACTAACATGTCTGGTACATAGTAGGCACTTGATAAGTTAACTTTTGTATATCTTCCTCACCTCATCATTTAAAGTTATAATGACAGAATTCCTCTTATAGTGAAGATAACTGAAAAGTATGTATATATACACACACATCTATGTCCATGCACATGCACACACCTATTTATAGATTTGGCTAGTATAGTAGAAACAAATGAAAGAGAAAAAGGTAACTCACACCTAAGATAAAGAAGGAGGGATATGCACAGGAGAGAGACAAAATACTCTGCAATGTCACTTAACCTCTGAAGCTTTCAGGTACCTTAATCATATATATGACAACGATAGTGAGCCTCTTTAATTATCTCATAGGATAATTAGCAAACGATTTGGCATATGTAAGGTGATTATCCTGCTTGATTAAATGTCTGCCATTAACGCAAATTTTATCTTAGCTTGACTGACCATCTAGATAATGTCTTAAGGACAGGTAGCTGCAACCAAGGAGAAAGCAATTAAATTTGCTCTTTTAGAAAGTTGCCGAAGCATTTAGACATTAACAGTTAAAATAGGCAAACAAGTTTCAGTAGAATCAAAACTCCAGCATTGTAATTACCTAAGTAAGTGGGATTCGATGTTATGTTGGGAACATTTTGTTTCCTCAGCTTGTGTTAATGGTCATACATCTATGTTGTGTAGGAACTGGACAAATGGATAGAATCAAATCCCTTATCTAAGTCCTGTATACTATAATACTGGGTGGGAGCTTCAATGTATTTTATATGCTAGGAAGAATAGTTACTCAATTTATGAAATTGGAGCATCCTGCCTGGGGTGAGGGAAGCATCATGATTTCGTGACTCAGTTTCCTGTTTGTGTCGAGGGACTTTAAATGAAGTCCTATTATCTGTCTTGTATTTTGCTCTTTTATTTATATTTTAAGTTTCTCATATGAGACCAATCAGATGATATTTAAGTTTGTATGTCTGACTTATTTCACTTACATCTAGTTCTTAAAACAAGTCTGTATGTAGAAAAATTAAAGAGCAAAAATAGAATAATTTTATTTCTATTTTTGGCATATTTAAGAGAAAGTTAGCTTAGTTATTCACTTTATATTCTTTTGTATCAAGACAGGGAATAGAAATTATTCTTTTTGAAAATAGGACGTAGAAAATTGTTTATATGATATGCTCTTTACCCAGTAGTTCAGAATTGCTTTTTCTATTGTTAATAAAGCCTAAATTTGGTATATTCTGTTAAATTATTATGACATAAGAGCTTAAGGGTCTGTGGCAAAGACTCTGGTTATAATAGTGCTTTGGATTCTGACATGAAGACTTGATTGTAAAACAAAATAACCTATTTTTAGAGTGTTTGAATATAATCCCTCATACCAGTCATTCTCCAATATAGAAAACAGCAGGAACATTTTCTTTTATCATAGCTTGAATATGTTCATATTTTTCTTGGCCTGTGATTTGCCTTGGTTATTTGCTTCTTTTTATGGAAAAAGACATTTTCTTCAAAATAACCAGATGCAGTATCATCAAATAATTGATTGCTGACTTAACTTGCTACTGCAGTGCTCCTGACTTCAAATAGAAATGCATATGACTATATAATAAATTTAAATTTGAATATGTTTACAATCACCATAAGTATCATTTATTGCACTCTGCTTCCTAGACTATGTAAAATGTTTTTTGGTGAGTGCTTACAAATCCTGTATGATGAGAACTTCAGAAAGGTTTAACTTGTTTACTGTCACACTATTAATGGCTGTTTCAGAATTTCAGTGTAGGAAGAACTTAATTGCATCTGTCTGGATTTGAGTATGAGAAAACTTTCTTCATTCGTGAGAATGAGCTGAAGGTGGGCTGAGGGAGATCAAGTGTGGTGATGAGACTGAACTCTTAAATAACTCTGTGAGTGCCAGAGGCCCACATCCCTGCCGTGTTATCTAATAGTTGGTACTAGCAGAATTCAAACCTCAATTGCCCTGACCTCAATTCTGGGATTCTTAACTGTCATGCCATGCCTCAGAGATGCCAGATGGCAGTGCTGTCTTTTTTTTTAGCTGTCAACCAGCTATTCAAGGGAGCCACCTTACAAGATGGAACAAGAAGCCCACATAAAGCCTCTGGCAGTGTGTGGATGGAAGAAGGCACACAACACAGCTGATTTTCTTCTCTTCCTCTTCAGATTTTAGTATGGACACGATTTTCTCATGATACAGCTTCAAAAAATATTAAACCAGATTGGGCCCAAATTTGCAAATCTGTCCTCAGTTACCCACACAAAACTTCTGGGATACAATCTCTTCTCCCAGAGACTCCTACACAGCATTATTTTTAAGAATTTGATTTTCCAGGTACCACACATATGAAAAGGCACAAGATTTTGTAGTATGAAAAAAGATGTTGAAAACATTTGAAATGGAATAGAGAGAATTTATTTTTGTCTTCTTCCACTCTACCAAGTACCTAAGCAAAAATAAATTAAGTATATGTGTGTATTTATATTTAAAAGTGTTATCAGTAGTTTCTGATTCTAGAATTATTGACAAGATTGAGATAAGTGAGGTATTTTAAGCAAGACAAATGCAGGCACCCTGACAAGAATAGTTGGTTCCTGGAGAAAAAGTACATTTAGGCATGAATGTGTGATGTACCTGAAACTCTGTTTAAGTCATAAAATATCCTGAAAATGAGCTTCCCTTTTAGTACAGTTTTCCCATGAATTTGAATTTGGGGAGAGTTATCTGGGAACATAATTTTGTAATAGATATTTTATGTTAATAACTTTCTATTACTTTTAGAAACCAAGCCAATACAATAGCTAGGCTACAAACAAAAACGAAAAAGAAAAATTCATTCATAAGTTTAAAACTAATTGATTCCCTTAGCTTCTTTCCATCATGAATTGTGATGAACATTTTAGAACCTTAGAGGCAGGGAACAGCCTTACTTTTCCTTGTTTCTAAATGATTCCTTCATTAATTATTTTTTTTTTCTTTAAAATCAATTATAGCTGTGACTGAGTGCAAATCACATTGAGTGCTTTTGGTAAGTGCTTTGTAGATAGCACAGTGTTCTCTTTTGTGGGGTGTGGTCAGACACTCCAGCTACTATGGTGGCTGAGACAGGAGAACAAAGTTCACTTCTAGTCCAGGCTACTTGGCAACTTAGCAAATCAGCTAGACCCTGTCTTAAAGTGAAGAAAAAAATTAAAAAGGCTGGGAAGATAGTTCAGTGTCTGTTCTGGGTTCAATTCTCCACTACCACCCCCAAAATTATATGTACACTGTCTTTGGAACACTAGAAATTATCATTAGAACAGTTAGTAGGAAGGGATTATTTTGTTCCCATTTTACAGATGACAAAATTGAGGCCTTGGAAGATCTTTATTTGAGTTCACAGCTACTGAATAACAAAACCAAGATTCAGACTGTGGTCAAGCTTCTCTGACTTTTTAAAAATACTAATGGATTCTTCTTAAAATATAGATCCTTCCTGTCCCCAATTTAGTATTTTTAAAGCTTTTAGAATAATCATGAAAACAGTATAAAATGGGTATCATTTGTGTGGCTAGTGTGAGACTGAGCCTGGTGAAATTCTGTGTTTGATTCTGAGAAAAAAAAAACACTTGAATCTGTGCAAATATACAATAATAACTATGATTTATGAGAGTGGTTTATCTCTGCCATACTCTGTGCTGAAAGTTTTATGCATTATTCATTTATTTATTCAAAAAATTTTATTAAACATCTAGTATATACTGAATAGTTTTCTAGGCATTGAAAATTCAGCATTGAATAAAACAAATGTAATTTTCTGCCTTCCAGGAGCTTGTGTTTTAGGGAGTGTGTGGGGGATGAATAATAAGCAGCAGAAATGAGTAACATGTAAATGGTGTCACATGGCCGAGGAGAGTGAGAATGAGGCAGGACAGGGTTAGCAGTGTCCACTGTAATTTCAGCCCGAAGGCAGGAAGACGGCACTGAGGTGGTAATATTCAGATAAAGGCTCATAGGAGAGGAGGTTTCAGACCATGGGGACCTGACAGTTGGAGAGTAAAACCTAACCCAGGGCCTTGTGGCGAGAGAGCACAGGCTCTGGAGAAACAGTGTAGGGGGCAGTGTGGCTGGAGCAGGGAAAGAAGGTGAGAAGTTAGGGAGACCAGAGAGCCACCAGAGGTGCCAGGCAGTGTGGCGACTCGTTGACCTCTATAAGGCTTTATCTTTGACTCTGGGTGACGCGGGCAGCCATTGGATTTGAAGCAGGTTGGGGACATGATCTGTCCTATTTTAAACGCTGCCTGCTGTGTGATATTGGAAATTTGACCTATATTTTCACAAGCTAGATGCATTCAACTCTGGCTGCTGTTTTGAAAACAGACTGATGAGGCCAAGGAAATAAGCAGGACTGTAAAATAGACAACTATTAGAATTATCTTATTGTGAGATGGTGACAGCTCAGGCAAGGTTAGTAGCAGTAGAAGTGGTGAGAATGGGCAGACTCTGGGTATGTGGCACGGATGTATCGTACAAGAGGAAGGATGGCTCCAAGATAGACAGACAGGTTAGACAGACAGACAGATTGATAGGTAGGTAGGTACATAGATAGATAGATAGGTAGATAGATAGATAGATAGATAGATAATTTTTGTGGCCCTGGGAATTCAACTGAAAGCTTTCTCACTGAACTATATCCACAGCTCTTTTTTTATTGTGTTTGTTTGTTTTAATGGTGAAGTAGGGTCTTGCTAAGTCACCAGGTTGCATGGACTTGTAATCCTCCTGCCTCAGCCGCCCAAAGTACTATCACTGATGTGCACCACCACACCCAACTAGCTCCAAGACTTTCAATTTAAGTAAGTTTGAAGAATAGAGTTACTTCTAAACAAGGTAAGGAAAACTGAGGAAATAAAAGGTTCTAGAGGTGACACAGGACTTCAAATTCTGGACATATTAAGTTGGAGATGCTTGTTAGACATTTGTGTGGATGTAAATACTTGGGTCTGTGACTGAGAAAGCTTAAGATACAAATTTGTAAGTCATCAACCTGTAGAAATTAAAGAGACTGAGTGATAGTACCCAGCAACTAATGAGGTAAAAGAAAGTAGATCTATGAACTGAGGCCTGAACTCTCAAGTGTTAAGATTTAATAGTTGAGGAGGGACTTGCAAAGTAGATACAGAAAGAAAGTCAAGTGGAACGAGAACGAGGAAAGTGTGGTGTCCTAGAAGTTAAGTGACGAAAATGCTTCAGTGCCTGTAATTTCAGCACTCAGGAGACCAAGGCAGGAGAATTGTCATGAGTTTAAGGCCAGTCTGGGCTACGTAATGAATTTAAGACCAGCCTGAATTACAAGGTGAGACCCTGTCTCAACCCCCACCCCCACCCCAATGCCTCAAGTAGAAGGGAATGATTAACTGAGTCTATGAAAGAGTGAGTTCTTTGAGGACAGAGGCCCTTTGGATGTACCAATATGGAGGTCATTGGTGACTTTGACAATAGCAGTTTTGGTAAACTGATTGAGAGTGAAAGCCTTATGAGAACTTATTTTAGGGAAAACAGGAACAGAGAAACTCAGAAAAGTTAGAGTAAATAGTACTTTTAAGAATTTCTATGAAGTGGAATAGAGATGTTAGATGGTAGAACAGAAAGTGAGAATTAAGGGAACTTTTTTAAGTTGGTAGAAGAAATACCATGTTTGCACACTCATAAGAGACTAGTGGTTAGAGGAAAGTCAACAATGAAAGAGAGAGAGAAAGAGGCTGTGGGTGAGAGAGAGAGAGAGAGAGAGAGAGAGAAAGTCTGAGTTTGTGTGTTTGTATGTGACAGAGAGGGGGGCTAGAGTTATTTCTGTGGTTAAGAAGAAATGGGATTGAATACATTCAGAGTTCATTTTTACTTATAACTTTGGCAGTGGGGACTAAAATATAGAAATGTAGAATAGATATGTAGTAGATATAGAACATGATATATATATATATATATATATCATGATATATATATATATATATATATCATGATATAAATAACAGATTCTGATCAAGTCTTTCAGACTTCAAACATTATAATGTTTTTTAATTCCAACGAATTGTTTTTAAAATATAGACCTTTCCTGTTCCTAATTTTGTATTTTTAAAGCATTTAAAATAATCATGAAAACATAGTGAGTGTAAAATGTATATGGAAGTACTTGAGGTTTGATGAAAAAATAAATTATAAAATAAAAAATCTGGTACTGGCAGACAGAGAATGAACTAGGGAGATGTATTACAGACCAGAGGCATAAGGACTTAATCGAAGCAAATGGCCACAGATTTAAAGTAAGTCATTCAGCATGGTTTTCCATTTTTCTCTAGCTATGTCCAGTTGCATGATTACAGATATGTCATGGTTTATATCTAGATGTCCCCCCACCAAGCTTCATGCACTCATAGGTGGGGCTTTGGGGAGGTGATTGCATTATGGGGACTGAGATCTGACTTGCTGTTAGGAGGTGGGATCTGATCCAAGGAGGTAAGTCACCGAGGCAGGATCTGGAAGGGCATATCTCTCTTGCTGGATCTTCCCTTCACTCTCTGCTTACACTAGGTAAGAAGCTTTTCCTTTACCATAGCCCTATGTCATGGTGTGTCTTTGGAACTGGCTGACTGTGAACTGAAGCATGAGCTAAAGTAAACCTCTCCTCAAGCTGTGGATGTTGGGTATTCTGTCTCAGTAACAAGGAAAGTGACTAAGATAAGGTGAGGTATAGATTCAAATATAATCTTAACCAGTAGACATAGGATTTTGAAAAACCGAGGCAGGAGAGTTAATGATGAATGTGAGAAAGTTGTTAAACCAGTAGGTCATTGGCGTTAGGATGAGTAAGAAATTCAGTGAGGCCATAAAGGAAGTAAGGGGCAATTAAAAGTTATAAAATCAGTGATTTTAAGATCCTTTAGGAGTCACAGATCCCTGAAAAATTTAGAGCTAGAGGAAATAAGCTGGAAACCCAGGAGAAGATGGTGACTGAAATTGAGCTTATGGAAGATTAAAAAAAATGATATAGCTCAGATTATGACTATGAAAGTAGATGACTAAGGATGTGATTATTGGACGAGGAGTTAGCAGTACTCAAAGATCACTCGTGGGTATTGGAAACACTGAAAATTATTTTATCTTCATTAGAAGTCAAAATCATTCATGTAACTATTGAAAGCACTGAGAATATTTTATCGCCGTAGTGATTTTGTTACTCTCATTTTAGAGAAAGAAATTAGACTAGAAGTTGATAAATAGTTACAAGTTCCCTAACTAGGAGATTGTCCCCAAATTTTCTGGTAACACTAGTATTTGTATCTGGTTTGTGTGTCTCATCTTCCATTTCATTGAAAAATGCCTTCTGTATGGTATGTTTTACTACCTTTGTGCCATGTTCAATTAAAAAGAGTTTGTGGAATTTTCCAATAATTTGTGTCATATATCCTGTGGATTGAACTCAGACTCTCACACATGCTAAACACAAGCTCTACCATTGAACTACCCCTCCAGCCCCCAACATTGATTTATTAAGCACCTACTAAGGAGCAGTGTTCAGGGGCTGCAAGGCTAAATTGTATTGTATGAAATTGTAAGTTAAGAATTCAACTCAAGTTGCATTATTATCTCTGCTAGTAGGAAAGTATTTGAATAATTATTTGAATATTTTATTGCATTTTCCCTTATTATGTTATAAAAGATGACTAGAGAATAGAAAATGAAAGTGCTGATATTGATGATTAGGACCAATCTATCTTATAAACTTAATATAATTGAGACTAAGATGGAATCTTAAGTGTGCTGAAAAAGGGAAATCCTTAGACTTAAGTGGATATCATTGGATTTAAGTTAGTGGAGTGAGTTTTTCAAGTAGAAAAAATTCATTTTAAAAATGTACAGATTGTGGGAACTGAATTTCAAAGGTACTGTTTAGAAAGAGAGGTGTAATTAGGCAGGGTATTTTTTTTTATTAGGTAATGCTAGGGGGATAAAGTATAAATCTATAGTTTGATTTATGCAGTTATACTTTATACATGACTTCAGGGACTTATGTATGAGTATATGGAATACTCTTTATAATATAGCAATGGTGCAGATCTTCAGAAAAAAATAGAAGTGTTTAATTCTATGTGGAATAGAAAGGGAAATCTTTGTTGAAGTGGCAACTTTTAAGCAGCCACATAGGATGCAAAGGAGTTTATAGCGTGCATAATACAAGGAATAGTATTCCATGTCTCTGGAGCAGCAGTTGTCAAAGTAAATAAATCAAGTAGAGCATTGTTCTCTGGACCTCACAGTTGGAACATAAGATCAGGGAGAGGCTCTGACCGGCCCTACCTGTAGAGGCAGGCACAAAGGAAATGATGAAATCCTAGATGGTGGAGAGATGTGTAGGCATCTGGTGGCCACAAAGCGTTCTTATCCATGTTTTCATTCTGCCGCTGTTGCCTATTTAGTGCTAGCTAAGTTTGCTCACCCTGTTCAATGATCTTCATATAGCAATTTATGTTGTCTAACTCTGGTTTGGAGTATGATTTCCAGATTCCTTCTTATAAACTTTGTCCTTTTACTTTTCTTACTGGGTCTTTCTCTTCATTCATTTATGTGATACTTATTGAGTGCTTGTTCTCTACCAAGTGTGTTCTAAATACTTGGGATTCAGGGTAAACAGTTTATCCTCCCATGAAACATATATTCATAGTGAATAATATAGATTAATATGAATATTAATGTATGAATATGTTATCCTAAAATTTATTTTTCTTGCTACTATTATTGCTTCTTGACTAGTTCACAGTCTTCCAGCTTGGCTTTAATTTAGTGATAGAGTCTAAGCTGTGTTTTCCAACTGTGTAAGTTAGACGGACCAAGACAGTGTTAATTTAAATCACATTCCATGAAGACTGTCTATGTGATTTGCTGTGTGGTATGCCCTGAAGACTGAGCTATGAAGTTGATAAAGTCCTTCCTCATTCTATGCTACATCTTTGATCCTTTCTGGTGTTGAGAATGTCCTAAAATTAAGTCAAATTCACTCTTCCTTATCAAGGGGCAGCTCTTCTCAAGTCTTTGCCGCAAGCCATTTGAGGGTTCTTTTGTTCAAAGTGGGTAGTCTGTTTGATGGAAAGTGGCCATATCTCCACAAAACTGGTGGGCAAAAATCAGAGTACCTTCAGGATAGTTAGCTGTTAATTACAGCTTATTGGAGTGTGGGGAGGTTGGAGATGTTAATGTCGGATTCAAATTTCTCCCTGATCCTTGCCACCTTCGGGGTGGTGTCCCTGCCGCTTCTTCAGAGGCAGCGGCAGCATGTAGAGGGCCAGAGCAGAGAAGGGGCACAGTGGTGCATGTGTAATTAAAGTCCCATCAGGCTGGCCTGAAAAGCACCCTTACAGGTGATGGAGGACACTGAAGCAACTTGTCTCAGTCCATCCTCAGGGGACCAAGAGGGAGGAGCCGGACAGCTGTCAGCTAGACTGTGCTCCACTCCAGCATGGCGTAGGGAAAAGGGATTAGGTGCTTCCTGTCTCTCTCATCTTGAGTTATCCTGCTGCTTGATAGTTTAGGAAAAGTTAGTCTGTTCTTTCTAGATCCACCTATGTGATCTCTAGGGTCATTTTTTTTTTCTTATATTTGTTTCTGGAGTTTCATATATGTTTCCAATAATGTTCAAATAATGTGTTAATGAAAAGAATAGTATTAGCTAATATTTTTGAGTAGTACAAGTTTATAAGATCCGTTATCTGAGCACGCAAAGTAATAGACTCAGAGTGACTTAGCAAATTGCCTAAGACCACCATATAAAAGGCAGAACTAGGATTAGACCATGTGTTTCTAGAGCTGGGCTCTTTGCCTCTGTGTGACAAGTGACCGTGCTGCCATAGGTCTACGCTATCAGCCTTTTTCTTTCTAGCAAGTACCTTTGAATAAAATCTAAGAGGAATTCTCCCAAGGTAGATTCTGCAGTCTTTAGAGAAGTACTGTTCAATACAAACATAAAGTGAGCCATGTACATAATTTTAAAATTTACTGTAGCAACAAGAAAGAAATAAAAATAAACATTAAATTTGTATAACACATTTTAATCCAGCATGTAAAAATATGATGTCAATATAGTTCTTATTTTATTGCTATGGTTTAATATTTTTATTGCTTTAATTTAAGTTAAAGTCATTAAAATTAAATAAAAATTACAAATATAGTCCTTGAGCCACACTGGCCACATTCCAAGTGCTCAGAGACTGTGTGCAGCTCTGGCTGTTGTCTTTGGAACTGCATTTTAGACCGTCCCATTTTAAACAGCCGTACACTGCTCACAGTCATTACCTACAGATTCATCTGTAGACCTTGATATTTTTTGTTTGTTTGTTTTTTGTTTTTGTTTTTGTTTTTGTTTTCAAGATGGCATCTTGCTATGAAATCCAGACTGGCCTTGAACTCACTATGGAGTCAGTATGGCTGACTTCATACTTGGAGCAGTTCTTCTGCCTCAGCCTCCCAAGGGCTGGGATTGCAGGAGTGCATCACCGTGCCAGTGGGAGGTTGTTTTTTAATGCAAGATGGAAAACCATAGAATTTTGTTTCACATAAAGAGATTGTCTCTTGATCATTGTAGAACTGTGTCTTCTACATTTTGATGAGCAATTTGCATGTATATGTCATATTTCCAGCTCGAGTGGTCCTCTAGGCTCATAAAGCAACACACTGATAACAACTGATAACTGCGAAATAGTGAGGTCAGTCAAGAGATAACTTTTTTGATTGTTCTTATAGGTACAGATAATTCTTGTCTTTCAGTTCCAGGAGAATTCTGATTCTAACCTTTTTAATTCATTGTGTTATGATGTTGAAATCTACATTGTGAGACCAATGTGTAACACCATCAAGATCAACTCTAATTTCCATTTGAGTTTTACAATAAACAGGGAATCTTACCTACTAAGGGTTTCTTCCTAAGCCAGAGTAAAAGAAAAAGATAAAGAAAGGTTATGTGTGAGATTTACACTGCAGTTCTCTTTGTATTTTTTTTTCTTATCCTTGTCTCCCCACCCTGTTTTAGATAAAGTGTTTAGTCATAATGGCTTTAGGCTCTGTCCATCAGACTTTGGTCCGCAAAAGACTGTGCTATACATTATTTATACTTTGAATTAAATTCATTGTTACAATAGGGTTTCCCCGCCCTCCTGTTTTATACCTTTAGATCTTTCATAAACAGGGCACATAATAAATATAAAAGAACCCAGCTTACATAGAAAGATAAGGTGCAATTGCGCAGACGTTTGAATTGTACTGACCAGTTTTATCTGTTTACAATAAATTCTGCATTGCCCTGACAGTCAATCCTTTGGAAGGAGAAGGAAAAAGAGAGGAATAAAAATCCCCAGTAATTAGTCCTCATCATTTAATTTCTGCAGTATCTGCTTTGTACCTAGGAAACCATACTATTTACTAGACAAAAGTCTCCCAGGATTAAAACACAATTATAATATTTTCTTTAGAAAAAAATTAACAGCAGGAGGAGATGATCCATTCAAAGAATATAATCTTCAATTATTGTATTTGTTTTCTAAGGCACACTTGCAGTCTCTGTCATTGGATGCCAAACAGGTGCTGTATTAACACTCAAGTCTCAGTGGTAGGGAGGAAATGAGTTAGTTTTTCTTTTGATGTTGCCTTTGGGGTTCCAAATGCAAATCAAGGTGAATTTTTCCTGTGTCCCGATTTGCAAGAAACATAGGCCATCTATCTCAAAAGCAGTTTTCCCTATTCTTATTTCATGAGAGTTTTTATTTTAACCCTCTTTGAGAAGTCTAATATTTAATAGGCTCACATCTTTTTAAAAAACAGTTCATTGAGGCTTTCATAGTAAATGGAGACAACTTAGACTATCCTCATTAGTGAAATAAATAAGAATCATATTTATAAATATCACACTGTGTCTCTAGTGTAAAAAATAATAGGAACTATAAGAATAATAAAACTCAAAATGTGTAATTGCTATTGTAAAAAGGAGGAAAAGAAAGTGCTCTAAGGGACATAACTGCATGTATGTTTGAGTGTATAAAATAGATAACCATATTGCTGAATCTTTATTGGATCTTTGAGAAGAACTATTTGCAGTCTCACTGTTTGAATGTCTACTCTGTATCCTTTAACTTTGTAACTTGAACAACTATATCCAAGAAGACAATATGTAATTTATCGACTAGTGATTTCTTAGTTTTTTTTTCTTTTTTTCTTTTAGAATTCTGTATTGTTGCTATCCTTTTTTCTGTTTTGCTTTTTTTCTCTTTAAATGAAAATTTTAAAATGTGTAATTGCTATTGTAACAAAGAGAGGAAATAGGAAGCACTATAAAAGATATAACTGCATGTATATTTAAGTGTGTAGGATTGATAACCATATTTCTAAATTCTTGCTGGATTGTTGAACAGATTTGTTTGCAGTCTCACTGCTTGAATGTCCACTTTGTATGCTTTAATTTTGTAACTTGAACAACTATTTCTAAAAGGACAATATGTAATTTATCAACTAATGATTTCTTACTGTTTATCTTTTTTTTGGAAATTCTGTAATATCTCTACCCTTTTTCTGTTTTTTTTTTCTCTTTAAATAAAAAGAACAGTTCAGTTTTCTTGGTCAAATCATGTCATATTTATCATACATGCCTTCCCTATCCCCAGGAGCATAGACCATTTAGGTAACATTCGAAGCATTAGACCCAATGTTGTAATTTGTAAGGAAGTTTGCCTTAACTCCAAAGACAAGTAAACATAGTGTGTACTGGTGGAAGATTGTAGATTTGAAATTGAAAGGCTATAGTTCATACCTAGTTGTGCTACTTACCAGGTTTGTGAAGCAAGACATGGCACTGGACAAACAGAATTCAGATTTACTTGCAAAAAATGGGAATAAACCCACCAACCTTTTCAGGTTGTATGTGTTAAATAAGATAATACTTACAAGAAAATACTTGGCAAGCTATAGAGCACTGTGCAAAATGTATGTGTGTATGTGCATGCAACTATGTGTGTGTACATGTGTATATGTGTGTATGTGTATACACCATACACATCATAGTCTGTAGACAAAAGTTATTATGGTCAAAAATGTGTTGCTGAGGTGGGTCAGAAATCAATCTCTCCCTAAAGGGACCCCAGCCTTTTCCTCTCCTGATGAAAACAGAAATATATTACTAACTCTGTCTCTTCTAGATAAAAGCTAAAAGCCTCCCAATAAGCAATAAATAAATGATTGCCAGGAAGAACACACACTAGGCTCACTAAAACCAAGGTCAATTTTTATTCCATAAAAATTTATAAACACACCCAGTTGATGGAGTAAAAGGTTCTTAGCTTATGCTTTTAGGAAGAATCATTTTGCACAAATGACAGTCTTTTAAGGTGCAGGGCACCCAACCCAGGGCCTCATGTATGCTAGGCAAGTCCTCTCCCACTCAGCCAGAGCTTAGAGCCAATGGATGGCAGTTTTGCTTTTATGCACAGAACATGGGCTACTGATTCAGTTATTTTAACCTTTTAATGACCCCTTCCTTGTGACTGATTTGCTTTGCAGTCTCATGCTCTCCTTTCTTTGGAGATTCTTTGTGCCTCTTCCAAAGTTGTGGCTTTTGTGTCCATAGTCAGGAGAGGCCGAACACTGTCTTCTACTTTGCCAAGGGAACTTCAGGGAGATTGTGCAGTTGTTTATTTCCATGGCTTTTATTTAATTGGAGCCAAGCCTGGAGTCAGATTGAGTGAGTTCAAATCCTCACCCTCACACATAGTCCTTTTTGAGTTACTTAAACCCTTTATGACTCAGTGTCTTTATCTACTAGTATGAGGTAAGCTGAGGATGGTCTCCATGTTATAAAGTTAATGAGAGGCTTAAATGGATAATGATTGTAAAATGTTTAGCAATGTGCCTGGCTCACGGTAAACCCTCAATAAACGTTAGCTTTTATTTTGTCATTACTGTTGAGAAAATGAGAGATGCTAAGAAAACTTTGAGATATAAAATCCTATTATAATATTCTCTATTCCTTATCAAATTTTAAACATGTGTTTTGAGAATTACTATTGAAAATTCACACTTATAACAATAAACCTCCTTCCGTTTAAAATCACTTCAATATCCAAATCTCATTTAAAAGGGTACAAGATCCACAATAGGAGTTATAAAGCTTGAGAGTATGAAAGTCCTTATTCCAGATCCCATCATGTTGCATGCCTTAGCAGTTTTGTTTCAATATAATTATTGACAATTTGATAATTTTTGCAAAGGGTCACTGCTCGTGCATGGAGCCTATTAGGTTTTTTTTTTGAAGTGTAAATCTTAGCAATGCCTCTTCTATAGCATTGATATCATTAGACAACAAAGCATTTACCAGGAGCCTCATGCGTGGTAGCTGCTGCTAGATGCTTACAATACATAAAATACTATTTCTGTCCATGAGGTGCTGATAATCTCACAGAGACACAAATATAAACACAGTTTCCAAATGATTAATAAGTGCTGTACCTGAGAGGAAAATCTGAATGCAAAAGGTGAAATCATGTCTGCCTATTGGGTAGTTGGGAAGAGCTGTGGAAAAGAGGTAATATTTGAGCTTGACCTTTAAAGATGAGTAAGAGTTGGCTTGATGAATAGAGAGAGGGAGAAACCATGCAGAAGGAACGGCCTGTGCAGGGACATGCAAAACTGAAAGAAAATGGTTTCATAAAATTTTATGGAACTAGTGAGTAATTTGGTATGTCTAGAAAAAGTGATAGCAGAGATTGTGTTATTAATGCACATACCTAAAAGTCATGGACACAGCTTTCCCATAGTAAAGGTACAGATATAAAATATGTATAGTTTATATTTTGCAACATAAAGACTATGAAAAGTATAATCTTAGAGAAAGTTGCTTTTAGGATAAGGTAGGCTGGTAAATTAAAAAAAGGCATTAGATCCAGTGGCTTGAAAAACACATTGAACTAATTTGGCAAGGAGGGGAAGATCTTTGCAAATGGGGAAGCATTGTCAAATTAACATTGGTTTGAGAGGAAGGAGATTTGTTCTGCTACTAACTGGATGGTGACCTGAGAAAATTGAGTAACCCTGTGGGACTCAGTTTCCTAATTTGTAAGGTAAGTGCTTTGGGTTAATTGATCTTAAAATTTTCAAAATTTAAAGATTTATTGTAGAATTAATGGCTATCTCAGCACTCAATTATGTTTTAATGGCTTACTTTATCACTAACTGAACATTCCTCATGATTAATAAATACATGCTGGAAAGTCATTGATTAGCCCTAGGAGGATGGAAATATTATGACGTCTCTGCATCAGTTTCTTACCTTCATCATTTTTCTCATAAGTTCTAAGTTTTTGAGCTTCAGAGACCCTACCCAGAATGTTGTGTCTGCACTGAAGGTCTGGTTGCTTATGGCTTTGTCACTTACATGCCTCTGTTTAGTCTTAATGGGGATGAACATTAAGCTTTAAAATAATTTCTGACCAAATTGACTTGGCTTCGGTTTCTTGTCCCATTAAAGAATGATTGCTATTTAGATCATGAGCCATGAGGCTGCTGTCCTCGCTACCTTAATTGTGATTTGGCATATTGATATAGTATTAAATTCCAGTTCAGCAGATGGTGCCAGGATTTAAACTTATGCCTGATCAGACACAGATGGTCAAAGCTTATCAGTTGGTTATTTGTATTTTGAGCAGGTTAAATATAGATGACTTTGTATCTTTTTTTTTTATGATACCTGTCCTCTACCTCAGGATTATAAATGATTTTTCCTATTCCTGATCCTTTGGTGGGCAGCCTTTGATTTTTACTAGGGCATTTTGCCTGTATTCAGTTCAGATTATCTCCTCTAAGTGTGTTATACTTGATTTCCAGCTTTTCAAATAACAAATAAAAAGCAGTCCATCCTGTTGATTAGTCCAGAAGAGAAAAGTTCATTGTCTAGAGTTTATAATCACACCCTCTTCTGACTCCCACCATCCAACCTCAGTGTAAATTGTCAGTTACACAGTATAACAGTACACAGGATCTCGAATACCTATGCTCTTTTCATTTTATTTTATCTTATCTTATTTTATTTTATTTATTGGTTTTTGTTTGGTACCGGGGATCGAACTCATGACCTGGCGCTTGCCAGGCAGGTGCTTATGCCACTGAGCTAAATCTCCAGCCCCTCTATGCTCCTTTTAGAGATGCAAAAACAAAACAGAGCACCGGAAAACCTGGTGATTTATCTGAGGTGAGAAGAGTCAAGGCCAGTACTGTGTCTTGAAAATGCTGTTTGGTGCTCTTCTTCAGACAATACACAGTCTCCTGAAACTGCTTGTTTCGCATCAGATACTGTTACTAATGACTGGCAGTTTTCCCATATGGAGGGATTAATGCCATTATCATGGAGAACAAACTCTGCCAAGTTTCTGAAAAACCACAAGTTCTGCAACATTCCATGATTCTCATTCTGAAGGTGGTATTTATGCAACCAGATGGCTATGGATCAAAAGATGTTGTTGCAGTGGAGGAGTTAGGAGCAAACATCAAAATGTTGATTTTGAATATAGGATAAGGGAAGAAGTAAGTCATAGGATATTATAGCTGAAAACAATTCAGGAAGGAAAATATTTCAGATAGGTTTCTATTTTGAAGATTTTAAGGGACTGACTTCTTAGTATCCCACAGGATTTTATTCACATTTTCATCACTTTGAGAGCCAATGAATTCTTCATTACTTTCACTTAGGAGTATGAATTTCTTTTGGTTTGGTAACTTTATGTCAAAACATGTCACTTTTGTTCTTTTCTGTAGAGGAACTGAGAGTTGCCTAGGGAGTGTGACAGCCTCGGGATTGAAGCTCGCCTAGATAAACTGCTTTTTCTGGAAGGGTGAGGCATCATCTCATGTTTCTCTATGATCATTAAGTTTTAATGAGTCATTTCAATGTGTTTAAAGGACATTAGTTCTTTCTTAAGAGTGCTTCCTAAGAGTGTCTTTAACAGCCGTGCTCTCTGTTGGGAAGAACTGGGTTACAAGATGCTAAGATCTGAAAAGGAAATGATGTAGCAAAACAATTTATGTAAGGTCTTTGGACATATTCTTTAGCACCCTTATTCTTCTGTTCTACAAATGCATATGGAGAGCATAGCCTAAGGATACAACTAAGGCAAAACATGCTTGTCTGTAAGGAGTTTACAATCCAGAAGAGGAGACAAACCAGTGGGAATAATATTGTGTCCTTATTCTATGATAGGTTATGTAGTTCTATGATAGGAACTAATATCTTGAGCTGAGAGAATACACAGAAGTCCATGGGAGATGCTTATTAAATGCTTGTTGAATGAGGAAAAAATCCTAAATTGCAACTTATTAATTACATAAATCTGGACATCAGTTTTCTCATCTCCAAAAGGTAAATAATACTTTCTGCATAGCATCTCAGAGTTTTTACAAAAATTAAGAGTCGACATAAAAGGATTTAGGAAACAAGATGCTGTATAAGGAGACGGTTAAATGAGTGATTTTCCTGGTGTTGTTCATAGCCATGGTATCTTTGGTGAAATTTAGAATTTACTATGAGTTTTGAGTAAGTTTCTTGAGGCAATAGAATACAGCAAAACTGTGGATCTGTAGAACTCCTTGAAAAGCTTTATTTTAAATTGACTTTTTGATAAGATAAAAACACATGACACAGGCCTGAGAGACAGTGGCAAAGAATCTAATCTAGTCTAGTTTGCATTTGGAGTTAAGTGGATTCTTAAAGGCTTTTATTTCTTTTTATTTTAAAGAGAAAAATAATAAAAACAATGATACAGAATTTCATATTAAGATAGTAGGAAATTAACAATGTTTAATATATCACATTATTATCTTCAAAGTAGTTGCTCTCACTACAAGATATAAGCATGCAAAATTGATCAAACAATATGAGAATAAACTATTCTTTTCAATGAACTAAAATAAATTAGTAGTATATCTTAGCTATCATGTATATATTTTTTCTTTTCCCTTTCTTTTTTTCTCTCTTCCCTCATCTCAGTTGTTCTTTCCTTTTGAGTAATTTCTTTCCCTTTCACAATATCTATTGTAGATTTTGGATTTTATTTATTTGTTCGGGTCCTTACACTAGGGAGACAATGCACTGTTTACCCATGAGAGTCTGATTTATTTCACTTAGGAGTGTGGTCTCAAGTTGCATCTATTTACCTATAAAAATCTCAAGTTTATCCTTCTTTATAGGTAAGTAGTACTCCATTGTATAAAATTACCATATCTTTTTTATCTGTTCCTCAGTTGATATGCATTTGGATTGTTTCTAAGATTTGACTATTACAAATTATGCTACTATAAACATGGGTGCACATGTATTGCTGTGGTATGATGTTTTTAATTCTTAGAAAACATCCAGAAAGGTAATCTCTGGGTTGAAAGGAACCTCTAATCCTGATTTCCACATTGGTTGTAACAGTCTGTACTCCCACCAATAGTGGAGAAGGTTTTCTTTTTCCCCCACAGCTTCATCAGCATTAGTTATTGGTTGAATTCTTGATGATAGTCAGTATTTCTGTGGTGAGATGGGATCTCAGTGTTGTTTTCATTTGCATTTATCAAATGAACAATAATGTTGAACATTTTTTCATATATTTGCCATTTATATTTCTTCCTTGGAGAAGTGTATATTCATCCCAGATGCCCATTTTTGGACTGGGTCTTTGAATTTTGGGACCTTGATTTTTTTCAGTTCTTTATATTCTCTAAATAGAAGTCCTTTGTCTGAGGGATATTTGACTAAATTTTTTGCTGAATCTGTGGGTTTTCTTTGTACTCTGTTGGTGGTTTCTTTTGATGTGCAAAGCCTTTTCAATAATATGAGATCCCAGTTGTTGATACTTTAAAGTATTTCCCATGAAGTATGATTTTTGTTCATGAAATCTCTGCCTACCCCTGTGGCTTCAAGATTTCTACCTACTTTCTCTTCCAATAGGTTTAGTTTTTCTGTTTTAAAATTTAGATATTTGATCCATTTTGGCTGTAGTTTAGTGCATGGAGATAGATATGGGTCTAGCTTTAGTCTTTGGTATGTGGAAAGCTAGTTTTTACAGCACAATTTATTAAAGAGGTTATCTTTCTTCCAGTGAAAGATATGGTTGGTCTTGTGTCAAAAATAAGGTGGCTGAGTGTCTTTGTAGTTGTGTCTGAATCTTCTAATCTGTTCCATTGATCCTCAGGTCTGGTTATTTTGGCCAGTACCATGCTGATTTTATCACAGTAGCTCTTCATTAATTCTTTGTATTGTTTTCTTAGTCTCGATTGTGTTAATTTTTACTCTGATCTTTATAATTTCCTCCCTTGCATGGGCTTTGGATTTGACTTGCTCTTGTTTTTCTAGAAGGTTGAGTTGCAACATTAGGTTGTTTATTTTCACTTGTTATAGTTTCCCGATGTGAGAATTCAATGCTATAAATTTTCTTCTTAGAACTACTTTCATTGTATACCACAGGTTTTGGTAAGTTGTATTTGCATTTTCACTTGGTTGGAGATAGTTTAATTTCTTCTTTAATTTCATCTGTAGCCCATTGGTTGTTCAGGAGTGTGTTATTTAATTTCCATATGTTTATGAAATTTTTACAGTTTCTTTTGTCATTAATTTCCAATTTCATTGCATTATGGTCAAATAATGTACATGGAATAATTTCAATTCCTTTGCATTTACTTAAGCATGTTCTATGGGCTAGTATAAGGTTTATTTTAGAGAATATCTCTTGTACACCTGAGAAGAATGTGTATTCTGATGTCATTGGGTGGAACACTCTGTAACTATCTACTAAGTCCATTTGTTCACAGATTTGGTTCAGTTCAGTTATTTCCTTGCTGACTTTTGTGTCTAATTGACATATCTCTTGGCGACAATGGGTTGTTTTAGGTGGGCTGGAGGAGTGAGATTGCATTTTGCTTCTGTGTCTTATCATTTTCTATTTCAAAATTATTAAAAGTTTGTTTTCTGTGATGACTCTTGTGAGTTTTTGTAGTAGGTGGCTGTATCATTAGTATCAAGGCCTTTCTAGGAAAAGTAAGTTCTCCAGGGATGTCTTCTGTGTGTAGAAAATTCTTGGTTCATATCTGCCTCAAGATCCTACCTTCTCAATTCATCAAGAGTGGGATGTTGGTGTCTTTTTGCCCCAGTCCCCAGTCTTTTGGTGTAGGGCTGTGGTGAGCTCATTACCCAAGAGCTTGCCAGTATTGTTACAGAAGGAAGAACAACTGATGACAACAGATATGACTTCCTAGCTAAAGTGGTAACTTTGGCAATAACAATAGCATGAGGCACAATTTAGAAACTGAAAAACTGTAGTAAGTATGGATTTTGTACTTTAGATCTTAGGAGCAGTCTACAGCTATAGAATGGAATCAATAGTAAATTAGGAGTTTGTATGCAAAGTGTTTCCTCTTAGTAGAATGGTTTTATACTGTCTTGGGGAAAACAAAGAACTTGGAGGGAAGTGTAAACAAGACTGGAGGGAAGAGGGTGGTTACGTAAGGATTGGGAAACTAGAGAAGTGGTTAGAAAAGAAATAATGTAGGAGTATTCATGGAATTTTCCAAATGTGGTCTCTGGGTATTGGGGATTAGGATTAGTTTTCTGTGGCTGGAATTCTCCCAAGCCCTTTAGAAAAGAAAGAAAAACAGAAAAAAAAAAAAAGAGAAGGAAAGAAAAGAAAAAAAGAGAAGAATAACACAAAAAGAAAAAGAATAGTTAAAGAAGGGAGAAAAAGAAAAAAAGAAAACAGAAATTTGAGAGAAAAGGGCCAGTTGCTGGGTCCTGGCTTCTCCCTGCTCTGGCTGCTGGCCCCATCTGTTGGCTTGTGCTGTTGCTGTTCCTTCTGACAGTTTCATGCCACTAGTCCTGCCTGTCCATCCTGTATACCCTGGTCGGAGCCCTGCCATGTGGTTGATGTTCTGCAGGTCTCTGCGTCTTCCCATGCTGCTTTTCACCTGGATCCTGGTAGCCGCGATAGGAGGGGCTAGTAAGACTAACTTCCTCTTTTAAGGGCTTTTAATGATTTATTTACCTTTTTAAATCCTGTTTGGATATGTGTCTAAATTCCCAGTAACTAAATCTATGGTATTGACAGATTACCTTAGAAATGTTTAAAACTATCTTAATCATAAAATATCAAGCCTTTTTGAATGCCTATCATATACTCTATGTCAAGGAAAATGCAAGAAGAAATGAAGTTGTTTCTGTCACCAAGGATCATGTAACCTATCTGGTGAAAAATGAATACTACACGAGATAATTACAGTGAATAATATGAGGCATGTAATACCCTAAATTACGTGCAAAATTGGAATTTAGAAAACTTATAGGTTTATAGATGCAATGAGAGTCCATTATCACTTGAAGGATGGATACTATTTGGATAAGGCTGGATGCACTGGGAATTATTAATCTCTCTCTCTCTATATATATATATGAAAGGAAAGGCATTAACAATGAAAATGAGCAGAATGAATAGTGCAAATTTGTGGAATAGTATTAATCACTTCCATTTATGAAGTGCTTTCTACATAGCAAACATTTGCTAAGATTTTTGTATGTATACCTCTCTCAGTCCTCTTAGCAATTCTCTGAGGTTGGTATTGTTAACATCTCTATTTTACTAGGAATGTTAGGAAACTAAAGTTCAGAGAAACTAAGTAATGTAACATTGGATGCACAACTATTAAGTGGTTAAAAATTAGGCTTTAAACTCAGCTATATCTGAGTCTAAAGCTCATATTATTATTCACATTATACATTCTGATTCTATTTTTATCAGAAAGCTTTGAGGAAGATCTCATATCTGTTGAAGAATTAGCATTTTTAAACCTTTCAGGTATCTCTTTATTAGAATCTTCTTTTCCTACATCAATATAAAATATGACTTTTTTGCTTTGCATTTTTGTTAATTTAAATTTTTTTTATTTGTCTCAGAGAAGAATTGAAAAATTGTAGTCTGTTATGTGCCCCTTTCCCAGCCTTTCCTTGTATTAACATATGATATCATCATAGAACACTTACCCAAACCAAGAACTTAACCTTATTATATTACTAGGTGAAGTACAGAATTTATTTCAATTTCACAAATTTTTCACATATCTTTTCTCTTAGAGGGCCCAGTTCATTTTCCCATATTGCATTCAATCATCAAATCTCCTCCCATTTGACAGTCCCTAATCTTTTATTATGTTTCCAGATCCTGACACTTTTAAAGAGTATTTGTTAGCTATTTTTTCTAATGCTTTGTATTTTGGATTTGCCTTATATTTTCTTATGGCTAGATTGAAATTATGCATAATTAGGATGGATGTTAGGAAACTGATATGCCCTTCTTGGCATTTCATGTTGGGAGTACTTGATATGTATGTGTAGTGATGCTCCTAGATCATTTAAACTATTGAGATAAAAGAGGAGATATCTGAAAAGAGTCAGAGTGACAAATGGTGAGCTCTCCTCCCTGTATGTTATTGTTCATAGTCAAAACTACTACAGTGTAGAGTAGGGCAGGTGTCCTCTTTCCTGTCATACTTGGTGGCTGAGATCCTCTTCATAACTCTTAGATTTATTCTGATGGATCTTGAGCTTTTGTTGGAATCTGATTTTCTTTTTTGATGGCTTAAGTATGGTGATAATAGAAGAGAAGAATACTGAGTAAAAAAAGCATTCCAAATAATACAGTTCTTCTCTTTCTTTAGTCATGCCCCCAAACGTTTTTCAGGAACATCAAAAGACAAAGTTGAAAATCTGATATGCTGCTTTTATTATACTTAAGGTGGAAAGTTTATATCAAAGATACTGATGTTGGGGAATGATAGGATTTTAAAACAGAATTTTTTTTTCACAAGAGTTTTATCTATAATATAGACTGGAAATTGCAGTCAGATCAATTAAAGACAATATTTTATACTAAGTCCTTAGTCACTAACCTTTGTGGATATTTTAATTTTATATAAAGAGACAAATAAGACTTGTATATATGAATAAAAATGAAAGGATTATAAGTATAAAGATTTCACTGCTCTCGTTTCCCTGTTGAATAGAGTGATTTTCTGGTTTCCTGATCTGAAATGAATCCTAAGTCAGTAGCAGAAGCAAGTACAATACAATAATTCAGGATACTATGTTTTGCCTACAAAGCATAAATATTTGAACATTTGCATTACCATTTTTGAATGAATGGATTAAATAGCTATGAAATATTAACTCATGTTCATTCAGGTATGATTGTAATATTACATTCAATCTTTAGCCTCTGGAAAAAAAATGCACAAATCCCTGTGTTCTATGACATGTGAAAAGAATCTCATTGTAGTGTCTTGCTACATTTAACTGGTGCCATGTTAAATGTGCAATGTGGGTAACCTTGGTGTAGCTGAAAATTGAACACTTCTCTCCTATTGTTGAAAGGAACACTATAAAAATATACCCTACCTGCTTTCTCTAAAACATATTTATAAGTTAAAATTTATAAATACAAAAGTAGAACTGATGGCCTAAAGAGATTTTTTTCCCTGTCCTTGGGGAGAATAAAATATATACAGAAAGTAGCTCCTTTGAGGTTCCCAATTCAAAGCATGGGGAGTTCCTAGGGCTCCTTCACCTTAATGGACCCAGGGCTTCAATTTCTCTACTTCACTTCTCAGTAGTCTCTTTTGGAATTAACAGGCACTCAGTGGCTTCTGTAAAAAGAGGTGTTTGGGTTCAATGATCTATAAGATATTTGAGCATGGGACATTGCATTGTGCTAAGACATATTTTCTACCTATGTCTATTTTAGTTCTGTGACTTGATGTAAACATAGGAAACACTGAGGGCAAACTGAATAATGAAATTCTAATTGCACTGTATAGATAAATACAGAACAGGTGAGTGTGTTAAGCTGAAGCTTATATAATATAAAGAATAAACACAATGCGGGGTCACTAACAGAAATTGATAAGACTTGTTATGATGATTCTATAGTATTTGATTAGTTGATTTCTTTTCTATTATTATATTCGCTGTCAGATATACTTTCCAGTAAGATTGATATATGGCCTAGTATTTCTCAATTTTAGTAAAATAATCATTTTAATAAATATGTTTCTGCTTGGAATGGGAGGAGTACTTCCCTTTTTACAAGTAAATGTCTTTTTCAATGTGCCTTCAAAGGTAGACCCAACCCCTATTTCTTTATCTTCTTTAGTCAGATCTCCCAGGAGTTTGGTGGGTCAAAGTTCCAGCCTGAAATTTGTATCATTTTGAGTTTAAAATTCTTTATGAGACCAGAAAAAAAACCCTTTCCAGAGTAGTTTTGAGGATCCAGTTATATTTAGTAGTGAATATGAAGCTTCTTAACACATGCTATTTGTTAAGTTATAATATTATTTTGACTTTTCATGAATCTTGGAGATAAGATTAGAAAGCTCTGGATGTAAGATAATGATCAATATATTTTGATAAGCTGATTGAGACCCTCAGAGAGCTGAATTGTGACTTTTTGTTTATTTATTTAAATACTGTTTCATCCATTTATTTATGTGACATAATTGATTGTTGTCTTCAATGGGAGAGTCACTGTGCCCAATCCTCAGGATTGCAGAAAATATATACACACACAATTACTGACCTCAAGAAACTTACAGTCTACTGGGGAGGTAAAAATTAACTAAAGGATCAAACAAATATATATATAAAGTCAAAATTCTGATAGATAAAGTCAAAATATCTGATAGATATTTTGAATACTCTGAGTATATAATAAGAAAATGAAGGGTTTAACCTCATTGAGAGGTACAGGAAAAGGTCACCACAAAAGTTGTGGTTACTGTAGGATTAAAACAGTAGAAATTAACACATGGAAGATATAAAAGTAGTCCAGATGAAAGGAGTAACTTCAGTATAGGTCTTGAGATATAAGAAAAATGATATGATTGAAGACCTAAAGAGCTTCTGAAATTGTCGAAAGGTAGGGAGCACAGAAGAAATGAGATGTGAAGTGTGGTTGAGAGACATATAGAATCCAGAACCTTCAGGTCTTTGTGGGCATGGCCAGAATTCCGGAGTTGAGCTCAAGGACAATGGGGATACCTTGAGGTGTGCAGAGAAGTGATTGAATGAGAATGCTCTATCATAGAGATCAGCTGATGTGTGGGCAGAATTGATCTTTTTTTGGGGGGAGGCAGAGTTGCTCTTCATCAAGCTTCATAGCAGCTAGCTGAGACTTCCATTTTATATCACCATTTTAACAGAGAAGAGTAATTTATTATGAGTTCTTCAATTCGGAATGGGATTTGTTAGAAGTGCATTGTCAAAAAGACAATGAATATAATTTTAGGTAACATTTAAAAATTGTCAGCTTGTACCCATTTGCTAAACGAATTAGTGATGGCTACTTCACAGAAGATGTTAGGATAAAAACAAACCAAATTTGAAGTTGAGTTACATCCACTAAATATTAATTTAAGGAACGAAATATTTCATATGTCTAAAAAGCTGAGTTTCTTTTTTCAAAAACACTTAAGTATGATATATGCACAAAGGAATACACCATAATGATAACTTATTATTCTGTAACAAAATGCACTTAAAATAGAATGGTGTAAACTACATAATATAGAACTTTGATGATGTGTAATTTCTTATGAATGTTTTAAATATGTTTTTGTGCTAATTTAGGAGGAACTGGATGTAGGATATCACCCATGAGATCTTCATATCCCCTCAAAAGAAATTAAATCAGTAGTGGTGACTGATCACTGACCAGTGTTATGACTTAGATCTAGAGTGTCCCCCAGATTGTCATGCACTCCAAGGTGGGGCTTTTGGGAGATGATTGGGATTATGAGTCACACATAAGGTCTGTGAGTTTAGCAGCTGAGTGTGCTATTGGGAGGTAGTGCCTGGTGGGGAGAGGCAAGTTACTGGGGGTGTGGCCTAGAAGGATAAATCTCCCTCCCTGACTTCTGTCTCTCTTTAGTTCTTGATCACCATGATGTGATCATACTTTTTCTGTATTTGAGCAAGCTGAGCATGGACTGAAACTTTTGGTACTGGGAACCTTGTGCTACCTGGCATTCTGCCCAATCAATGAGAAAGTAACTAAAACAACCAAGTATTATCATAGTGTGCTACCTGTACTGATTTTGTTTCCTTCTCCTCCTTCTGTTCTTCCTCATTTTTTTTCCTACATGTTTCCCCTTTTTCAGGCTACCTAATTTCTAGATCATCTCTACAATTCCCATATCATGCTGCTTAGTGTGCCTACCTGATTTCTTTCTCCTTTTTTCCTGGGAAAATTTGTTAGGAAGACTATGAACTCTGCAGTCAGTCATAAATTGCTTTGTCTCTCAGCCACACCAAAGGCCCACAGTGTGGTCTTGAGGAAATCATTTAACACTTCAGTGGGTCCTTTTTCTTTATTTCAAATACAAGATGATGCTATTATACAGGGATATTTTGGAAATTGAATGATGTTATTACGTAAAGTCCTTATTATCATTTCTGTTAGAGTATAATTTTAAAGATAGCTGCAATGGTATTTTCTGCCCCTTACATTACTTTACAATATGACCTCCTACCTTGATATCAAAAAGTAGGGCTAATTTCTGTTCTAACTTGTAACTGACAGCTTTTGATCATAGAGAATGATGAAAATGATATGTGACTTCCAACACTAGTTTATTTTGGAGCCTTAAAATATTATATAAGAAGCCTTAATTACTCTAAAGAAACTCAGATACATAAAGAGGTTGTGTGGAAGCCTCCTCATGGTTCCAGTTGAGGTTCCAGTTATCAGCCAGCATTGCCTGTCAGTTGTTTGAGGGAAGAGACCTCTAAATCACCTCAGTTCCCAGAAGGCAGTGATTCCCAGCTGAGGCTTCAGAGATCATATAGGACAGGTAAATTATTCCCATTATATCATTTGTTCCTAATCATAGAACCTGTGAATATGATAAAATGGTTGTTTTATGCTTTTTGTGATGTAGTTAGATATTAATAGCACAGTTTTCAGTAAGATCTACCCATGTTTAGGATTATTATGGTTACCTAATTTAAAATATATATTTTATATAGTATATTATAAGAAAAGTAAGCCAATAAAAGCAAATCAATCTTATCAATTATAAATATGCATAAAATCTGGAAGATGTTGCCAACTAATTCTTCATTTTTTCCTCAAGTCAGTGTTGTCATCAGTAGGCACCTAAGGATGACTTTTCCCACAGAACCTCCTCCAAGTTCTGTCTTTAATTTTCTTGCTGTCTTTTCTGTCCACTACTTTTCTCCTCAAACCACGTTTTGTGAACATATTGGCTATTTCCATGCTTAATGTCACTGACCTTGGGAAGAGGCATGTGAATTTCAGATTCTTCATTTATGTTATAAATACTTACGGAGCATCAGTTACATGCATTGAAAATACAGGACAAAGGAAACAAACATTCTTGCCTTTATGGAACTCACATTCTTGTTAGGGGGATTTGACAATGGGACAGATAAGTAATTAAAATAGAAAGTACAGATATAAGATCTGTGAAGAAAAATACAGCAGAAATTTGGGAACGTGTTGGAGGCCGTGGTGCCATTTGGAGATGATGAACAAGAAAGCAAGCCTCCTAGGACACTGCGAGCGCTCTGGTTCTGACTTGAAGATGGGAGAATGAGGAAGAGTCTCTGAGCAGAGAAATGACATCTGATTTTCTTTTAAATGTGCTCCTTCTGCCCGCTATGTTGAAAAAACGAGTGACAGGCAGGGGGAAAGCAGGGCAATCTGTTAGGGGGCCATTTCAGTATTTGTAGAGATATGATGTAGACTATGGCAATAGCAATAAAGGCCCTAAGACTTTGCTGATGAATAGAATGAATCAAGGATGCCTTGGTGGTGTCTGTTCTAAAAGCTAGTAGTTTGTAATGACCATTTCTATAAGAAAGAATGTTCTGGAAGAAAAAAATGTTAAAGATAAATTCTACCTGTCCTCATAACAAAACATTTAGTGTATTAATGGTAACAAAGACTGTACTCCATACTTGCCCATGTCCAAGACCCTGACTATGCAAGTGTCTCAACACATTGTTCTTAAAAATTGTAAAATAGCTCTTCACTCCATTTAGAATAAATCCAGATTCTTTATCATAGCTTTCAAGACTCGTCTTGTATATTCTGCCATTCAGGGTAGCTGTGGCACTCTCCTCTTCACTCATCATGCTACTAATGTGTAAGGGCTTTATTTTTGTTTCTTGAATGTGCAAAAATCAACTTACAGTTAGGGATTTGCAGGTGATGCTCTCCCGCTCTGCAATACTCTCTTTTCCTTTCCTTCCTCCCTCCCTCCTTTCCTTCCCTCCTTCCTTTTTTTTTTTCTGAGACAAGATCTTACTATGTAATTCAGTTTGGCCTTGAAGTCAGCGTGTAGCCCTGGCTGGACTCAAACTTGCACTGATCCTCCTATGTCAGCCTCCCAAGTACCGGCATTACGGGCATGCACGCCCATGCCAGGCTTTCCTGTCTTTTTGTTTTTCTTTACTTCTGCATTGTAGACTTTTTGTAATTATTCAGATTACAGTCCATGTAATGATAACTCTTTGTGATTGTTATCTTCACATCACCCGTTGTTCTTTAAATTTATTTACATTATTAATTTTTTTTTTTTGTGGTACCAGGGATTGAACTCATGACCTCATGCTTGCCAGGCAGGCACTTATGCCACTGAGCTAAATCCCTGGCCTATTTACATGTTTGTTGACCATTTCCTTGCTTCCTCTCTCCTCAGGTATCTAACTTGTTTGCCGCATATTCCTAGCAGTGCCACATAATCTTGGTATTGATTAGGCAGTCAGTAAATATTTGTCAAGTAAATGAACGGGAGTAAAAAGGAAAGGGGTAAGTCAATGTAGAAAACTCTATTCTTTTTTATAATAAAATTTTTTAAAAAATCAAGTATTTGTTGGCTATGACATTCACCTCTGGTGCTTGATTAATGCATTTTAGGTTGTAAACCTTACATTTTACAAAATGTTCCATATGGGGTTTGGCATTAATGATGTAACACTGATGAGTTGGGCTATCTCCATTTTGCATAGGAAAATGAAGCTTACAGGGACAAGATCAGTTCCTCAAGTTTGCTCCTAAGTGACAGAGTCTAAACTGTCCTTGAACCAAGCATGTCTCTTGACTTTGTGTTGACTTTTAATCTCTCTTCTTCCTGTGCATCATGGCACATCTTTATGATACCACAGGTATTGGAGCTGTCAGAGCAGCAGCACATAACCGTATGGGTCAGATAAAATTAGAAGTGGTCTCAAATTTTGCTGACTTGTGTCTTTGCCCATTTTTAGAATGAAAACCAGATTTATTAATATCTTCTTTCTCTGGAATGTTGAAATAGCTTTCTTTAATTTACATACTTACTTCTCATACTCTATTGGCAGTGTAGCATTTTCCACAGTTTTTATTGCAAGGAATTAAGAGTCATTTCAACCTTGGGATAGCTCTGGAAGAGCTGTACATAGGCTCACCAGACATTAGCTCTTTCTGTAGCTGTCTCCTCCCCTGTTGACCTACCAGTGGACAAAAATAATGTACACTTTATAACAGAGGAGGTGCTTGGAGGGGGCATGGACAGAGAGGTCAGCTCCTCCCAGCTTATCTGGAGTCAAGAAGTCACAAAATTGACACTTTGCTTTGGGATTCTTTGCCTTTACTTCCACAAACTTTGTTTTTGATGTTCATAGAGATAAAATACTATAGTGTATCCTTTGTGGAGCAGAGGGTTATACAGAAACAAGGTCTACCCTATAAGAAATATTTAGTAGAGAAATATAAACACTTTTTGAAATATACCATTATAATAATTACATATTTTAGTATGCACCTAAAAAGATAGCTAGTTTCTCTCTGCTCTCCCTGAGTGACTGCATTTTTACACTGAGGACATACAGTTAATAAAGTTGTGAAAGAGTTCAGGATATATGGGAAGTGGTTCCATTTGTCCAGAGTTTTTGATTTTTGTGAAGTCTTAGAATGTAAGAGAAACATCTGGAAGGGTTAGTGAAGATGAAATCTTGAAGAGTTTAGTGTGTTGTGTTGAGGAATCTGTCTCACAAGGTGCTTAATTATAGTATAACTACCTGGGTTCAAACTCCAGTTCCACTGTTTACTGCTACATGATCTTGGGCAAATTATCCTCATTTGTTATAGGGTTTTTTTTTTTTTTTTTTTGTACTGGGGATTGAACTCATGACCTTGCAACTGGCAGGCAGGCACTTATGCTGCTGAGCTAAATCCCTGGCCCAATATCCTCATTTGTAATAACTTTATGAACAAAATGGGCTCACTGTTAGTATTATGAGATATACCATCTTCATTATTAGCTCAAAACCAGACAAATCACTAAGTAAATGGCAGCTGTGATTATTACTTGAACAGAACTGAGTGGTAGAAACAACAGCCATTTCTATACTATCTTACAACTAAAATTGACATACCAAAGAATTTGGAGTAAGGCAACTATAAAATGTGACATTTCAATCCTCTCTCCCAATCCACCAAATTTGGTTTTTCTCCAAGAGAAAACAACTTATATAGTCTACTGTGGGCTGAAGGTGACTTTAAGAATTTTTATGTAAAGTGCTATTCACAAGTACAATTTGCATATACAGTTATATCCATGGCAGCTTATAATTTGTGATACACCAATTTAGTATATGTAGTAAATGTCTCCCTGAAAAGTTGGGTACATATTAATTTTTGTAAGCTGAATATTTTAAGCACACAGAGAAGTCTTTCTTTAGAAAAACCCTATCAATTTTTAAAATGTGAAAATGATAAATACCCTAGTTATCATCTTTCATTTTTCCTCTCCTTCATTGTATATTATTAACAGATGAAAATTGAATATATTTTAAGCATATGGCATGGGCTTTCATCTATGTACCTTGTGAAATAATTAGCGCATTGAAGCTAATGTATTTATCTCTTCATGCCATTATTTTGTATTTGCATGGTGAGAACAGTTAAGATCTACTCTTAGCAAATTTATAGTACACGATATAGTGTTATTAACTATAGCTGGCATGTTATGCATTACTCTCGAGCACTCATTCATCCTGTGTAACCTTCACATTTTATCCTTTGACCAGTAATTAAATCCAGATATTCACTTATTTGAGTGAGCATGAGTCTGCATAAATAGTACTCACTATGGGATGGTTAAGCTTAATTGTGTTAATTTGTTTGGCTTGGGAACCACGCAGCACGTTCTAGTGGGGCACACTGCTGTGTGTGTCTGAGTAAGTCATGGAGGTATGGCTCTTGATAGTATCTCTGGTCTCCACTCTATTTCTCTGCTTCTATGAACTAAGCAGCTTTGTCCATCATGCCCTTCTTTCATGATGTTCCAGCCTTGGAGTTTGCCACCCATGTTCTGAATCCCTGAAACGAAGAGATAAATTAAACTTCTTATCCTTTAAATTGTGGGTGTCTGTTACTGTGTCCTAGCAACAGGAAAGCTGACTAATGCATACTGAATAGCACAGTGGATATGGTATATTAAGCCAAATCAAGAAAATCTTCAGAAAATCTACAAATATTTGAATCTGCCATTTTTAGTTTTCAATGTGTCAGTTGCTGCTAGGCATAAGTGATTGACGAGAGACCTTAGCACTTTTCATGAGAACTCAAAGTAGATAAATAATACATAGAGATGTCTCTTTAGGAAAAAGCTGAAAAGAATCCAAAGTGTTTGCCTTTGATTAGTATACATAGGCAATGAGGACAATTAGAATCTTCAGTTTCACTAATTTTTTTTTCTCAGTAAGCTTCTACCAGACCACAAAGAATTCATTTTACTGAATTCTTAGAATTTTAGGAAGATTATAAGGCTCATGTCAGAAAACTTAAAGAGAACATTTTGTTGGAAATTATGTGCAACTATTTTGTGTCACATCTGGGAAGACTTTAAGTGGAGGCTGGTGTCCAGGAAGTTTAATTCATCTTTGCTACCTCTAATTTAGTTACCAGGCCATGGCACTATCAAATTACAGCCCAGGCAGGTTCTTTTTCCTTGTCTTGTCTTGTATTTCCCCTCCTCCTACATCTGCTTTCTCTTTTCCTATCTCATTATAAATTGATTTCTCTCAAATCAGGACCTCATTTGGAATTCTGTGTCCTATTTTTTTAAAGTCAGATATGCTTAGAGGCATTTCTAATTCTCTTAATAAAGTAAGAGATGAAGTTAAGCCTTATAATTTAGACACATCTGCTTAGGAAAGGATCACTAGTGACATGCAAAATGCTTTATTATCCCCAAACAACCATGTTCTCTTCTGCACCACCAATTTCAGGAAGATATGTATCTACATGTGTATTTATGTAACTCATAATTATATTCCATATGGGTAACCCAAATACTGCTTTTCTTCTAACCATGTAATTCTGGGATGTGGGTATCATTAAATGCTTCCTATTGTAAAATATATAGAAAAAACTGAAAAGAACCTGAAATGTTCACCTTTGATTAGTACAGGCAAGAATGACAATTCACATCTTATACTACCAGGCTCTATATTTATATGTGTTGTATCTTCATGAGCTCCAGAATTGTGACTAACACAAAATAGGTGCTTTACACAGGCTTGCTTATCCAGCTGATTAACTATTTATCAAATATAGCCCCTTTTAGAAAATAAGAATAAACTTCATGCAATTTCACTGTTTGGATGAAATGAAGTTGTTTCAGTTGTGTGACTATAGAAGATACTAGGATTATTTAAGAAAAAAACAGGACCACATGGACATCTTTCTGTAGTTTGCTAAAGATGTTATACCTGTTTAGTAGAAAGGGACTTAAAATAGGATCTTTTCCCTCTACTAAAATGTGTCTTTTATTACAAGTTGGAGTTGTGGCTATTTGAAGATTCTTGATCCTGAGGGATTAAATGCCTGTGTGGTGTGTGTGTGTGTGTGTGTGTGTGTGTATCTTCTCACCAAATTAAATGTAATAATCTGAAAGCATCTTTTATTCTTAGAATATTAAAAGATTTTTTCCTATGAAATATTTTGGGCTTTTTCATGCATTCAAGAAACAGAAGGGAAAAGAAAAAAAAAGGTATATTGTTATGTTTTTTATTAAATCCCCATCACGTTGATTCCCACATGGGTCTTGGGGAAGAGGTAAGCAGCTGACTCTCGGTATCTCTAGGGTAACAGCCTGTTGTCTACCAACCTGTGTATCTAAGGCCCAAGTATCCTCCAGAGAAAATCAATTTGGCTGGTAAATGCATACCTAAGACCCACCACCTTATTTTGGAAACATGTTCCTTGGATTTGAGAATAAGCTGACAACTTAACTTCCTCTTAAGAAATGTTATATTGCACTGACTTGTCTCTTTTTTTAAATTGTGATAACACTTAACATCTACTCACTTAAAAAAATTGTATTTATCTTGCTTGCATCAAACTTCATACCCACTGGTTAGTATCTCCTCATTTCTCCTTTCCCAGCCCCTGGCAATGATTATTCTATTCTTTGATTGTATGAATTAGACTATTGCAGATACCTCATGCAAGTGAACAAGATGCAATATATGTCCCTTGATGACTTGTTCATTTGACTTGGCATAATGTCCTCCAAGGTTCCTATGTGTTTTTTTTATTTTAAGAGAGAAAGAAAAGAAAATTTTAAAAAGACAAAATATAAAAAAAACAAGAAGAAAAGTAGAATACAGAGTTCAAAAAAATTAACATCATAAAATCACTAGTTGATACGTTACATATTGTTAACAATAGTTGTTAAAGTTACAAAGTCAAAGCATAGAAAGTGGCTGGACACTCAGACATTGACAGTGCAAACTCTTCTGTTCAGTGATCTCACAAAAGCTCATGGTCATCTATTTACACACTATACATACTGTTATGTCCTTTAGAGCACTTTCCTTCCTTTTCACAATAGTTATTATATCTATTATACTTTTATATCTGTTATACTTTTTGGATACCATTATTGTGTCCATTCTTATTATTTTTTACACTAGAGAGACAATGTGATATTTACTAATATGAGCCTTGTTTATTTCACTAATGAGGATATTCTCAAGTTGCATCCATTTACCAATAAAGGCCTCAAGATCATCCCATATGTGTTGTTTTATATTGTAGAATGTTTGTCTTTCTTAAAGGCTATGCTATTCCCTTTTACTCATGAATATACCATATTTACCTATTCATCCACTGATGAATGTTTAGGTTTCCATATGTTGCTATTATGAATTATGTTGTAAAAAACATAGGTATGTAAATATTTATTTGAGATCTGTGAATTGAACTGACTTAAGTTGTTAGCTAAATACCCATATGTGGAATTTTTGGGTCTCATGATAACTCTACTTTTTGAAGAAGCTCCATACTGATTTTTATAGCAGCTCTACCATTTTTCATTCTTATCAACAGTGTGCAAGTGTTATAATTTCTCTAATTCTCTCCCGTACTTGTTATCGCTTATCTTTTTTGATAATATCAATTGTGATATGTATGAAATGACATCTCATTGTGGTGCTGATTTGCATTTTCCTATCATTAGAGACATTGAATATCTTTTTATATACATATTGTTCATTTGTATTGGCCACTTGTCTTCAATGGAGAAATGTCTGTTCAGTTTCTTAACACATTTGTCCAACTGGCCTAAGTGCCTTTGACTTTGAAAAAAGAAGTTATTTCTTGGGAGCAGAAAGTGAATGTAATTCTAAAATCACTTCATTTTACTTTAGACAATCCAGGAGTAATATAAAATTATCAACACTTAGAAAAAAAGGAACTCTTTTGCTAAAATCACATAATTATAGAGATAATAATCATAGCAAATGTTTAAGAAAAACATTCTTTTTTGTGATAGTAAATGGAGATTTGCAGAAATTATGTGACTTGGATGAGGTCATCCAGCTACTGATTAGCAGAAGTGAATGTAGTAGCAATTCCTGATATTTATTCAGCCAGGAAGATACTAGTACTATAAATAACAGGTCAGTATGGTATCAAATTTTGGTTCTACAGGTTGTATGGGAATGCCTTCAAGCCTCTACTGAATAAAGATAAAATTATGTTCATTATGTTGTTGCTATTTGATTTAAATCCAGTAGCTTTGATTCTAGATGCCTTATTTCTTATACTCAATTCTATTTCTCATTCCCTGGGCATACAAAGCCTGTGAGAAATAGCTGCAGTATATTGGACAAAAATAAAGCAAAGCACAGCAAAAGAAGATGAAATGATTATTCTTTCAAGAGTGCAAACGTTCTGTTCCATATTCTGTTCCTATTAGAGTTTAAAACCAAAGAAACTCTTCACCTATTGTAAACATTGGTGTAAGCACTTTGTTCAACCAAAACAATGGACTTAATGTGAGAGGTTCTTTTTCTTTTTTTCATACCCTTTTAAAATATTCTAAGGTCTGGTGCTAAGAGGAAGATACCTGTTTGGGTTCAACAAACAAAATCACTCCAAACTTTTATCAACAGAGGCTCATTATTTTCTGTGCTGCAGTAGGAAGGACAGTATCAGGCAAGACTAACAGCTGAGACTGTCCAAAAGTCCCCAAAGAGTCTTCTAACAGTGACAGTCTGACTTCCCCTGGGCCCAACCTGGAAGGTATATGACAATATAGATCTTAATGATACTATAAAAACAACTCTGAGTCCTGAAGCGTCTAGTGACCAAAGTGCGAAATTTAAGGCCATGCCTCGCATTGCTAAAGGAAAGATCACTGGTTTTAAAAAATAATTATTAACACATGTTAATTGTACAAATTAATGGGTTTTACCATGGCATGTCCATACATGAATACACTATGCTTTGATCATGTTTTCACCTTTTTCCTCTCTTGCCCTCCAATCCCCCTTTCCCTTTCTTACTCCCTACAGTAGTTCCTTTTCTACTTTTAGATTATCTTATTTTGCTTTCTACTTATAGTAGAAAATATGATGCTTGTCTTTCTGAGTCCAGCTTATTTCACTAAACTGGTGACCTTCAGTTCTACCCATTTTCCTGCAGGTGACAAAATTTCATTTTTCTTTATAGCTAAATAATACTTCATAGTGTATATGCACTATATTTCTTTATCAATAGATCTGCTAATGAGTACCAAAACTGATTCCTCTTTCTTAGCTATTGTGAAGAGTGCCACAGTAAACATAGACATTCAAGTATCTCCTTTGTATGCTGACTTCATTTTCTTCAGATTCATACCTTCAGATCCATATGCTGCATCATATGGTAGGTTCATTTTTAGTTTTTTTTTTTGTTTTTTTGAAGGACTTCCATACTGTTTTCCATAGTGGCCGCCCTGATTTACATTCCCACCAGTAGTGTACAAGGGTTCCTTGTCATTTATTAGAAACTTTAGGACTGTAAGCCTATTTCATGTAGCAAATATGAGCAATTGTAAGTCAGTTAAATACAGGGATTATAAATTAAGTAAAAGAAAAGATCAAATAATTGGTATGATTAACATCTTTCATGCAGAATTTGAAACAAGGTTTAGTGGTACCTTCAAGTCTTGGTGCTAACAGTCTGAGTAGTGAGTAGTGTGAAATCTGATTATGTAAAGTAAACAATGTGGCGGTAAGTTTGGCCTTTTTAGAGAAATAGGTAGATCATAATCACCAAGTTTTTTTTTGTATTTCACTCACCTTTCTACTGTGTTTTTGAATTACTTATGTATTTATCTGCATTCTTATCCAATTTTTAGTTCTTAGAGAGCAGAACTCACATTGTCTACTTTTATATCCTTAAAGCACACATATGGAACAATGGAATTAAAGGAACCGTTTCTATTCTAAAACACTCCCACCACCATCACAGCACAGGACCTTTCATTTCATATAACTGTAGGAAAAAGCTTTGTGTAAATGTAAGAACAAGGTTAACTGCTTTTTTTATCTACCAGACAAGGCCAATCCAATTGAGAACTATTGGCAGTGAACCACTAAGAAGGCAGATGTCTTTCAAGTTTGCAAATTATAAAACATTTCCAAACAATGTTTTTCCTTGTTCCATTGAGTACTCTCCAGAGACTAGATATCATTTCTTATTTGACTGTTGGGGGGAAGCCTATCGGGTTGAGTGGTAGTGTTTGGGATTGACCTCTGGGACAACATGGCATTAATCCCCCAAGCTAGAAGAATTCATTAAAACATAGACTGTCTGAAGCATTAAAAATGTACAAGACATTTTTTTATGCACAAGAAGACAACACTATAGGTTCTCACAGTGCTGAAACTAGTCATATCAAAACTTCAGTGGGAAATGAGATAGAAAGAAGTTCTATATGAAGACAGTGTCCTATATTCACTGAGTCTTTAGTGAACACCCTGTAGTTCTTGCTGTCAAAAAAAATTAAATGGTCTTATAAATGATTAGATTTGTGTTATGGTCAATCATGTGTATTTATAATATTATTCAAATTAATTATTAGAAAAATGGAAATTGAATACTAAACGTACCCTAAAAAACTGAATGCATGAAAGATGCTAACAAGCCTGTATGTGAGGACCTTTCATTCAGCTAAGAAGACAATGTTTAGTGAATTAAATGTGTAATCAATGTGTACTTAAAGACTGTGTTCTTTAACACATTAAGTGACATGAGGTTATATATGACTATACAGATTTGCCATATAATTAAACTAAACATAACTACAATATGTACAAATTCATAGGAGAAGAGATCACAATTGCTATAAGTCCTTGTATCTTTCATTCACTGACATGTTAATAATTTAAAGGAGAGAAATAAGGAAATTGCTCATTTTTCTTGCTTATTTATGATGTTTATGGTTTTGGTCTTGCTTCCTTTGTGCAGCTCTATGAAATCAGTAGTATTACTGAATTCTAGAGATGTGGAAATGGAAGCAAGCTTTCGTCATTCATCAGGAGTCGAGAGTCAGGTAACTTGAAGAGCTAAAGATGGCAGATCAGTGAGCAAAAAATACAGAGCCTCCCAGGGAGAAACAACTCATATGCCAGAATAAAACATCCTGGAGAGATCCAGACAGAGGGAGATGGATCCTCTTGATACATGAAGAAACGAAAATGAAAAAAAGCTTGTCAAACACGCAGTCTGGGGGCTACAATTGGAACAGCTAAAATTAGCAGCCATGGTGCTTTTGTCGTGACCTGCTGAGCCACCAGAATTTGCTCCTGCCATGACTCACAAGAGCCACAGCCACACTGAAGTCAGGGGTTGGTGAGCCCAAGGGAAAATGGAGCCGGTGAAGGGACCTCCATTAATCCGCTGTCAGTGCTGGGAATAAGACCTCTCCCATAGGAAGGGTGTGACCAAATGGGTGACATGTTGAAATCCAGCAGGAGGAGCCTGAATTGGGAACAACAGTGGCTTCCGTTGGTTGCTCCCTCCCCAGAGCAGATTCATGGAATTTGCTTGGCTTGGGTCATGCCCCTGGCCTGGACCCAATAGGCCGTCTAGTGTGTGATTCCCTACGCTTAGCACACACTAACCTGGTGAAGGCCCCTGAAGTTTGACTGCCCCAGTGGGAAGGGGCCAGCATATGCAGCCCCTGCTTACACCTCAGTGGCAAGAATAAACAGAAGAGGGCAGAAATCCCTTGCCAGTGTGCTTCAGAAGAACCATAACCAACAAGGAAAGGGGCTGAGACCTCCACTATACATCTGTATGGAAGAAACCAAAAACATGACAAGAGAGAGAAACAAGAAAAAGCTCCAAGCCCAAAACCCTGAGAACATTGATCCAGGAGAGGGAAAAACAAAAGAGACTGAGGGCAGCAAACATGAAACATCAGACATGGCTTCAGTGCACATTAAGAGATATCTTTGGGACCTTGTAGATGAGCTCAAAACTGAAATATTAAATCAAGTAAAGCAAGATATAAGTAGATTAATAAAAGAAATGCTAAGCACCTCTCAAGAAGACACAGATGGAAGAGGGGAGGAACACAAAAAAAGGAGAGAAACATTCAATAAAGAATATAAAGAAAATCTAGAATACATGAAGCAAATTAAAAGAGATCACCAGGAAGTCAAAAACTCCATTGAAAGCTGGCAAAACTGCTTAAAAGAAACTAAGGATAGACTATCAAAACTTGAAGACAAGTTTGCAATGTGTAATCATGAAGGGAAAGATCTCTTAAAAATAACAAGGAAACAGGCAGTAACAATACAAAGGCTAGAACACGACAAGAGAATCTATAATTTAAGAATAAGAAACATGAATGAAGAAGCAGGAATAAAAGCAGGTGAATTACAAAGGCTATACACAGAAATAATTAAGGAAAACTTCCCAAGCATGGGGAAAGAAAATGACATTCGGTTGTGTGAGGCATACAGAACTCCAGCCACCTACAACCAAAACAGAGTTACACCCAGGCATATAATAATCAAGATACCAGAAATTCAATATAAAAACAGAATATTAAAAGCCATCAGAGCAAAGAAACAGTTTGCCTAGAAAGGAAAGCCCATCAAGATCATGGCAGACTTCTCAACACAGCCCATCAGATCAAGAAGGGCTTGGAGCAAAATATTCCAAGCCCTGAAAGAAAATAACCTCCAGCCCAGATTGATGTATCCTGCAAAACTGTCACTAGAAATTAATGGAGAAACAAGATGCTTCCATGACAAAGAGGAACTGGGGGAGTTTGTGACCACCAATCCAACCCTATAGAGAATAGTGAAGGACATTCTAGAGAAAGAGAAAAAAAATACCAGGATTTTAGAAACAGTGGCAGAAAGGCCTCAATGAGTGGGGCAGGCAATAGAATGAAGGTGAAAAGTAGACAAAAAAAGGCAGA
>PVLA01001189.1:203005-391900 GCA_004027455.1 Hydrochoerus hydrochaeris
TACACACACACACACACACACACACACACACACACACACACACACAAAAGACAGGCAGAGTAGATCAGGAGGTAGAGTCCATTGAGATGCTCTGTATAGGAACTATAAACAGCCTGAGAGAGGGTTTATGGACCAAAAATCAAATATGAGAAAACAATGCTCTATGTGACAGGGAACCAGAGAGAAGTAAGAGCAACTCGACCACCGTCTTCAGATAGGTTGGAAAGACAGGATACTTATGTGCAGTAGAGAACTACTAAGCTATAATGAAGAAAAACCTTGAGGCTTTTGTAGGTAAAGGAATACAACTTGAGATCAAGTTTAGGAGTGAGAAGGTTCGGAACCACTTAGATAAAAAGCAGGTTGCCCCTCCCCCCACAGTCTAAAAACTTGAGGGAGTTGGTGGGATCCAAAATGTGCAGCACCCTGTGGGCGTGAAAGGGGAGGTATAGCCTAAAAAAATAAGGCAGAGGATATTGTTAATAGTGTACCAGGATTTAAAATTCAAATTACTCACACCGTTCTGCTTAGATGGATTATATTATGTTCCAGTTTGTCTACTTGTACTAGATTTGAGGGCACAGACAGTTATCCCAAAAATAGGAGGATATAGTATGGTAATCATGCTTAATTTCCTATTAAATTAATCTGAAGCTCTGTATAACTTACACTGTTTTACCATGACTGATATTAGTCAAGTCTGGTTTGTTAGATTGCTGTTTTGTATTGATAGATTTTTTTCAAGGCTGTTATGATTGATAGTATCAAGTCTGAGAGTCTTGTTATCTTCAGCAACTACACTGAAGATGACAAGATTCAGTAGAATATCCACTCTGGTTTGATTATGACCTGCCTTTGAAGTTTTACATTGTCTACAATGTTTTATTTTTACTAATATTGTTATGTACTGCTATATTCAATTATACTACTATATTCAATTATGCCTGATGATATAGACAATTCTATTGAAGATAATAAGAGACAACACAGTAACCATTGTAGATCACCTTGTACTGTGGTTTTAATATGACTTTTTTGTTTCATGTTTTATAGGAATTTGGTTTGTTTCATCTTGCTATCTTTTGTTTTTCCCTCTAATACAGAAAGGATAGAAATACATGTAGAGACTCATGCATACATAGCTGTTTACAGTCTCACTGTTTGAATATCTACTCTGTATGCTTTAATTTTGTAACTTGAACAACTATTTCTAAGAGGACAATATATAATTTATCAACTAGTGATTTCTTACTGCTTATCTTTTTTTTTTGAAATTCTGTATTATTTCTACTCTGTTCATGTTTTTTTTTCTCTTTAATTAAAAAAAAAGAGTCAGGTGACTTTAAGCAGAGGAACTGCACTCAAATCCAGGTCTATCTGTTTCATAGCCCAGCTCTTTTGCTATGCTACAGTCCTACCTTAAAACATTTAATGAATTATACAAGAAGGTACTACACATATTCTTGTGAGAAAAGCCAATAGTTATCAGGTTGGATGTGAACACAGAAACTGTCTGCTATATATCTAGATATCCAAAGCCTCATGTACTCATAGGTGGGGTTCTTGGGAGGTGACAGGATCATGAGTGTGTGATAGTGGATTACTCCACTTTGGAGTTTATATCTGGCTGTGATGTGAAGAGGTGAAGCCTGGTAGAAAGAGGTTGTGGATAGGCCTCTTCTCTTGGTTTCCTGCTGCCTCCTGCCTGCCATGCCATCATACTGTGAACTGTTTCTCTCCCATGTTCATTGGCCATGCTTTGGCTCTGCCTTGGAACTACACAACTATGGAATGAGACCTCTACAAACTCTAAGCTAAAATAAATCTTTCCTCTTTTAACTTGTGGATATCAGGTATTTTGTCCCAGCAGTGATAAAGTAACTAAGATACTGCCAGGTTAGTATTAAATTGAGATGTTCTAAACAAAACAAATGACATATTCTATTTTTTCCTGTAGACCTTCCTGGATTTTGATGCAATTTTGAAATGTAGAGGATTCAAAGAAAATTATAGAATTATTAGCTGAAGTCAAAGATGTGCTCTCTTTATATCTTGTAGCTTCACATGTTCCACGCCTAACAGTTTGTAATATTCATAGATAAGTGCCTTTAAAAATGGATGTTAGAATTCATTCCTTTTAAAAATTTCTTTTAATTTGAAAGAGAATGAATTCATTCTTTGAAGAATATTTTCCTTTTCAGAGAAGAGTATATTTTTCTTAGGGTATATTGATGTTGGTACGGTTACTGATACCCTGAATTCCTTTCTTTGATGCCAAGATTATCAGATTCTTTGTCAAACAGGTATAAATAGGTGACTGTCAGAAGCTTGAGAAAAACTTGCAGTTAAGATACCACTTCTTTTGAAATAGCAGATATTTTCTTAAATGCTTTACCCTCTATTTAGGATGCCGTGTCCAGTTAATGGTTCAACTGTTTTCCATGTCATGAAGTACAAAACAATATTATCAAGGCAATTAATTAATAAGTGGGGTAAATATAAATCAGTCCCTAGAGACTTAATATTGTCTTTTCAGCTGGAGTGAAGGAATAGGTATTTCTTGAGATGATTAGTGCAAAACCTGAAGAAACTTTGGAACAAAAAGTATGAGCTAGAGTATCCAGTGATATATGAGTAGATTGGTCCCTTTCCATTCCTGTATGAGTGGACTAGAAGAAATCCTGATTGTTTAAGCTATTAGTGAACATCCTCCCCTTTGGTTCCCAGTGCAGTATTCACATGACTAGAATTAGGGCTGTTATGTAAGATGCATGACATTGAACTGGTACAAGTCCATTGGTAGTGACTGACTTGACCTGGAAAGAACCCAACTTGTATGACCCCTGAGAATCTAGAGGAAGAAGAACAAGAGATTTCAGGAGTGGTCTTTTGAAGGGAAATCCTAAAAGATTTGATGGACACAAAAAGAATATTAAAATTTGCCAGGACAAGTTTTTTTTTTACCTAGTTGCATTAAGAGACAAGGAGCTCAGTGCTTTTTAACAGGTCATAGTAAGGCAAATAAATCATTCTCACTCTTTATTAGAGCAAGTGATAAAGTTGTTTGTTGCTCTTTCTCAAAACAAAATTATAAGGTCAAGACAACCATAAAGGAAATTATGTGATTATGTGGGTGTGATTGCAAGTTCCTGATTAGTGCAGCATGTTGTAAAAGGTGGCTGCCTGTTTCTCTTTTCGCCTTGACAGCTTTCCAATTAGTCTTATCTTCGAGTCTGTATTTATCTTGCTGAAAGAGATCATTATCCTCAGAAAAATTTCTATTCCATAAGTATTATCTCTTAAGTAAATATTAATATCATTTTAATAAATGGATGGAATTAATCCATAAAGTGGCAGCTTTCTTTAGAATAGTCTCTTACCATCTTCCTGAATTTACTCTAATATCTAACTGTAACATCTGTCATTGAGTAAATGACTCCATTTGGGTCCAGATTGGCACTGAACAATACTATGATGCAGTATAAAAATTAACCAACTAAAGAGAGTTTAGGGGGAAAATCCTCACAGGCAAATTCCTGAAAGAGCTGGGACTTTAAGAGAAAAATGTTAAAGGAAAATAATTACTAGGTTAATAACTTATACATGTGATTAAAATACTGCATGTACTAAAAGTAAGGGGTTTCTTAGAAGATTAAATTGAAAAATAATGTGCCAAAGGTGTCCCTGAAGTGTCCTCCCATTTGCTTGCTCCCTTTCTGCTTCCGTAAGAGTCGAATTTGACCCAACACACTAGCTGGCCCTTTGTACCTCTGCAGCAATTCTTTTATCCAGAGATTTCAAAGTGTTTTTACAAATGTAAATTAACAAGCCTCATCACTTTTCTCCATAGAGATGGTTCATTTAAGTAACAAAACTTACCTAAATGACTTTCTCAAGGTCACCTGAGAAGTCCTTTGTGTAATCTGGAAATAGACATTCAAAGTGTAAAAATACCTTGCAGTCTTACTGCAGATCCAGGCTCCTTACAACCCTTGGCAAGTACCACTGAGGGGACAGATAGTTTTCTTTAATCTTCACAGCGATTAAAGTGGTTGGCCTTCTCCCGACCTCAGCACATACCCACATACTTGGAAACTCAAACTTTAGTCCTCTCTGCTCTTTCCAATCTGTCCCTAAAGCTGAGTCGGGGTGGAAAACAGCTGCTTTTATAAACGTTTTTAGGAATCACTTTGATTAAGTAGTTACTTCACCTACTTTCTGTTTTCCTCTGTTAAACTATGGACCACGTATTTGATTGCTGATTGCTGTGCTAGACATAAAGAATGATACAACTTTCCCCCTCTCTTCATGAGAATGACGGACAATAAACAAGAAACAGCTATCTTGTGGTCAGTGCTATGAAGACCACATGGCAAGCTGGGGAAAGCAGGTAGGAATGGATGGATTGGGGAAGGCCTCTGTAAGCAGGTGGTAGTTTAATTGAGACATGCAACACGAGGATAAGTCTGACTTTCAAAGCACAGACGGAGGAGTGCTGCAGGCATAATGAACAGCCAAAGTACAGACAAGCGTTCTAGGTGGGAAAGAAGATGGAATAGTAGATGGTGTCTAAAGTTTAGTGAGCCAGAGTAAGATTAGCAAAGGATGAGACCGCAGGGGAAGAGCAGAGTATATGGGTCATGTAGAGGACTGTGTATTTTAATTGTGAAAACCATAATCAACCTGCAGAGAATTTTAAGCAAGGATATAACATGATCTGATTTATATTTTCTATTTAAATTTATTTTAATTGATACCTGACTCATGAAATTATGCATATTAAGGGGATACAGTTTTAAAAACTAAGAAATAATGGACACTGTCTTTGCAAGTATTTTTGTCTGTCTCTGTATGTGAAATGATTCACCATGTAGGGCAGGTTTTCCTGTACTGAAGAAATAGGAATAGGAAACTATGTATTCTGATTTTAATATTCACCATATCACTTCCCTCAACAGCTGTGAACACAGAGTAAAACATTGTTTTAAAAGAGAAAGACCCAACTAGCTCTATAGAGCTGATGAATGCATCTCCAAATGACTAATAAGCTAGTCTTCTTGCCTTTCTAGTTTAGGAAACTTCTGTTTCATCTGACCTCCTTCTTTTCCCTTTCACCCCAATAACACAGTATACAGACTTCTGTGTGACTTCTATCATTCTGTCACTCAGTGGTTCCTTGTGCTCTGATAACCTGTTAGTGAGTTCTTTAAAGGGTAGAACTGTCTTACTCATCTTCGTATTTTCAGACATCACAGAACCCTGCCCAGAGTGCATGGTCAAAACAGGATGGGCAGATAAAGATTATCCTGGTGACTTGTAATGGGTTATCTCAAGACAGACACGTTTGAGTGTGAAAAAAGGGTACTAATAAATGATAGGACAGCATGTATAAAGTTGTCAAGCCATGGTGAATTAGGATGAATCATCCACTTGGTAATCACTGATATGAATTATCAACATACCTGTGAGCTCTCTAATTCTAGAGGTCTTCAAGAAAAAGTACTCCTTTTGTCCAAGGTGGTTTAGAGCAATGGTTCTCAAATCAACCACAGGAGGAGGCAGGAGAGTAAAGGAGATGTTGATAAGTGACAGGGGCATCAAGATTAAATAGCATAGATTCATGGTTTCATAACATAATTCCCCTTTTGATTTTTTAGTTTTTCTAATTTTTACAAATAGAATCTCTCGGCTTGGTATGTAATTATCATTAACCCCTCTAGCCCCTGGTAATAACCTTCTCTTTTAATGAACTAAATTTATAATTGGAATGTTTGAACAGAAAGTGGTATCTGACTGGAATTTAATGTTATTATGGAAGTTATATTTATTTTTTATTTTTCCTCCTCTTCATGGCCAATTATGATCATTTTGCAGATAGATTTGGATATAAAGTTTAATTTTTAAAGAACCCTTTAAAACACAATTGAAAACATATATGATAAGGGTTGTACAGAGATTTGGGCAAGAAACATAAAATTGATATACCAATATCTATGTTAGGTTTTCAGCATAATAAGAAAAAATATAATATAAAAAGTAGTCTTTATTCTGGGGACGTGGAGAGAAACCCATGATTCTAGGTAGCCTGGCTTTCTCTGACAGGGGTGGCACTTAGGGTGGCAAAACTCTTTGAGTCTAGGCTTTATGAAAATAGTTTAGAAGAACGATTCCTCTCTTTCTTAGCTTGTATCTCCATGACAAAATGTCACAAATTGGCAGTTTAAACAACAGGCATTTATTTTTCACACTTCTGGAATAAGTCACTTGGGTTCTTACTAAGGGCTTTCTTCCTTGCACGCAGCTGCTTTCTCTTGACAACCTCACGTGGTAGGGAAAGTTCTGATTTGTCTTTCTAGTCTCCTAGGGGTAATAATTGCATCATGATGACTCGTCCTTCATAATCCAGAATCTCCATCCCAGACCGTTTAAATTTAATCACCTGTTAAGTGCTCTATCTCCTAACACTACATTGGTATCAGCATATGAGTTTTGAGGGAGCACAATTAATATTACTATCCTCATTTGTTTGAAAATATTCTTTCCCCATTTTCTAATATCCTCATCAAAATCTCCTTTTTCAAAGTATAGTTTTCAATGTAGAGATCTTTTACATCTTTTGTAAGATTAATTCCTAGATATTTCGTTTTTCATTTGTAAAAGATATAGCTTTCCTGATTTCTCTCTCAGTGAGTTTGTTATTCATATAGAAGAAGACTATTGATTATTATTGTTGACTTTATAACCAGCTACATTGCTAAATTTGTTTATTAAATCTAGAAGTCTTTTGGTAGAGTCTTTGGGTCTTCTGTGTAGAATATCATGTATCTGCAAATAATGATAATTTAACTTCTTCCTTTCCTATCTTTATTCCTTTTCTTTCTTTCTTTTGTCTAATTGCTCTGGCCAAAGTTTCCAGGACTATGTTGAATAGGAATGGAGACTGTGGATATCCTTGGTTTGTTCCTGATTTTAGAGTGAAAGCTTTCAATTTTTGCCATTTAGTATGGTGTTGGCTGTTGGTTTGTCATAGATGGCTTTTTTTTTGATTGAGATAGAGACCATCTATTCCAATTTTCTGTAGGTTTTTTTTTTATCATGGATAGGGGCTGGACTTTGTCAAAAGCTTTTTCTGTATCTATTGAGATGATCATATGATTTTTGTCCTTGGTTCTGTTAATATAAAGTATTACATTTATGGATTTACATTTGTTGAACCATCCCTGCAAACCTAGGATGAATCCCACTTGATCATAGTTTACAATCATCTTGACAATTTGCTGCAGTCTATTTGTCAGTATCTTTTTTTTTGTTGTTTTAATACTGAGATCAAACTCTTGACCTCACATTTGCCAGGCAGGAGCTTATGGTTTATGCCTCTGAGCTAAATTCTCAGCTGTTTGCCAGAATCTTATTGAGGATTTTGCATTAATGTTCATTAGGGAGGTTGGCCAATAATTCTCTTTCTTTGGTCCTTCTCTGGTTTTGGAAACAGAATAATACTTGCTTCCAGGAATGAATTTGGCAGTATTTCTTCCCTTTGAATTTCATTGAAGAGTTTGAGATTTAGTGGTGTTAGGTCTTCACTAAATTTCTTGTAGAAGTCAACAGTGAATTCATCAGGGCTTGGGCTTTTCTTTGTTGATAGATTTTTAATTACATCTTTAATTTCATTTATTGATATTGGGTTATTTAGGATTTTTATATCTTTTTGAATCAGATTTGGTAATTCATATATATATATATATCTAGGAATCTGTCTATTTCTTCTGTATTTTTCATCTTATTAGAATACAAATTTTAAAAGTAGGTATAGATGATTTTCTGGATTTCTGCAGGGTCTGTTGTTGTTACCCCTTTCATTCTTGATTGCATAGATTTGAGTCTTTTCTTTCCTTTTTTGATAAGGTTGGCCAAGGATTTGTCAATTTTATTTGATCTTTAAAAGAACCAACTCTTTGATTCTTTGTATTTTTTTTGTTGTTGTTGTTGTTTCCAGTGTGTTAAATTTCTGCTCTGATCCTTGTAATTTCCTCCCTTCTACTGGCTCTTGGTTTGGCCCGCTCTTCTTTTTCTAGAAATTTAAGGTTCAACATTAAGTTGTTAATATGTGCTTGCTCTGTTTTTCTCATATGGATACATTTGCCTCTTAAGACTGCTTTCATTTTGTCGACAAGTTCCAGGAGTTTGCTGTATTGCCATTATCACTAACTGTAAAAACTGTCTAATTTCTTCTTTAATTTCATCTGTGGCCCATTGATTATTCAATAGGGTCCAAGTTTTGATGAAGTTATTGTGGTTTCCTTTGGCATGGATTTCCAATTTCATTGCACTGTGGTATGATAGTATGCATGGGATAATTTCAATTCCTTTACATTTACTGAAACATGTTCTATGAGCTAGTATATGGTCTGTTTTGGAGAATATTCCATGTGAAGCTGAGAAGAATGTGTATTCTGATGTTGTGGGGTGGAACACTCTATAGACATCTACTAAGTCTATTTGCTCAAAAGTGTGAGTCAGTTCTAATATTTCATTATTGATTTTTTATCTAGTTGATTTGTCTTTTTGCGACAGTAGGGTATTGAGGTCTCCCAATACAATTGTGTTAAAGTTTATTTGGTTTTTCATGCCTATTAATAATTGTTTTATATAACTGGGTGCTCTAATATTTGTTGCATATATATTTATGATTGATATCTCTTCCTCTTGGATTGTTCCCTTTACTAGGATGTAGTGACCTTCTTTATCTTGCTTAATCAGTCTTGGTTTGAAATTTACTTTATCTGCAAATAGAATAGCAACCCCTCCTTTTTTCTGAATTCCTGTTGCATGGAATATTGTTTTCTATCCTTCAACTTTCAGTCTATGATTTTTTTTTTGGTATTCTTTTTTTTTTTTTTTTTTTGGTACTGGGGATCAAACTCACAACCTTGCACTTGCCGGGCAGGCGCTTAAGCCACTGAGCTAAATCCCCAGCCCCATTTTTTTTTTTGTTTAAATATGTTTGTTGTATACAGCATATTGGTTTAATCTTGCTTCTTGATTCCTTCTGCCAGTCTGTATCTTTTGACTGGTGAATTGAGAACATTAACATTAATAGTTGAAACTGATATGTATTGATTTATCCTTGCCATGTTATTTTCCTATTATTGGTTCTTCCTTCCATTTTTTCCTTTTTCCCTTCCTTCTAATTGTTTACCTTTCCTTGTAGATTTCTTCTGTTGGAGTTTGTGGAGTTGTAGTCTATTATCTCTTTCAAGAATATCCTTCAGAACATTTTAGAGTCCTGGTTTGGTGGTCATAAATTTCCTCAGATGTTCTTTGTCATGGAAGTGTCTTATTTTCCCCTCAATTTTGAAAGATAATTTTGCAGGATACATCAATCTGGGTTGAAAGTTGTGTTCTTTTAGAATTTGGAGTACTTCACTCCAAGCTTTCCTTGACTTGTGAGTTTGTGCTGAGAAATGAGTTGTAATTTGGATGTGCTTTCCTTTATAAGTGATTTGTTTCTTTTCCCTAAGAGCTTTTAAAATTCTGTTCTTGTATTGAATTTCTGGAATCTTGACTGTGATATGTCTGGATGTAGATTTTTTTTTTTTTTGATCATTGCTAATTGGAATTTTGTATGCCTCACTTATTTGTATGTCAAATTCCTTTTCTCTACCAGGAAAGTTTTCTGTCATGATGTCTGGGAAGACGTTTTTAGTATTATTTGTGGTATCTCCTGCTTATTCATTTACTCAAATTAATTTTAAATTATTCTTTGTCTCATCTAGAAGATGCTGGATTAATTTAAGGTGTTCCCTTGCTTGTTTTGAGAAATCTTTCTTTTCTTGCTCACTAACTGCAATCTTGTCTTCAATATCTGAGATCCTGTCCTCACTTTGACCTAATCTGCTTTGAATAGTTTCAATGGAGTTTTTATTCTCCTGGATATCTGATTGAATCTACTTTATGGATTCCATTTGTTTCCTATGTTTTGCTTCCATAATTTTCTTAAGAGTGTGTATTTTTTTTTTGTCTCTGTCTGCTTTAACATCACTAAGTATGGTGTAAATTTTGGTAATCTCTGTAGTTATCTGAGAGATTATTTCTGACTTCATGTTTTCCAGAGCCTCATTCAATTGCTTTGTTACCACTTCAGAGAGCCCTGGTAGGGGGCTTTTGGATTTTCCAACTTCATTGCCCACTGGGTTCGCCTTTGGCAAACTGGGTGCCTGAGACTGTGTTTTATTTAAGTCTTCTCATATCTTTTCAATGGAATGCAAGGACAGTTATAGACAATATATGAGACCATAATATATCAATTCTGTCCTCAAGGGTTAAGATTCAAAATAGATTAAAGAGAAAACAGAAAAATGAGAAAAGAGAAAGATTACAAGTAGGTTGGAGAACAAAGATGGATCCTACCAACTTGGGGAAACTGATGCAGAAAACTAAGGGAAAAGAGAGCTGGGAGAGATAACAGGTGTAACAGAACAAAACCACACCCACAATGGGTGTGGAACCACATTCACACTCAAAAAAAAAAAAAAAAGACAGAGAAATTAAAAAAAAAAAAGGAAAGAAGAAAAGTAAAACACCAACAAAACAAAATAAAGTAGTCGACTTCCAGGATTGTCTCTAGATTCACTAGTAGACAGCCTGTGGAGACAGCACCCCAAATTGTGACACTATATCCCCGCAAGCCAGGAGTTGCTTTATGACAGAGTAGCAGACCATCTTAGCAGGCCTGCCCCGAGACCAGACTCCCTGGGCTCACCTCAGTCCAAGCAGTTTCCTTGGGTTTGCACCCAGGAGCTGCTGGAGGAAGCTGAAACTGAACTTACCTGGCCAGACTGCAAAATGGGTCCCAACCAGTCTCTCCCTCTGCACTCACCGCCAGCCAGCACAGTCCTCCACAGCTCTGCTCCCCTCTGCAGCCTTCAGTCTTTCCACAGAGGCCTCCAGGGTTGCTAGCTGCCACTGTCACCGTGAGCACGAGTCCCCAAGTTCCAGCAGCTCCCCTCACACAGTGAGTCTGGCGCCACCAGGCCTTCATCATTGAAGTTTTTCCTTTTTTACTCTCTCTGTGGGCCTCTATTCAGACTTCACACTCTTCCTGGGTGCAAGGGACCCACTTCCTTCCTTCTTGTCTTCCTCGTGACCGTGCATGATAAGTCTGGATGATGTCTCTCAGAGAGGCTGTTTTCTCTGCTGCTTACTACTCTACCATCTACCCAGAAGTCCTCTGAAAATGTTCGCATGAAATTATTTTAAGCCAATTTTGGAGATTAAGTATATTTCATGTATGATGTTACTTTTATTTATTTTATAATTTTTCTCATCATAAAGATTAAGCTCATTGTTGAAATGTGACACTGCAAAATCTTAAAGATGAAAATAAAAACTACACAGAATGCACAACTCAGGCACTAGCACATTTAATATGCCTCTTTTTTTCCTTTTAGAAATGGGATGGTTTTTTATTGTCAAAATGTTAATACATATGTATATCATGATTTACAAAAGTCTAATAAAAGTTATAGTTTTTCTTATTAAGAACAATTAAAAAGAGTGACTTTAAGTATTAAGCCTCTGTTTATGTACTTAAAATTTTAATTTATTCTATTTGTAACATGTAATATTTAGCCCTGTATCTATCAAATAGTTTAAGGCACATCTTCACTAAATACATCTTAGTACAATTGCAATATGTTATAATGAGATAAATGAAAATGAAATGAGAGAAGCTTACTATTTGGAAACTATGTAAACTCCTGCTTTCTTTTAACCTCACCAGAGACTTATGGTTTCCATCTCTTAGCTACTTTACCTTTCTACTACAAAAAATAAAACCATAGTAGACTGAATTATGTTCTAATTCTCAGTAAGAGAAAATACTTTTGGTTTTATTACTCTATCAAGCCAACAGGCATAGGGGATAATTATCTACTTGTAAGAACAGTACAGGTGTAAGAAATGTCTATTTACAATTTTTTTTTTTTTACAAAGCAGAAGGATATTAGCATGGTATAACATTTTACTTTAGTACCAGCAGGTAAGATGGTTAAAAAAAATAACAAACAGTGACAATAACAGCTCCACACTGCTATAATGACAGGTTCTTCCATTCAGTTTATTTTATTTATTCTCTATGAAATTCACTATGCATAAAGAAAATGACTTACACCATCACTTGATGTTACCATACAGTGAAGGACGTAGGATGACATGACCTCATTATAGCACTTTGTCAAGAAATAGTTGAAGCTAAAAGGATAACGTGTTATCTGTAAATAAATTTTTTCCATGCCCTTGGCAGAGAGAGAGAGAGAGAGAGAGAGAGAGAGAGAGAGAGAGAGAGAGAGAGCAAGAGCAAGAGCAAGAGCCAGTGAGAGAGATCAGCCTTTTATGGCCAAACTTCTCACCAGTCTGGCATCTGGGAATGCAGAAGGTTCATCTTCCCATCCTCTGTGCTGCCTTTTGAAATGAATGGACAATTGTAGCCGAAGAAAGCCCAGAATGTCTGCATAAGGGAGCAGAAAGTGGCAACAAAACAGCCTTTCAGGACGTGAGGGCATCAAAAAGATTTGTTTACCAGAGTTTGCAGTTTCCTTCAGCTTTATAAATAATTCACCTGGATAATGTTTCATCAAGACCAGTGAAATTGCCTCAAAAGTCTGAGAATCTAATAGGCTTTAAAATTTTTTCTAAACATAAGGATATAAGGGCTCTGGCTAGACCTCCTTGCCCAAAGTTTTTATGCTTTTTTCCTTCTTGGAGAAAATCTGTAGCACACACAGATACACACACATACACAGACACACACACAGACACACTCACACATACACACTTGCTGTAATTGCCCAATTAATTTATACATTTTCAGCTTTAGTATCATGCTTAATAGGCAATATGCACAAAGTACATGAACCCACTAAACACACAAGATTTCTATTTTTACGTTTCTTTAAAAACCAATGTTTGAATACTGTGTTTGTGTGTGGGAAAAATACATCAAATCAGATCTTCATTTAATCTCTTTGCCAATTTATATCCCCTGTGCTATGACAAAGATATTTTAGTTTTTTTGTATCTAAATTTGAATTTCACTCAAAGCATTTTAATTAACTGATTGTGTTTTTTTTATATACATACTTTGCACACAGTAGTCTTGTAATCTGTTTCTCTGGTCATAAGGTGAAATGGAGGAAATGTGAATGTTTCGTGAAACTATCACCATTCCCAAAGAGGATACTAAGTATTTCCTGAAGATGGGGGTCCTCACCAAAGATGGATAATATTGCATTAATGGTAAAACTGTGGGCCTTGGATCAAATGGCCTGTTTTGCTTGTCAGCCTTAGCACACATGAGCTAAGTGATATTGAGCACCTTCTTTAATCTTTCTGTCTCAGCTTCTTTGCTGATTAACTGTGGGTAAAAATTGCTCTGGCCTCGAAGGTTATTTTGAAGATTAAATTAATAGGTGGAAGTCACTTAGTGAGCAAGATTGGCATATGGGAACCATCTTAAAATTCTAAGTGTTCTCATTTATGTTCTGTCCTGTCTTAGCACATTTGCTGTATGAAACACTTCTGCCTAGCATATAGAACGCATACAGTAAATATTGATTGAAAAATGAATGGATGCTTCCTTGAGTTTTAATTGCGAATGGGTAGTTTTATCTTTTTCATTCTGCATAATACCTCTGAGGTTTTATTTGAGTCAGCGCTTTCTCCCTCGTATTTCCTTAATTTTCTATACAAAATTCCCACAGAGGATGTACATTATAAGTGGAGGAAGCAAAACACATATGTAATTTGTCAAGTTAAATGTTATTCTTTCTCTCAGATGATAAATCTATAGTGATCAGTCTGAGTTGACATTGACTTAAAGTTTTTGCTTTTCTGTTTGTTACCAGATGTCTCTTTATAATTTGCAAGCTAAACGTATCTGCAAGCTTACCAGGGGATTTGTCTCAACTAAAGGGAATTTTAGTTATTTAACCATATGGACAGAGAAGGTTCTGGGAATATGGTGGAATCTATTTCCCACCTAAATAATTGCACTAGCACACTGTGTTGTAATGATTCTGGAACTCTTGCAACGTGTAGAGGAAAGCCTATATAGTAAATTCTGGTTGTTCCTATCAATTTAAGCTGTCAGCACAGTAGTGCTAAGATACATGCTATATATGCTACCAATTCCTCAACCCCAGGTCAGTGTAGGTAGGTGTACATGTGCTACTAGAAAAGCTTACAGGCAACTCACAGGAGATAGGGTGGGCAAAACATCCCTTCCTCCAATTATCAAGGTTCTATGCTTCATTTGCTTTCTGCTGTTTATGCTCACAGAGTTGAACAGAGGCAGGCAGCAGTGGGCAGACATTTCTCCATTGTTGAAAGCTCTTCCCCTTTCAACAGAAGTGATTTCCAGGGAATATAAAGGAATGAATTCCTCCCTCTTCCTCTCCCTTCATTCCCCTCTCCCCCGTTTAGGAGTCAGATATCAAATCACAATCAAAAACAACTGTGTATGCAGAAAAAATTAAAAGTTATTGCATACCCACAAGGATAGATACAGGTCTACAAAAGCCAGGAGAAGAATTTTGATATGTACTTTAGGAATTTCTTTACCACAGAGACAATCTATAGTTATCAAAGAGTAGTACAATAATCAGAACAAAACAAAGAAAAAACAATAAACAAAGATGAAAAATTCAGTATATTCTGAGAAAAGAGAATGTAATTCACAAAATTACTACATTATAAATTCTAGTGCCCACTTCTCAAGTAAAAAAATCACAAAAATGCAAGAAACAGGAAATTATGGCTCATTTACTAGAAATAGTTCCTACAAAAACTATTCCTGAAAAAGACCTAATGATGAATCTACTAGACAAAGACTTTAAAACTGCTGTCTTAAGGATGCTAAGACCTAAAGAAAGATGTTGAGAAAATTAAGAAAAAAATTATGAAGTACAAATATCAATACAGAATTGAAAATCTAAAATGAAACTAGAAAGACATTCTTGGGTTGAAAAGTACAATTTCTGTAAGTGAACTAGAAGAATTCCAAGACTGATTTGAGCAGATAGAAGAATCAGCAACGTTGAAGGCAAACAATGGAAATTAATTATTTGGAAGCAAAAATACAGAAATATTGAAGAGAAGTAAACAGAGCCTGTAGAACATCACCAAGCACACTGACACATGCATTCTAGGACTCTCAGAAGCAGAAGGAAGAAAAAGGTACAGAGAGAATATTTAAAGAAGTAATGGCTAAATATTCCAAGTTTGATGAAAGACATGAACTTAAACATACAGGAGATTAAATGAACTTTGTAATGAAATTTAAGTCACAGAGATATAACAAAATTTTCAGAAGATGAGAATTTTTTAAAGCAGCAGTAAAGAAGCTACATATCTCACACAAGTAAATCACAATAAGCATACTAGCAGATTTTTCTTTAGGAAAGGGCAATGGACATAAATATATTCAAATCATTAAAAATATGAAGAAGAAAAAACTGGCAGGGACTATCCTTCAAAACAAAGGAAAAAATGAAGACATTCTCAGATAAACAAAAGATAAAAAAAATAGAGCATACTTAGAGATAAAGGAAAATAAAAATCAAACACTGAAATTATGGTAAAAGCAGGAGCACTGCTAATGAAGAAATTTGTAACTATAAGTACTTATATGAAAAAGGAATGATCTCAAGTGAAGAGCCTAATTTTACAAGTAACAGACAAAGAACAACCAAAATCAAAGGTAACAAAGCAAATAAGAAAAATTAAATCAGAGATTAACAAAATAGAGGATAGGAAATAAAGAAAATAGTTGGGCCGGGGATTTAGCTCAGTGGCATAAGCACCTGCCTGACAAGCGTGAGGTTGTGTGTTAGATCCCCAGTGCCACAAATACACACGCGCACACACACACACACACACACACACACACACAAGAAAAAAAAATAGAAAACATAAACAAAACCAAAAGTTTATTTTTAAGACTGATAAATTTTACATACCTTTAGTTTAATGGACTAAGAAAAAAAATCAGATTGTTAAAATCAGAAATAAAAATGGTATTAACTACTGAAGATAATAAGAAATAAAAAAGGTTATCATACAATATACAACAAGTTGAGTGATTCACATGAGATGAACAGAGCCCTAGAAATATAAAACTTTCTAAGGCTAAATGTGAAAAATTAGAAAGTTTGAATAACTTATGACTTATGGTATATTGAATCATTAATCAGAAATCTGAAAAAGTAGAATTCTAAAATGATAGCTTCACTGACTTTTACCAAACATTTGAAAGATTAACATCAATCCTTCTCAAAAATTTCCAAACAATTCCAAATAAAAGAGGGAAAAATTCTTAACTCATTTTGAACCAGGCTAATTTTACTTCAATACCAAAGCCAGACTACAAGGAATGTGAGACTAAAATTACTCATGAAATTTGAAGCAAAAATCCTCAGTAAAATGCTAATGAACTAAATGTAGCATGATATTAACTTTACACTGAAAAATGTTTAAAATGATAAACTTGTTATGTGTAAAAATTTTAGAAAAACTCAAAAGGGCATTTAAAAGAAAATATTAAAATGCTTTCAAAGGATAAAATGTCTGCATCCATTCATGTGTTGATGGGCATTTGGACTGATTTCAAGATTTAGGTATGACAACTTTTACTGCTATAAACATTGTGTACATATGACTGTTGTATGATGATTTTAACTGTTTTGAGAAGATATCAAGAAGAGGAATAGCTGGGCCAAATGGAACCTGCAATCCAAGATTTTTGAGGAATCTTTACACTGATTTTCACAGTGGTTGTACTAGACTATCCTCCCACCAGCAGTGAAGAAGGGTTCCTTTTTTCCTCACAGCCTCATCAACATTTGTTATTGGTTTATTACTTGATAATGGCAGTTTTTTTCCAGAGTGAGATGAAATATCAGTGTTGTTTTAATTTTCATCTCTCAAGTGACCAGTGATGTTGAACATTTTCTGATATATTTATTTACCATTTTTTACATCTTCATTGCAAAGTATTTGTTGATTTCCAGTGCCAATTTTTGGATTTTGCCTTTACATTGGTTGGTCTGATTTTCTTGAGTTCTTTATATAGCCTAGATATTAGTTCTTTATCTGAGGAATAGCTGGCTGAAATTTTTCTCACTTTGTGAGTTGTCTCTTCACTTTGTTGGTGGTTTCTTTCTTTCTTTCTTTCTTTTTTTTTTTTTTGTGGTACCAGGGATTGAACTCATGACCTCGTGCTTGCCAGGCAGGTGCTTATGCCACTGAGCTAAATCCCCAGCCCTGTTGGTGGTTTCTTGTGCTGTGCAAAAGCTTTTTAATAATATAAGATCCCAGTTATTGATTCTTTGTAATATTTCCTGTGCAATTTTGTTCATAAAATCTTTGCCTACACCTGTTTCTTCAAGAGTTCTGCCTATTCTCTCTTACAGCAGATTTAGTGTTTCTATTTTAATGTTTAGGGCTTTCATTCATTTCAATTTTAGTTTAGTGCATGGTGAAGATATGGGTCTACTTTATTTTGGCATATGGAAAGCCAGTTTTCTTAGCACTGTTTATTAAAGAGACTTTCTTCCAGTGAAGGTGTTTGGCCCCCTTTTCAAAGATAAGGTTGCTGAGTGTTTTTGGAGTTGTTTCTGTATCTTCTAGTCTGTTTCATTGATCCTCAGGTCTTTTTTCCCCCAGAACCATGCTGTTTTTATCATTGTATCTTTGTAGTATAATTTCAAGCAAGGATTGTGATGCTCCCTGCCTTGCCTTTGTTGCCCAGAATTGCTTTTGCTATTCTAGGTCTCTTCTGGTTCCAAATGTATTTTAGGATTGTTTTCTCTAATTCTGGGAGTTATACTAATGGTATTTTGATTGGTATTTTGTATTAAATCTGTAGCAGAGTTTTAGAAGTATTTTCACTATAATGATTCTTACTACCAAGAACAAGGGATATACTTCCATTTTCTGTGGTTCCTTTCGATCTCCTTTATCAGACTACTGTAGTTTTCAGTGTAGAGACCTTTTACTTCCTTCATTATATTGATTCCTAAGAATTTTATTTTTTATGCTATTGTGAAAGATGTTGTTTCCTAATTTCTTTCTTGGTGAATATGTGGTCTTTTTATACAATAGATTACTACTCAGCCATAAAGGTACTCTGACGTCATGGATGCACCTTGAGACCATACTCTTAAGTGAAATAAATTGGATACACATGTGTAAATGTCATTTCTCTGTTAAAAATATGGTTTCTCTGATGTGAGATACCAAAAGTATAAATAAGTATCAAAATGTACTTTACATAGTGGCAATTTAGAAAAAAAATGTTCAAATGCAAAGAGGAGAAAAAAAAGGAGAAGGAGGAAAATAAGGAAGAGGAAAGACAGAAAGAGAATAGAAGGAAAATATGGAAATGAAGCTTTGTAAATAAGGAGAAAAAGAGGTGTTAAGGGAGGGGAAGGAATTTGGGAAAAAGAAGACTTAAAATATATTATGCACAGGTAGAAATTCTCTATGATGAATGTGATTATTATGTATATCTAAAATATACCAGTAAAATTTTTAAAAATGGATAATAGGAAGTAGGTAGATAGATATTTTTCAGATGGAAAGGGGGTCATGAGATGGAGGGTGGAGAGGAAAAGAAGATGAAAAAGAATTGAGATGAGTTATGTGCATTACTAACTCCCTGCAAGGAATGTAATCATTATGTGCTAGTAAAAAATAAAAACCGGAAAAAAATGTTTCCTGAAAAATTTTTCCTCTTCTCTTTTTCTTTTTTCTTGTCCTTTTCATTTTTCTCTTCCATTAGTTTGCTTCTTTTTCATCTTTTCCTGTTCCTCCAACACAACTCAGACTATGGCCTTCATGGTAGGAAGTCCTCAGTGAGTCAAGGTATATAGGAACAGGGTAGTTTGGTTGGGTGCACCTTAGGTTACTATGGAATAATGAACTGTGAGAAAGTAGGTAGGGGATCACTTCAAGAGGACTTGAAATGATATGCTAGGTCATGGTAACCTAGTGTCCTTGTGATTCAGGAGGCAGAAGGACAAAAATATGCAATATTTTTTATTTTGAATTTGAGTTTATGAACCAATTAATATTTCTGCAGAATTCACAGAAACTCAAGTCTTCATTCAGGATCATGATTACTCTTGTCAAAATATTAAATGAAAATGGTGGGCAGTAATATTCACTCTGCATATTGAAGGGACTCTATCCATCTTGACATGACACCTTTAAATTTTAGCACAAAAGAAAGGGTGGAATGGGATCCTGGCAAGGAACAGGAAAGGAAATTCTATCTTCTTTTTATTCCTTGGGATTTTCTTCCTGTAATATAACTAACCACCCCAACCAATGTGTACTCATATGCTTATCTGCTTGAGGTTTTGTACTGAAGCTATCAGTTCTACTTTTAAGGTCTCCTGGATGAGATTTCCTTTTTCTTTGGACTTTCTATTTTACCAGTAACTTTTTACAAAGTACAACAAAGCCACAGTGCCTCTGAAAACTAGCTGTTTAAATTGTAGCTAGGTAATTATAATTTCTTTCAGGGTGGCCATTCCTTTGCTAATATGTATTCACACTAAAAAAGATATTTTGAAATTCTTTAGCAGCATATTAAAATGCAAATCGGTCTTCCTATTAAAGATTTCTGGAAGTTCACTGACAACACATTTAAATGCAAATTGCTGAAGTGTAGATGCTAAAATTAAAATGGGGAAACATAATACACTTCCATGGAGGGGCCCATGCACTTAGAGGCAGAAAGGAAAGCCTAGGTAAGGCCCCCTGAATCTTAATGACCCACAGGAACAGTGACCAGGCCTGGACAACTTCGCAGGAATACAATCCTACCTCCTATCTGTGCCTTATCTTTTTTGCTTATTTTTCAGAATGATTCTTAACAGAGTAGACTCATAACCAGAGCAGCTTCTCTTTCCTCCCCACATGTCATACTGCCTGAACATTTAGGGGAAGACAAAGCTCTGGAATTTCTGGTGCAGTGAACTTTGTGAAGCTACCTTGCCCTATCTGCAGCCTGCTAGAGATTTTCTCCCCATCCTCCTGCTGTCTCTAGAGCTGGATTGTCACAGTAGACAGATCCTCATGGCAACAATACAAGCTAATACTTTCCCCATTCTGCCTTTGTGACACTGCAGGGTCTTTCTAATTATTCCAAAGAGTATCATGGGATTCTCAAAACAAAATTAGTTTTAATTTATTTACATTCAAAAATAAATGTGTGTCACTCTGGTTTGGGAATACTAGGTGGTAAAAAGAACGGGTTGTAATGAAGATGGTGTTAGGAGTGAAATTAAATAATGAAACAAATGAGAGCTTGCTCAATAGACTTGAAAATTTCAGGTTAGAAATCATTTCAGAACTGTGTGATTTTTAATAGAAGGAATGGACCCTTGATTCCTAAAATATAGGTCCCAGTCTACCATTCTCATAATAGGTTGTATTCTGAGGGAAGCTTTTCTTGTAAGACTGGCCATTCTATCTCCTGAGATTGTGCAAGTGACAATTTTAGAGTCTTTCTGAGTGGCCCTATGAAAATTTCCTAATGAAATAGGTCTCTTTGGTGCCTTTTATTGGAATTTTTTTTAAAAATAGTAATTTTTGAATTATACTAGTAATGTATGACTTCATTTTCTCTTAGAATTTCTTTTGCCTTAATTTCAATACTCTATCCTCCTGAGTTAACCCTTATTATAAATTTGGTATGTACCTGTCAAGAAAAATTCCAAAATGTGTATCTATATTGCATGTAACTATTGTGTTTTTTTGTGAAAAATGACATATGCTGTAGTATTTTTGTCTTTCAATAGTATTTCTTAGTTCATCAATTTTGATGTTTATTGTTTAATTCATTTATTTAGAGTTAATATTATATAATTACATCACAACTTGTTTAGCCAATTCATTAATGTTAACATTTAGATTATTAATATTATTTTATTATTACCACTAGTGCTACAAGAAATATTTTTCCTATAGTTCATATTAGGGTAATGTGAGATGTAATATTCTGATATTTTCCTTCACACTTAAAAGTCACAGCAGACAGTCCTATAACAAAACACTGGTTAACAAGGGATTAGCACAAATGCATTAATCTGAGTTTCTCATGACACCTGAGACTTCAGAAATGGAGATCCCAGGACTCATGGAAAACTCTATATTTTGATTTAGAAACAATGAAGAATGGACAGCCATACACAAATGTGACACACTAGGAAAAGATCTAAAGGAAATAAACTGAGGTGGGACCCTGCAATGTCTGTCTGTTTAGAATCTCCGTGGCCTCACTGGGCAGTATTTCTTCAGATCTAGTATAGGGAAGGAATCCTCTGGAGTGAGGTTCTTAAAGGAAAAAAGAGAGTGATCTTTCAGGTTTTATGTGCACACAGGTCAGCTGTGTGTGTCGTGGGGAGGTCATCATACTTTGGAATATTGTATTCTGAGTCCTAACAGTACGTTTGAAATAGAAATTAATGTGATCCTAGTATTTCAAGGAATTTTCCTCTTTCTCCCAGCCTGCTAGTTCCGGCAGAGATGCAGAAACATTGCTTTTGACCATTAGATATTGATTTTTCTGAAAGGGGAGATCTTGTTCCCTATTGAAATTCTATTCACAATCCGTGTAATTAAAAATAACAGTGTTGCAAGAAATTATATCATAATAATAGTCATATCCTGTGTTTTATCCACAATGTAATGACAGGGTATGAAGCAGAGCTTTGAATGTTTGGCTAATATAATTTTTCAGTGTTGTATATCCATAGAATCCATATTCTACCTTAGGGTGAACAACTCACTATATATTTTTCCCGTAAGTGTTTTATTTTTCTTTGGAAAATTTGCTTAGGGCAGGAATGACAACTGGCGATTGTATAATTCTTTGTGTTCTTTTGTGGTCTTATAGTCTGGAAATACTAAATTGTCTGGTGAATTTTAGCAATGTAGAGAGCTTAATGTTGATGTTGATGGTAGCAGTGATACTTCACTGGGGTGATTGCTATCTCATAAACTGCAAATATCTTTTGTAGTGAGCAGGTGAAACATTGAGAATAGACAGGCATTTGCAAAGAGTAACTTCAATCATTGACTGATGAACTTGGAAAAGAATTTAGAGTAACCCTTAAATATAACAGCTAAAAAAAGAATTTAAGGAGTTGTTATATACTAAGGCATCTTAGCAACATAGTATGTGGCAGGACCAGCATTACCAACCAGAATTTTTAAAACTGAGTTTTTAAACTTTGTGTACAGTGAAATCATTTTTTTGTTTTTGTATGCAATTTCTGAATTTTGAGAAATTCTCCAACACGGTCAAGATACAGAAAACTCCCAAATGCTCCTTCTGCTTCTTTGTACTGAAAGCTTATCCCTATTCTGAATCCTTAACAACTACTGATCTTTGAAATCCTACCAATTGAAGTACTACTTTATTAGAGATGCAATTTATGGCTATTTGTTCCTGTATTGGCTCGTTTCTTTATTTGCTGTTTTTCTCAAAGCAAGTCTTAAATATGGATGACATCAAATTTTTCCACTTTTAAAAATAATGTAAAAAGCAAAATTACAATCAATTTAGTGTGAAGATCTTAATTTTACAATTTTGGAACTTGGTAGCCTTCAGAACCAGGACAGATTCAGTGAGCTCTGGAGCTACAGTGTAGTTTGTAAAACTTATGGACAGAAAATAGACATGAGGTAAAAAAATATAAGTGAGGTACAGGGACAGATGATTGTGTTTCCCTAACTTGACCATGATCCAAAGAGTGTTATGGTTCGTGTTTGGATGGCCCCTCCAAGCCTCATGCAGTCATGGAGGCAGCTGAATCTAGCATCTGTGATTGGTTCATTGTCTGGCATGGGAATTGGCAGTGTGAGTACTGCACCTAGCCAGGGGTGGATAACTGGCATACAATGTAAGGGAGAGAAGGAGGTGTGCTTTCCCCTTTTTCCCTTTTGCTCTTGTCACTTGTGCTACTGTGAATGGCTGCTCCATAGCCATGCGACGCAGTTTTGGAGGCAGTTGAGTATGGACTGAAACTTCCCAAAAGCTGTAATCTAAATAAACCTTTCCTTCCCTAATTTTTAGATATTTTGTCTCAACAAGAGAAAAGAAACCAAGACATAGAGTGCCTATGATTGTCTGGTTTGTCTGCTGTGATTAGTTGAGACTCAACTATTTACTACTCCTAAATTATTCTATTAGTGTTATATTTAAGCTAGGTTTCAGTTCTTTAGGTTAATGTTCTCATAGAAACATAATCCAAATTTAGGTAGATTTAATAATGGTTGTTCTTTTCATGGTATAGCTAGAAAATTTGGCCTGTCCAAAGGATTTGAAGACCTTCTCTGATGTTGTCTTTTGCAAAACTAATAGTTCCATAATTCCTGTTAAAGTTTAAGATCAACTTTGAGCTTGTTTCTATAGTGTATAAGATATAGAAAGTTTTTGTGTGTGTACATATGTGTGTGTTCAGCACCATTTTGAAAGTTCACTATATTGGTTCTTTCTACCCCAAAACAAGTGATCTCTTTCCATTTTCTGACATTCTCTTTGAGTTTTTTTTTTTTTTTGGCATACTATAATTTTCAATGTGGAAATCTTTTACTTCCTTTGTCATACTGATTCCTAGGTATTTCTTTTTTTATGCTTTTGTGAAAAGTGTTGTTTCCCTAATTTCTCTTTCAGTAAGCTTGTTATTTGTGTACAGAAATGCTATTGATTTCTGAATGATGACTCGGTATCCACCTATGCTACTGGATTTGATTATTAAATCTAGAAGTCTTTTGGTGCTGTTTTTTGATATCTTCTCTGTAGAATATGTCATCTGCAAATGATGAAAATGTAACTTTTTCATTTCCTATCCTTATTCCTTTTATGTCTTTCTCTTGTCTAATTGCTCTGGCAAATGTTTCCAGTACTATATTGAGTAAGAGTGGTGACAGTGGATATCCTTGTATTTTTCCTGATTTTAGAGAGAAAACTTTCCATTTTTGTCCATTTAATATGGTATTGATTGTTGATTTGCTCTAGATGGCTTTTATTAGATTGAGATATTCCAATTTTCTGTGGAATTTTTATCATGAGTATGTGTTGGACTTTGTCAAATTCTTTTTCTACATCTATTGAGATGATCACATGGTTTTGTCCTTGGCTCTGTTGATTATGTGTATTACATTTATTCATATGCATATTTTGAACCATCCTTGCATCCTTGGGGTAAATCCTACTTGGTCATAGTATGTAATCTTTTTGATATGTGTTACATTGTTTGTGAGTGTCTTATTGAGTTATTTTTGCATCCATGTTCTTCAGATATTGGTCTGTTGTTCTTTCTTTCTCTCTCTGGTTGGATCCCTGTCTGGTTTTATTATCAGAGTAATGCTTGCTTTCAGGAATGAGTATTCCTGGGAGTATTCCTTCCCTTTCAATTTCATTAAATAATTTGAAAAAAAGCAGCATAATGTCTTCTTTAAATTTTTTATAGAATTCAGGGGTGAATCCATTAGGGATTGGGTTTTCTTTATTGGTAGGTTTTTAATTACATTGACTGATATTGATTTATTTAAAATTTTATAGCTTCTTGATTCAGCTTTGATAATTCATACGTATGTAGAATTCTGTTAATTTCTTCTGTGTTTTCCATCTTATTGAATATAGATTCTTGAAGTTGGTATTGATGATCTTCAGTATTTCTGCAGGTTCTCTTCTGATTTTACTCTTTTCATTTGTAATTCTATAGATTTGAATCTTTTATTTCCTTTTTTATAAGGTTGGCCAAGGGTTTGTCAATTTTATTTAATCTTTCAAAGAACTAACTTTTTGCTTAATTGATTCTTTGTATTATTTTCTTAGTCTTTATTTCATTAATTTATGCTCTGATCTTTATAATTTCCTCCCTTATATGTGCTTTGGACTTGACTTGCTTTTCTTTTGCTAGAAGCTTGAATTTCAACACTAGGTTGCTTATTTGAGCTTGCTCTGTTTTATTTGATATGGGTATTAACCACTATACATTTCCCTCATAGGACTGCTTTCATTGTGTCTCATGATTCAAATATGTTGCATCAACATTATCATTTAATTGTAGACACTGTAATTTCTTCTTTTATGTCATCTGTGACTCACTGGTTGTTCAAGAAGGTGTTATTTAATATCCATGTGTTTTGAAGTTCTTGTGGTTTCTTTTGCCATTTATGTCCAGTTTCACTGCACTATGGTCTGATATATATATATATTTGTGTTTTTGAGACAGGGTCTCGCCATGCAGTTCAGGCTGGCCTTGAGCTCCCTTTGTAGCCTCGGCTGGTCTCAAACTCACAACAATCCTTCTGCCTCAGCCTCCTGTGTGCTGCGATTACAGGCGTGAGCTACCACGCCTGGTTTATGGTCTGATATTATGCATGGGATAATTTCAGTATCTTTGCATTTACTTTAGTATATTCTATGAGCCTGCATGTAGTCTATTTGGGGAAACATTTTATTTGCAGCTGAGAAGAATGTGTATTCTGATGTCCTGGGAGGGAGCACTCCATGGACATTTACTAAGCCCATTTGTTCAAAAGTTTGGTTATTTCTGATATTTCATTGTTGATTTTTTGTGTAGCCAATCTAGCTATTTGTGACAGGAGGGTACTGAGTTCCTCCATTATAATTATATTAGTGTTTATTTGATTTTTCATGTTCTTTAATATATGTTTCATATAGTTGATTGCTCTGGTGTTTGGTGCATATATATTTATACTTGTTATCTCTCCTTGGTTTGTTCCTTTTACAAGAAAATAGCACTGTTCTTTGTCTCTCTAAATCAGTCTTGGCTTGAAATCCACTTGTCTGCAGATTGAATAATTATCCCTGCTTTTATTCTGAGTTCGTGTTGCATTGGTTTTCCATCCTTTAACTTTTAGTCTATAACATTTATTTTGAATTAAATATGTTTCTTGTCTGTAACATATTGTTGGATCTTACTTTTTGATCCATTCTGCCTGTCTGTTTCTTTTGTTTAGTCAATTGAGACCATTAACATTGGTGGCTATAACTGATGGGTACTGTCTTATTCTTTTCATGTTTTCTCATCATTGGTTTCCTTTATCTACCCTCTGTTCAATTGCTTGTCTTGCCTGGTGCCTTCATTCTGTTGGGATTCATGGAGTTGTAGTCATTGCTATCTTTTTCTAGAATATCCTAAAGAACATTCTGGAGTGCTGCTTTGGTGGACACAAATTTCCTCAGGTATTCTTTGTCATAAGAATTTCTTATTTCATCATCATTTTTAAAAGATAGTTTTTGGAGTTGTATCAATCTGGGTTGGAGATTGTTTTCTTTTAGAGTTTGAGATACTTCACTCCAAGTTCTCCTTGACTTAGGGGTTTGTGTTGATATGTCTGCTGTGATTCTGATGGGCTTTCCTTTATAGGTGATTTGTTTTTTGTATAACACCTTTTAATGTTCTGCTCTTGTGTTGAATTTCTGGAATCTTGACTATTATATGTCTGGTGTAGACTTTTTTGACCATGGTTAAGTGGAGTTCTATATGCCCCACTTATTTGTATGTTAGATTATTTTCCCTGCTTGGAAAGTTTTCTGCTATTGTTTCTGTGAAGAGGTTTTGTGTGTGTGTGTGTGTGATTTGTGCTATCTCATGTTATTTAATTCACTGATGAATCATCTGTTATTTTTCTTTACATCATCCATCAGTTGTTGGATTGATTTTTCATGTCCCTTGTTATTTTGAAGAAATCTTTCTTTTCATGATTGCTAACCATAATCCTGTTGGCTATATCTGAGATTCTGCACTCACATTGAGTCATTCTGTAATGTATACTTTCAATGGAATTGTTAATCTCCTGAATATATGTTTACATCTGTTTTATGGATTCCATTTCTTCCCTATAATGTCCATTCATGGTTTCTATCATTTTCCTAAGTTCTTCCATTTTTTTATCTGCAACTGCTCTAGATTCTCTAAGCATGTTTTTCATTATGCTTACCATATCTGAGAGATTATTTATGATTTGATTTTTTTTTCTAGAACCTCTTCCATTTGTTTTGTTACTTCCCCTGTTATCAGTTTGGAGACTCCAGGTGGGTAGTTTTCAAATTGTTCCACATAATTTTCCTCTGGGTTTGCCTTTAGTGAACTGGGGTTGCATCTTTTTTAAATGTCTTCTCATTGACTTTTTTTACTTTAGATCTCGAGTTGATGCTTATAAATTACTTATGGGGAGAGCTATATTGTTAGTTTAGGACATTTAGGAAATGACCTTTTTCTCAGAGATGTCTTCCAGGTGCATCTGGCTTTTGGGTTTTGTATCTCTTGTAAGATCCTGCCTCTTCAGTTTACTGAAGATGATAAGTTGCTGCCTACTTAACCCAACCCCAGGTTCTTTGGCACTGGCCTATAGTATTATGACTCTTAGGCAATCTCAGTCTCAGTATACCAGGAAGAACAACTGATTAGAACAATTATGTCATCTTGGCTAAAGTAGTCCAATCAGAAAAAACATTAACATCAAACACAGCCTAGAAAATGAAAAACTGTGGTTAGTATTAATTTGCCGCCTCTAACCATATGAAGTAAATTTGGTAACAGAATCTAAAATGAACTATAAAAATGAACTGTATGCAGTAAATAAATATGATGATTTTACCCTAAGGGGAGAAAGTTTAAAAGGAGGTGGGGGAAAATAGAGAAATAGAACAGCAGGAAGAGATTAGTTGCTAGGATAGAGGACAAAGGAAGATTGTACAAACTTTGGGAAGCTGGTGAAGAAGCAGGAATGACAGAAAGAACCAGCCAAAACAAGAACAGAAGAGATCAGAGCAGAATGACAACAAAAGAACTAGAAACCACTGATTACACTCCTATGAAAACAAGAATAAATGATTAAGAATAAACAAAACAAAGCAAATTTTAAAAAAAGAAGAAAGAAAAGAAAAGTGAAAAGAAATATGTCCACTTCAAGGCATTTCTTTGCTGATACTGGTAGACAGTGTATGCAGAGTACAGATCCAAGTTGATTAATCCCAGTAGAGCAGTTTTAGCTTTAAGGTGGGGTAGTGGATAATCCCAGGAAACCTGCACCTTCAGTTCCACTGAAGTTCAGGCTAGTTTATGGATGTGAGGCTGGAACTGGATTTGCTCAGCCTGTAATACTTTGTGCATCTCCTTCTGATTTGAACTTGGCTTCTTGTCATCTTGAACTCAGTTCCCTGACTTCCTGCTGCTTTGAACTCTATAGCTTCATCCTAACACTGGGAGCCACTAGATGAAGCTGGCCCTTAACTGTTCTGAGTACTCAGCTCAGTTGGCCCATCTCCAAGATGACTTCTGGCCAATCACCTTCTCCTGGGAGACATCTAAACCTTAATAATTCACCAGCCACTGAGGTCTGCAGCATCCACTGCTCCATTTCACTAATGTGTTTCTCCATGGAGGGCTCTGGGGTCACCATGATTCTGCAGGTTTGAATTGCCCCTCCCATGCAATGAATGCAGGCTCAGGGAGAAGAGCACTTGCCACCTCCTTCTTTTTCATTGAAATTTCTTTCTTTGCTCCCCCCAAGGGCTTCAGTTGTTGCTTCAGATCCTTCCTGGGTACCAGGGAGTCAATTCCCTCCTTCTTTTCTTGCTCATGATGCTGTATTCTAGCCTCTGGACACCAAATCTTGGAGAGGCTCTTTCTTTGCTGCTTACTATTACACCATCTTCCCCAAAGTTCCTACCCCTTTTAATATAGTCACTGATTTTAGCACTGACATGTACAACAAATGCTATTCTACAGTACAATCAAATGGCGTATAAAAAAGACAGACCATGCCTCTTGTTAGTAATAGCTACCTGCTATATTTTGTTACTTATAAAAAAATTATAAGGAACAGATTTCCATCTTTAATTGATTGCTTTTCAAGTTACAAAGTATATCATATATTCTTTTTAGAAAATCATTATTCCATGGAAAAAACAATAGAAATTAAAGGCAGAACATTGATTGAAGAAAATAATTTGGAAGGAGAAGAGCACAGGGATTTTTAAAGCTATGAATGCTTCTCTTTTCCTTCCCATATCTCTCACTATAATGTAGTTTATTCATTATTCAGAGTTGAGTGCTATATTCACTACCCCAAAGTGATCATCTCAAATACACCATTATGGAATTAGCTCAGGTAAATCTCCACTATTCAGCTGCCAGCAGAGGCATGGAGGTGAAAAATTTGGAGACTAAATTACTGCACAAAAAATTGAGTCTCTCTGCATCTTTGTGGAAGATGTGAGACAATATGAAGAAGGTCTCGGTACTGAGGTGGCTGCATTACACACACACACACAAGCATGCACATATAATTCCTAAAAACCAGAGAAGACACCAGAGATTGAAGTACATTTCATTCTGCAAATTCTGCAATGTGGTTGTATAGCAGTTGAAAAAACATCTGAGAACCTAAAATTAGTTTTGAACTACTTTGCTATAAGAAGAAAAGTCAAGATAACAATGAAACAAGTACTTGAACATTTTATTTAAAGTATGACACATAGAGTAGTGTCACAATCTAAAAGTCTCAGAATGAAACTTCTACTTAGGGCTTTCTGTAGGTTCTCTTTTCTCTTTTTGCCAATCCCTCCTGTCACAATCTTTCTTTCCTCATCTCTGGTTTGCACAGAGTCAAAGGCCTTTAGTTTAATTTGTGTCCTCCACATATCCACTTTGGAGCTTAGCAAAATTATTTTTTTGTTTCTCTTAGCATGATGCAAGTATACTATTGACCTCTCATTAAGGTTTTATGTTGTACGTCTGTCACTTTGCCCCATAATGTAATTCTGATGAATCCTGACATAAGCATTTCTATTTTAATTTAAAAATTGCCCTCTGTTTTATCGTCTATTTTTGAAATATAGAACTATAATCTCAAATGATAGTATTTTGTGGTTTATATTCTTATAATCTATCATGATAACACACCTTGTAAGAAAGTATCAAACCATCTTTAAGTTATTTTCCATTCTTTCAAAACTCAAAATATTAGAACAACTTTCATAGGCACACATTTTTTTGTTCAAATCACAGGTCTGAGTCTCTAGAAAACAGGTGATTATAATGGTTGTCATACTCAATTTTTTTGTGATAAAAGATTAAATCATTGGTATCATCATAATTTTAAAAAAGAATTGTTTTGACTCATTGTTAATTACCAGACAGGACCAATTTGAGATAAAACCTGGAGGCTTGAAGGTGATGTTTTTGAGGGTTTTATCTTATGTTTACACAATGCTCTTCATTTCTTTATGTCTCTGACTGCTTCTAGATGAAAGTCAAACCTCATATGAACACAAGTGTATGAACAATAGTATCTCTTTGTCTTCTAAAATATATCTTTATTTTTTATATTTTTCCACCTTGGACAGTCATATAAAATCTGTGACAGAAGCAAGATTGTGATTGCTACTGTCAGTTTTTAGAATTTTTCTGATTGTTATTAATCTATAAAAATATATGTCTGTTTTTTAAATGGCTTTTAAATTTGCGATGGAAAAATAGATCACTTCAAACAATATATCCTTCTACATTTTATGTTGTAAGACTTAGACTGAGTTGCATAATTTAACAATTCAGTCTAACAAATAGTTATAAATACCCACTGTGATACAGCTACTGTGAGAGATGCTGGTTTTGTGAAGATGAATAAGATGTTACTTTAGCATAAGGGCTGATCAGGGAAACAGCTGTCATCCCTTACTGAGATTCTGTAGTATGATTGTCATTTAATTTTACTCTAAAATACAATTTTATAAGGAGGAATTAAAAATGAGGAATTACACTATGTCTTTATTTTTAATTTTAAGGATATCTGAAAAGCTATGGTATGTATCCTGAGTTATCTTGAACTGGGCTAACAAATATCATGGTGAGTTACTTGGCGTGGCTGGTGAGGAACAATCGATCTTCTATCATAATTGGTAACAGCAGCGCTAACAGGAAGACCATGATGTGGCTATAGAACTTCACCAAATATAATTTATAATTCTCAATAGACTTTATGATTCACTTCACTTAATCCTTAGGAATTAAAGTTTAAGAAACAAATGCTAAAAAGATTAAATATGCAAACATTTTGTTAGGTAAGGTGTCTGTGATGGGGAAGGAGGAGAAACAGAGAGGCTGAGAGTTCTGTCAGATCATAATCAACCTTCTGCCTGAAATGAAAGTGAAGGGAAAAAAGGTTAAACGGAAGCAACCTAGGATGCATAGGCTTCCTTCCTGTATTTTGTGATGGTTGTGGAGAAGGCTGTACAAAGCGAGATATTGCAAAAGCCACCGTGGATTTTAGCACACAAGTTTCGGGGGTTTTGGTCCATTGGTTAATAATGCCGCTTCTGGCTGGAAGTCTGTAGATGCATTCTTGAAAACATCACCTCCTACAACAGCTCCATTTTACAGATGAGAAAACTAAGGCAACAGAAAGACTAAGTAATCTGCTGAAGTTTAACAGCTGGTAAGTGACAGAAACAGAATTCTAACCTATGCAGTTTGGTGTCATTTTCTAAGTTTTTAGTCATTAGATCAACTCTCAAGCTTATACTTTGAAATTTTGTACAAGGTAATAGTCTTTGATATTATTAAAACAAAAATCTTTATAATGCTTCAAACTGTGGCATGCTACATAAAGATCTCAGGCAGTAGTTCTTAAGCATTGCCGTTAATTCAGCCCTGGGGCCTCCCTGAAGATGCAGAGCAGGCCTCTCTTCTGCTCAGTAGGTCTGGGATGGGGCTTCAAGATTTATATTTTGTAGAGCCATCTCTATTGATCCTTTGTAAATGCTGCTTGAATCAGACTTTCATGAACAATGTGCTAGAGAAAGAATACTTGATTTGGAGGTAGAATTAAATTTTGATGTTGGTTAATTCTAGTGATAAGACCTTTGACAAGTTGTTTAGGTTATGAAACATAATTTACAGATTTTTAAATATGGGTGTAACAGCAATTAAATTAAGAGCATGAGACTTGCCAGGGGACTAAATGTAAAAACACTGCTTAATACTTAGGGGGGTGAAGTGTTGCATAAATGCAGATGATGGTGACCCCTACTCATGCCAGTGCCTTCACTAATAGCAGCCTTTTTTGACAGTGTCTGGCTATTTATACTACACCATGTACTTCACGGTTGGATTGTTTGGTGTCTGTCCTTAAATCCAGGTGAGGAAAAGAGCAATGTCTTTCAGACAGTCTAAATCAAAGAATGGATTTCTCCTTTATTTCTTCAGTAAGTCATGCTCAGTCCTTAGGGAGCATCTGGTGAGGTAGAATACTTGGAAATAGAATCCTTGAAAAGTTATTTCACTAGTGTACTTTTATTTTTTTTCATGGCATTACTACTGATATCCTTTAAAATTGACAGTAATAGTAAATTAATTATGGTATGGAAGATGAAGAAAATTTTCCCTTATTGCTTCTTCCTTCTTCCAGTTTTCTAAGGGAACCAGCATGTGTCCAGAACTTGCAGCCTACTACATTCTACCCTGGAATGTCTGATGTCCTGACATCTCGTGAAAGCAAATCATAGAGATCGGTTCAAATGCCTGTCTTCTATGGATTTAAGAGAATTGAAGTTTTAAAGAATGGTGTGCCTGTCACTAATGTTTTACCTGCCTGTAGAGCTTGCATATCACTGGCCTCACATTGCTTATTCTTTTTTTGTCTGCTGGGAAACTGTGGTAGAAGGGATTTCCTGCAGAGAGGGCACCACACCACTCCCCCTACAGACTCCATGCCCATGCATCTCTCCTCTCTTTTGCTTTCTTGAATCAAGGATCTTAGCAAACAAGAAAGCTGCTTAGCTTCCCTGGATTTCAGTCTGCTTATTTGTAAATTAAAGCTAATAATACTTGTCTTATTTCAATGCAGATAAGATATGAGCAACTCTTCATAAGACCTAACTGGTTACTAGATTACAGTTACACATCGAGCTATCTTTAATATTGATCTCAGCTTCAAGGTAACAAAATATTATAAATTAAATATTTGTTTCTGGAATTACATTTTATAGCATGAAATCAAAAAACTATCAAAACTTAATAAAATGAAAAAATCTAAGTGAAAACTTTAAATAAACATTTATGAAATATATAAAACCAAGTGATAAAAATATCTATCCTTTTGCCAACATTTTCTGGGTAGACTGAACTAACTAAAATATACCTATTAAGATTATTTTTGGGCAGGACATGTGGCTCAAGGATGGAATATTTGCCTAGCACATGTAAAGCCATGTGTTAGAATTCAAGCACTGAGAAAAAAAAGATTATTACTACTTTTATAGTCTTATCTTTCACTTTCAATCACACTCTTCAGGTTATTTGTTTATTTATTTATTTTTCTTAGTACATGTGTGTAATACATTGAAGTTGAAAATCTTGGGAAGTGGGTACATGTATATAACACAGCTTGGCTATTTATTTAATCCCCTCCCCTCTTCCCTCTTCCCTTCCTCTCTCCTTCTATAAATCCTCTTTCCCCATTTTTGTTCTTGTTGATACTATTAATCTCACCCCATGTTTATGACATATAAACATTCATTGAGGTTGTTAGGTCCCTATACCTAGTCTACTCTGTGTTTCCCCTTCCCCACCCCACTCCTCTCAGCCAGGTTCTCTTGGACCCCCTTCCCCCTCACAAGAGAGCCATCCCCTGTCTTTTATCCATCCTTATTGTACCCTTTGTTTTTACTTTGCCTAACTCAATGAGAGGCACTATATGATATTTCAATTTGTGTGTCTGGTTTATTTCACTTAATGTTATATTTTCCAAGTACACTCATCCTCGTACAGATGTCTCAGATTTGTCCTTCTTTATAGCTGAGTAGCATTCCATTATGTATAGATACCATATTTTCTTTATACATTTGTCTATTGCTGATATATAGGCTGCTGCAGGTTATTTATTTTAAGAATACCTATTATTAGATTCATTTGCATGATTGTCCCATAGTTACTAGAAAATTAAACATCCAGAGAGAAACAGTTTTCATAATGACTTCTTTAAAAATTTAGTTGTTCTTTTACTTCAATAAATTCTTTGCTCCTGAGCACCCATCCATGATTTACTTTACAGATATGCAAAATTTCTCTTTTGGAAATGTAACATTGCCAAGACATTTGCTTTCAGTAAATGTTTGTTTTTATTTTCTCTTAATGCATAATTTTCACCTTCAAATAATTTCAGTTAATGTCCCTGGGAATCATCATTAAAGTGTCTGAATCATCCCTTGAAGCTTCCCTTGAACTCTGACCCCATGACAAACAAAAATTTTTGCATTCATACAGAGCCACATGAGTTTTTTTAAGTGTTAAAAACAACAGCAGCAAAAAGAAGAAAAACGATGATACAGAATTTCAAAACAACATAGTAAGAAATTAACACTAATTAATATACTGTATATTGTTATCTTCAAAGTAGTTGTTCATATTATAGGATTTAGGCATAAAAAATGATCAATCAAACAATGAGAGCACAAACTGTTCTTTTTGATGACCCACCAGAGATTAGTAGTATAGTCATGTATCTTGTGTGTGTATATATATATATATATATATATATATATGAATATATAAGTATACGTGTATATACACATATAATCTTATGTGTTATATGTAGGATTATATATACATATAATCTTTTTCCTTCTTTGTTTTCTCCTTTTCCTTATCCCAATTGTTCCACATGGGCTTTAAAGATATTTTAGTATTTTGTTCATAACCATTTTGTTTCAAAAGTATTTTAAGACAGATTACAAAATTAGAACAGCATATCAAAATGACTCAGAAGAGAAAGAGAAAAGCAGCCATCAGAATAGTTTGTAGATAAGGAAAATGTTGGACTTCAAGCCAGAATATTCCAAACTGTGCATAAGCAAAGGAGAATACTATTCTAGGCTGATGGAGTAGAGCAAGCAAAGGAGTAGAATTAAGCACAGACTTCCCAAGGCCTCGGCTCCTGGGTTGTTGACACCTGCCTTACATCCAGTTCTACCTTCCTCTTGTCACTCCTCTTCAGGATTCTGAACTCCTGCCTTGCCAATGTCATCAGTCTATCATTGGCACTATGTACCCTGACCTTCAATTCCAATCATTTATTCCGTTTAGTATCTTCAGCTCTCCAAGAATTTATTGTTCTTTTCCCTCTACTTCTTTAGAACTTAACGTGTGCCCGTAATTTGATATACAGTGTGCTGTTTCTTGACTTCAAGATCTACTAGCTTCAGCAGCCTTTGTGGTATTTAGCTATAGGCTCCATGTCATCAACTTCATGTCTCATAAGTGGGTAATTAGTTGCTCAGGACAATTTCAATTGAATTGCATTGAGCATAACACATTTGAAAATTAGTTACTGTATATTATTTTCAAGAGGAAAGTTTTGTCTGTCAGTAGGGCCTCCAGTGAGTTATGCCTAAAAATTATTGAAGCAGGTATTATAAAAATGAGCTAATATTCAGAGTCTGAGAACATAGATGAGAAAAAGACATCTTTATTCTTGTTATTTGCTATCTTAAGTTTCACATGTATTTGAGTTATGAATGACAGCTACCAAACAATTCTAATATTAATAATATTTCTGAGTTTTGCATTAGCAAGAATTATAGTTTTTTTGCATCTTATCACTTATTTCAGATTCTCAAAGTATTTTTAAAAATTATTTCTTCAAAATTAAGATAATTATTAGATTTCTGCTAGATCCTGCTATTTAACACCTTAATGGAGAAACTCATATTTCTATTTAAATTTTAAAGTATTTAACTATTTTTAATATAATTGGTTTTCTTTATAATGCATTTAAAACTTTGTTATGAGAAAGGGTTCATGAACTATTCCCCAACTTGCTGAAGTGATATTTGGCACAAAAGTGATTGAGTGATTTGTTCTAAATTCATAAAGATGTGAGTCCAGGTCAGGGGTCATATTTTGGGACCTGGTGATGACAGTTGCTATGGTGATGAATTTAGGGTCATCTGGAGTCCTATTAGGCAGGACACAGTGTGTTGAAATTATTCCTTTATGGAAATGTGTCTGGCTAGTACGTATAGGGTAGGATGAAGGTGAGCCCCACCAGAGTGTGAGGTGAGGAGGCAGGACAAAGATTGAGGTACTCGGATGTGATGTAGAGAGATGGCCTGAAAGACATAAGTGAAGTGGAAGAAATAAAATTGGGCCCCAGAAATGAAATTTGAAATGGAAAAAATGAGTTCCTTCTGGGTAAAATTAAAATTCTGTCCACTTAGAAACAGTTTTGACAAGTTGGTGTGAAGCTAGAGATTTGAAAACTATCAGTACAGACAAAAGAGACAAAATCAAAAGAACACAGTAGTTTTTTCAATGGAAAGAGCAGCACAAGAGAAGAGGCTAATAGGTAGGAAGGCTAAAATTAGTAGATAATTCTGTTTCCCATCTCTCTGGAACAGCCAGTGATCTTTGCCCAACATTTACCTTCTATAGAGTAAGGATTTTAAGAGACAGCTGGGTATCTATATTTTAAAGAAAACTAAAGAACCCAAGAAGGATTAATGTTTAGCAGTGACCAAAGACTCAGGTTAGTCTCAAACTGTGAAGCTCAAAGTATAAAATCCAGCCCCACCCCCGGGGCTTTGTGCATGTTAAGTAAATATTCTAGAATCTTCTATCTCTTTGTATAGGGGCTTGGTGATCCTGAAGGCTGAGGATTGTCCACATTAAAATCTTGGTTAAGTCTTGACTGGGCCCCATTTTCTCTCACAGAATCCACATCCGACTCTTCTTTCTACTATTATTGCTCTTTGATTGACCACTTAAGCTTTTTTTCCTCTTACTGTTTTTTTCACCTCTCTGATGTTAACTATTTTATGGCTTGTGACTAATACCCAGTTAGCTGGACCCCAAATTTGTCCCTTTGGGGAATATTTAAGGAATCATACAGATGCCAAACATTTCACATTTCCCAATTATTGACTGGCCCTTGCTTCTATAATTTTTTAAATTGTGGTTTTTCCAGAAATTTAAATCCTTGTTTATAAAGGTGTGTTCTTATATAGATGCACTAGGGCTTTATTCTTAAATATCATTACTTTCTCTGATGCAACCCTTTGCTAAAATACCATTTGAATTTTGATTGAAATTTGATCTATTTACAGAGACCTTCAAGAATATTTAGGAAAGATAGTAACCTACTTAGTGGGGTACATCTGGAATTCAAAAACCTCTTAGGACTATTTTAGTTTCAATGATGAACTAACCAACAAAGAAGCATAGTTTAATAAAGCAGAATACTCATTTCATTTCATTGGTCAATTTTTATGTAATTAAACAGAAGCCAATTACATTTTGAATATAATGTTGAATGTTTTTAGACTATTTTAAAGTGATTTAACTAGATTACAAGTTCTGAATTCTTTTAAATTAAAACTGCAATGTTTTTGAATGAACACTAATAAGTCATATCTTATTTTACTTTTGCTGATGCTAATGTGAAAATAGTGACAGAATAGCCAAAACAGATATAATGAATTTTTAAACAGTTATTGACTTAGTTTCAGTTGATAGCCATCAAAGATATGCTGATAACTCTATAATTCAGTGCAGCTTGTTTCTAAACTTGACATCTGAAGTTAATCTTTTAAAAATGCATAGAGATGTTTAATGGCACCCATGTTCCCAAATACCTGACTTTCTGGATATATGTGCACATGTTTGCATAACAAGTTTATTTTTCTCTACTGTTTGCTTTACAATATTATCTGACATATTTTGCACATTCATCAATAATTCATAGAATTTCTCATAAGTAGGCTTGTTCCTGATTGGTCTTAAGGACTGTTAACTGTAGAGGAATCCTTTTATAAATATTTTGCTTCAGACTAGGGAGTTGAGGATGGGGAATGAAACTTTTTCTCATTCTTTCTATGTAAAATCCTTGTCCCAGTATCCCAGTTTTGAATTTTACAACTGAATATAGGTGGGAAAATAACACCGAGCAGTTAGAGCTCTAGTGTCACAATATGCATATGTGAGTTTAAACTCTCCATACCTCAGTTGTCTCATTTGTAATACTAATTTCCTTATTCAACTATCATTTATTGTGCATTTTTTAATTGGAAAGCAATATGTAGACTGCTATGGATAGATATAATCTTTGACTTGTAGCTTACATATAAATGGTGGATAATAGTAGTATCTATCATATAAACTTATGAAAATGAACTGACATTAGTTAAATCAAGTCTTAAGTGCCAAATCTATAGTAAAGATTCAATAAAGGATAAGCATTTTATTAATAGTAGTAATAATGAATGCATTTCTAATCAACTACTGTTGGTTTCCTCCAGGGCCTAGAAGATTACTTGACTATTATGGTTTGTGTCTAGATGTCCCCCAAAAGCCTCATGTGGTCATAGACCATTTTTAGATGTGGCTAAATCTAGAGTGTGTGATGCTGGGATTAAGGATGTCGGATTAGTAAATCAGTCTATTTACTGGTTTGGCATAGTTCTAGCTAGGATTAAGATATGAATACTATACTTGTCCTAGGATGGACTGCCTTCATACAATATAAGGGCAGAAAGAGTTTATCTTTTCCCTCTCATTGCTTTTGCTGTCTTCCACACTACGAATAGTTGCCCTCTGCCATGTGTCACCTTGCCTTGGAGCCAAATGATTATGAACTAAAACCTCGACAAACTGTGAGTTAAACAAACCTTTCTTTCTTTAACCTTAGGAATTGGCTATTTTGTTTCAGCAACAAGAGAAAACTAAGCTATTGACAAACATAAGGTTGTGGGCTTAGGTTCTCTATAAGTAAAGTCCCAGATATGAATTTGTGTGAAAATTGTAAAGAAGTGCTTCCAGAAAAAAAAATCTGGTAAAGGATTAGAGAAAGAATTCAGAAGCAGCCAAACAAGAGTTTGATTTAGAGACACTTCAGTAGATGAAACCTACTCATTCAGGAAATAGGAGGGTAAAATACCCCTCAGAACAGTGTCAGCATATGACAGGAAGTGTAGGTTTTCATACTCTGTAGCTGCCAGTGACTGATTAGGGTTATCTTAGGGGACTGTGGTGGGTAAACCCTCAAATATGACTGTCTACTAACTCCTAGAACCTGTGAACATATTCCTTTACAGGGCACAGAGAACTTTGCAGATGTAACTAGGGCTAGGGAGTCTTAGACAGGGAGGTTATCTTCACTATCAAATGGCCCAATCTGATCACATGAGTTCTTAAATGTGGCAAATCTCTGAGGCAGAGAGATAGTATTTTGCAGGTAGAAGACAAATAGGACACAGAGAAATGACTGCTAATTTTGCAATGGAGGAAAGTAGCTGTAAGCCAAGCGTTAGAGTATTCTAGTGCAATAGACAAGCAAAAACTACAAAATGAACAGGTTTATCGAGTTGAAGACGTGGAAAGGAGCACATAACCCATGGTGGTTGGGCTGTCTCCTTCGACCAGATACAGAGAGGCAGAGGGTTATATGATCTATGGTCGAAAGTGGCACATGGGGTGGATATTGATGACATGTGAGGAACTGATTGGAATTCTCTGTGTGTGCAAATGGGACGGGGAGTTGCAAGGGTTGAGGAAGAAGCAGGAAGTGGTAGGCATTCCCGCTTTGGTCTTCCACTATATTAGACCACTGCCATAATTGTACAGTAATTTATTCTAGGGCAAGAACATTTCACCAAGAAATGTCATAGGTCTTTAGAATGTGGACAAGACAAAGAAATGAAGCTCCTCTATTTTTCCAGATGGACCTACAACCTGGCAACACTCAGTGAGAATCATATGTGACTTCTGACCTACAGAATTATAATTGGCACTCTTTAAAGCAATTAGCTTTGTGGTGATCTCTTATGACAACAATAAACTAATAATAAACCAGTAATAATAATAAACAATAAACTAGAAAACTAATGTGGTAACATAAACTAGGCATTTGGGATTTCTGCTGTCTGCTCTGTATGCAAAATAGCTTTAGGAGGTCATAGAAACATCTCCAAGGAACATTTGCAGCTGTGGAAATTAGAAGCAAAAGTATATGAAAATAGAAAGATCTCAGGAATGGTAAAAAAGGTCTGGGGTTTCATTAATAGTATCCATTATAGTGTTCAGTAAGACTGATAGCTGAATGAATGAAGGAACACATATAAACTACTAGTGTACAGACATTGTATAAAAATGACTTCCTTTTAAGTGTATTGATTTTATATATTCATAATAGGGAATTTATACCTGTCCATGATGTATCTTGATTTTTCTTTTTTCCCATTTCTCACTCCTCCCCAACCCCTCCTCCTCTCCTTATTTACAAAAGCTTTGTTCCCATTTTTTCTCATTCTCCCCCTTGCTTTCTTTCCCCCTCTCCTTCCTTAGTTCACCTTCCCATTGGAACATTTTCTTCCTATTTCACAACATGCATACATATTGTATTGTCTCTCTGGTGTGAAAAATCAAAAGTGTGAATAAGGACCAGAAAATGACTTCTTGTCACAGGTCAGCATGCTGGCAGTTCTCATTCGGCACACATATTTGGCAATCAAAGCTGTCTTCTACATTTGATTACTTCCCATTTATTTTTAAGGTCTCCAGAGGTTAGTGGATTAGAAAAGTAAGACTGTTCTATAGATACACTTGTTTAAAGGTAAGTAAACTTTAAAGCGGTATCTATGCTGTAGGAATTCTCCAGAAAATTCATCAATTTTTTAGAGAATTTCATTGCATTCTACCTAACTGACTGAAGAATTCATCCTCTGAAGCCTTTGCTTTGCTTGGCAGAAAAATGAAACACAATTATTTAGAAATGGTAAAAGAGCATCATTCAGAAGCAAATGTTTTCAAAGATTAGGTTAAAGAAAAAATAAGCAAAAGGAATACTTCCCATGTTTTGGTGGTTATCTTCTTTCCTGATGTCTCTTTTTTTCCCCATTTTATGCAGGGGCAAGAATCCTGAATGAATTGTCTTTTTTTGTGGTACACCTAGAATAAAATTTGTGTCACCAACATTTTGGCAAAAATCTTCAAAATCTCTTTTAGGCCCTTCCCCAGTGAGGACCAACAAGTGAAGAAGAGGACTTTACTGTTTATCATAAGGATCAAACTTGCTTTGCTGATAGCATTGCTCTAATAAAATAATACCTAATGGCCTATATAAAAATAATTTGACAGAATTCCAGCGAAGATAGTGGTCTCACTGATCCTAAATGCATTCTCTATTTTATATCTTTATCATTGAAGTTTTAATTTTCTCTTGCCTGTGGATAGTGGGCACCACACAAACCTGAATTTCTCATTGTTTCATAATGTTGTGTTCTATTTTAAAGTTGTAAACTTAAATGGGCACTCGATGTGATGAATTCCATTTTTCATTTGCCACCTGCCTATCTGTAGCAGCTGCCCTCTAGGTTTAAAAGGAGAATTAGTTACATCCACCATTAATTTTACCACTTTAGTTTTTTTTGTGTACTGTCTAAAAGAAAATGTTCAGATTCACATTTAATTGAAGAAGCACATTAGCTGGTACCCTGTTCTTTGGGGACAATATTGCTGATTATGCTTATGGAAGCTGTTCTAATCAATAAAACTAGAGACCAGACTGAAAAAAAAATCAAGATCCCTTTATGTCAGGTACATTATATAACTTTTATTTTAATATGAAAAGATCTTTATCCAGATCTTAGGATAATTAGAGCTTAGGCAGAGAGGTGTGCACTGGAGTGACTTTCAGACATCCACTGATTTCCTTTGAAGGCTAAGACTCTGAAATTTAGAGCTAGATACTGGTTCACTGGAGGGCAGTCTGTATGAGAGGAAGGTGAATTGATTTTATTTGCTTTCCAAAGGAAAATACGGTAGGAGGAGAATCCCATTTCTGACTAGTGTTGAGGAAGAAGATGGCCCAGGGAAGTGGTCTGCACTCATTTCTGCCAACATCAAGAGATGAAGGCCCCAAAGTCCAGGAGGCATGGGGGTGCGGGAGTACCAGGTAAACAGAGAACGTTCTGCAGACTTTTATTCATCCAAAAATGACAAGTGGTTCTTCATAGGAGGAAATCTTTTGTTTTACCCTGTGTACAGCAAAAGTGAGAAAAATAATTAAAGGTTTGTTCTGCCAAGAATTTCACAGATTACATAATCACCATACTAGCCTCTGACATTGGCATTACCATCATTTTATGACTAGGTAAGGGGGGGTTTAGTGAGTTACACATTTTAATTAAAATCACACAGCCTGGTGTACATACTACTACACTGCTATATTACAGGGCTTTTCTAACATACTGTTAAGATATATCAGCACCTGTATCATAAGAGATATTGGAAAACCTATAATCAAATAAGGATGTTCTAATTCAGAAAATCCAGGGTCTAGGGCCACAGTATTCATGTGTCGATGAACTGTCTAATTTACTAGAATCTTTTGCTAAACAGTAAAAAGTCTTCTATTTTGTTGTCTATTTCAAAAATACTGAGAAGTGGAAAACTTATTTTTTTGGTTTTGTTTTTCAAACAGTTCATTTAAACTGGTTGACCAGTTTAAATAAAGTGTGTGTGCTGGGTATTAGAATAGAAAAAAAGAAAGGAGTATTGGGAAAAGACATTAAACAGATAAGAAGTATAATTACAACTAAGTATAATACAAAATTAAGATTTTATTTTTAGAACTTATTGACTCTGTTTTTCAACACAAGGGAGACAATACAATATTCCATATGTGAGTCTAATTTATTTCACTTATGAATATGGTCTCAAGTTGCATCCCTTTACCTACAAAATCTTCAATTTATCCTTTTTTATAGCTGGGTAATACTCCATTGTATAAAAATACCACATTTTTTTTAATCCATTCCATGGTTTAGATTGTCTCCAAGATCTAGCTATTACAAATTGTGCTGCTATAAACATGGGTACACATATATCACTGTGGCATGATATTTACAATTTTCTGGGAAAATGCTCAGAAGGGAAATAGCTGGATTGAATGGGACCTCCAATCCTAGTTTTTTGAGGAATTGCCACACTGATTTCCACATTGATTGTATCAGTCTGCACTCCCCCCAACAGTAGAGAAAGGTTCCTTTTTTCCCCACAACACTGCCAGCATTTGTTATTGGTTGATTTTTTGATTATATGTGCATATATATATACATATATATATATGTATATATGTATATATGTATATATGTATATATATATATATATGATAAATAACTATACTACTAATCTCTGGTAGTTCATCAAAAAGAACATTTTGTGATCATCATTTTTATTTTGTTTTGTTGTCTCATTCTTAAAAAATTTTCATTCTTAACAAAAAAAGGTATAGTGACATATATTCACCTGTCTTGTAACAAAAATATAAAACTTATAACGCTGTTATTCTGTTATTGCCAACACAAAATCATGTTTTATTGTACATCAAGAGATGAAGAGGTTGCAGCCCATAAAAATTCACCTATAATCACTCATGTTTGGATATCTTAGACATCAGTACAGATTGTTCCATGGTCAACACATCTGCATTGTTTTTAAGCCAGTTGAGCCATGGTTTGTGAGCCAGTGGTGTGAATGACTCTTAACTGAACCTTTCTGTCACATTCAGATGTGAACTGCTATGTCCTTATGTTATTAATGAAATAATTTTCCATTTATCAAATGGAATAGTATGGAATCAAAGATGTATCATATTCAGGAAAATGTAGAGAAATAACTCTTTTAGGTTCCTGATGTAGCTAGTGACTTCTTTGCAAAAATAGATGTAGATATTTTGTATTTAGCATCACCAAACACCTCTGTTTCAGTCTTATGTTCTTAACTTGCAGTACCATTATCTCTTCTTCCAAATTCTTGCAACCTGCCCTGAATGTGGTTGCCAATTTTGTGTACCCATTTTTTTTAGAACTTGATAGTTGGAGCTGGGGGTAGCACATGCCTATTATCCCAGCACTTGGGAGGCTGAGGCAGGAGAATTGCTGTGAGTTTGAGATCAGCATGGGCTACATAGTCAGTCCAAGGCCAGATTGAATTACATAAAACAAAAACAAAAACAAAGCAAAACAAAACAAAAGAAAAAGAAAAAACAAAAAAGAACTTGCTTGTCATACTATTTAATTGTGCACAAATTACTTTGTGTTTTTTTCACTAAGATAATGTATCAGGAAGCATTTTAAAACTCTCAGAGCATTTTGCAATATAATATGCAAGTTAGGGGCATTTTTCAGTGTAACATGCAAGATACAATAAACTTTATATGTTCAATCATGCATTGTCTAGCTCATCACAGAGATAATGATGATTACAGATGATATGAGATGAAGAAGATATGTCCTACTTGTATACACCTAACACTTATATTGCCATATAAACTCATGATTAGGAAGCAACGTAGCTGAGTAAAAAAGGAGAAATGCCCCAAAAGATTTCACAACATGAGCTATCCCTCTTAAACACTAAGCAGGAGTTTAGCAAGATAAGGGGAGAAAGACGGGCTCCATGTGGGATACTCACAGGTATAGAGTAAGGACAAGTCACGCTCAGGGAATGAGGAAAAGTTTTGGCTGTAGAATATTATGAGGCAGGTGAAAGGAGGGAACAGGGAAGGCAGAAGACTGATTAATTCAGTGTTCTAGGAAACACAGGTTGTTCTGAAAACAATGAGAAAGATTATTTAACAGATAGATAATTGAATCTGAGGCCTTACAGACTCTTTTTGAACTGAAAGGTAGTGAGACTAGAAGTAAGAAGAACGAAGAAGACAGATGGTGAGTTCTTAAAACAAGTATGCCTCTTCAGACTCCTCAGTCAAACTTTAAATTCTTTGTGGGACATTAATGTAATTTATGTTTTGCTTGTGTCTTTCTCTTTTTTTCTTAAAAAAATTTATGTAACAGTATTTCTTAGAATGTGGCTTTCTAAGTGGATTAGGAATTCACTTGCACAATGTGGTCTTGACCCAGTGAAGAGGAAATCTTTGCTAAAGCTCTGTCTCTCTAAGTAGCATGAAAATTACCACCCTTGGGTATCACCCTGTGGGCAAAAATATATTTTAATTCTTTCCTTAGAAACTGATGCTTAAACCTTTATCATCAATCTTCAACACAGTATCTTTTGGTTTTAGGTAATTTTAGGATTCATGAAGATCGAAACAAATCTCAAAAGCATTACTTTATTTCACTTTATTATTGTTATTTCTGGTAATGTTTCCTCTGTTTAATACTCTGTGGTCATCATACTGAATATTCTGGGGTATATTCTCATTTAACTGTTATGCAGACACTTAGGAACAGGTGTGAACCATCGTCTATTTTTGTTTAAATGAGGAGTTTGGGGCACAGACAGTTTAAAAGTAACTTGTCCAAGTGCAAATAGCTAAAAGCAATAGAACTTCACTTGATTTTCTGACCCTAAAACTCATGGACTCCTAAAAACTGAAGTGTCAGGCAGCATTAGCACAGCATGGTGGTCAAGTGTCTTAGGTCTGAAGATTCCCTTGTGGTGATTCTAAAAATTTTGAAGGACTCTGAGCAGGCTACAGGGAAAAAAAAAAAAAGAAAAAAGAAAAAAGGAAGAAAGAAAATATTTAAAAGCCAGAAAAATAAATGAGTTTGAAAAGGATGCATACTGTCACAGTAAGTGTGTAATAAATATTTTTGGATTAAATGAAATATAAACAGAAAACAGGAAGCTTTTGCGACAAGGAGTTTTCAAGGTCCTCAACCATGGTTTGGGGTCCTATCCTTCCTGTGGGAGAATGTCGCACACAGGGTATGAACTGTTTCTGTGGATTGCAGCTTCTCTTACTCCCTGGCTGTTTCTGAACCTGCTAATGAATGCATAAATTTTTACCCACTGGTTTTTCTTTCTGATTAGAGTCACATCAAAAGACTTCTAGTTTCCTGAACACTTATTATTGCACTTCAAATGCAGAATCAAAGAAGGAATGACCTAACTATAAAACAGACTGATTCTGATTCTAGGTCTGAGATTCACATATTTGGTAAAAGCAATCGCTCTTGTGCATAAAATATGTTAAAATAACATGAAAGATGACACCACAGGTTGTATATGAAGGAAGGGTGCTTTGTTATAATTTGATACAAAAAATGAAAATCCCACTTGTCTCTTCCTTCTTCATTATTTTTTTTCAAATCAGCCCTGTTGGGCAGGCTCTAACTTGTGGAGAAAAAGTACAGTATATAGAATGAACAGCAGGATATTGTAAGATAAGGAAAGTTTTTTTGTTCTAATTACCTCTATTGACCACTTAGCCAGTCTTTTCACCCTGTTATTTTGTTTTGTGTACTATTTTGATATATAATTGACATTATCAGAGCATTAGTTTCTCCCATCAGAAGGCATGTGATTTGCTGGTAGTAGCAACCCTATAGATATGTCAAGGACAGCAGGCCTAAGGATGCAAGCAGACTTTTTCTGCATGACAGTGGTTTGCTTTCTCTACTCTATCTTTTTTTCTTGAAAATGTCATTGGAAGTATTGAAGTATGGTACTTCAACTGCAGTTCCTTTATGCATCAAATGATTATCAATTGCCTGAGCTTTGAAAGTGATTCTTTCTGTAGAGCGCTATGTAAATATCTGTAAGATCTCTGTAAAACGCATTATGGTTTGTTTAAAAATTATTTATGCACCTTTAAGGTTCTCTGAGATCTCCAGGTAGGCATAGGATGTGCAGAGATGGAAAGAGAACTTTTGGCCTTTGTGTGGGAAGAGACAAAATTTGAGCTTCTTTTTAAAAGTTTCTAACATCATTGAATTTTTTATGCTCATTATCCAAAGTGATGTGCACTTATTTGGTTTTCATCAGAAATATAATTTCAAATGTTTATAAATTTTCATTATTAATTTTCTTTTTCCTGCCTATGAGGGTGGTGGGAGAACTAGCAGGGTGGAAAATAAGCTATAAGTTAGAGACAGACTTTCTAGTAAGCAGCTCTGTGACCTCTGCAAACTCATTTCTTTGCAGCTCTCACCCTATTTCATATGAGCTAGTTGGGTGTAGGAGCTTAAACTTAAATGCCATTAGCAGTCTGTGAAAAGAATAAAACACAAAAGATAAGAAGAATTAGATCTGTGGTAATTCAGAGGACACATGTCAACTCAGCCTAAGAGTAGTAGAGATTTAAGCACACTTAAAAAAATTGCTGCCACAGAAAACACATCTGTGGCCTAAAACTGCCAGTTTAGCACTCTCAGCACATATGATTATCCCCCTCCTTCCACCTCGGATCTCAGGCTTTTGACTCTACAAAAATACTTTGAAAAAAGGAGAATTCAATACCTAAATGACAATTTATAGTAAAGGAAGAAAGGAAAGGAGCAATTGTATAAAAACAAAAAAATGGACTTAATTTAGATAACACAAAATACCATAGTTAAATAAAAGTTTGACATGAATAACTAGTGTGGGCAGGAGTGTTATGGGCAGAGAAAAAGGGTAACATAACCCCTATGTGCCCTGTGAGAATATCTTAGGCAGCATCAGCAAGTCATCTTGCCGTGATCCTCAGCTTCAGTTGGGCCCTCATTACAAAATAGGTCTGAGAAATCTGTGAGACACCAAGAGCTTAAAAAAACCCAGAAAATTATTTTTTTTGAGGAGAGGCTGAAGGATTGTGAATTGATCATCCTGGAGAAGACAAAGGAAGATGAATTTGATTTGCTTGTTCATCAAGGACAGGATGTATTGTTACATGGAAACCATGAAGCAGTTCCTGCTCTACCAGTGAAGACAGCTGGAATAAGGGAGTTGAAATGACAGCCATAAGAATGTGACTGGTCCCAAGTGATGATCAAGAAAAGGCAAGCGATTGCTCTGGTCACCCCAAAGGTGAGCGGGGAGTGCTGTGTAGCTCAAATTGTGACTGACTGATGGACAGCAACATAATCCTCATCACTCCTACCGTTTAGTTGCTTCCCTTAAGTAGAGCAGGCAGATGTCACAGAAAACTAGAGCCATAGGTCCTTTTGAGGAACTAGAAACAGAAACTTCAAAGCCACTGAGAATATGAAAATTATTTTTTCTCTTTGAACTTTGCTTTTCTGAGCTCTGGGTCTCATTTTCATTCTCTGGCTGCTTGCTTTATCTAATTTACATGGCATGGACCTCCTTAGAGCAATAGATCAACTTGATAGACCAACTCTTAACTCCAATCTCAAATTTCCAAGAGAGAGACACTTTATCACCTGTTGCCTCGTCAAATGTCACCTCCATCCAACCAGCTGTACTGTGGTGTGGAGTAGGAATTACTGGGTTCAAGATTGGTAAGAGGGTCTTTCAGCCAACATGATGTCATGAGTTGAATGACATTTTTTCAAAATTGATGTTTGAACCCTAACATCAAATATCTCAGAATATGGCTGTATTTGGAGATGAGGTTTTTGAAGAAGTGATTATGTTAAAATGAGGACATTATGGTGGGTCCTAACCCAATCTGACCAATGTCCTAATAAGAAGAAATTTGGGCAGAGAGAAATTAGGAATGGACATGTATCAAGCAAAGATCGTGTGACGACAAAATAAAAAAGGAGATACCTGTAGGCGTATGAAGAGAGACTTCAGGAGAAACCAACCCCACTAAACTTCAGACTGTGAGAAAATAAATTCTCTCATTCATACCATCTAGACTGTGGTATTTTGTTACCACATTCTAGAAAACTATACTGGTATTTTTTTTTTTTTTTTACTATTCTAGAAATTTAGTAGATGGTCAGTGTAGCTCTTGGAGCAATGAGGTTTATTGTAAGCTGTGCTGATATTCTAGTAAATCAGTGACACTATAATATTTATCATTATTATCATTATCCATGGCAACAGTAAGTGATAATTGCACAGAGGCAAATGTAGCTATAGTCTCCCCTTCATAGGAGTTTGTAACTAAACCCAAGTCTTGTACTTTTCTATGGTTGGAGTAAAAAGTGTAGCATCTCAGCCTTGCTGCTAAATTACTCAGAATTGTATCTGCTGTGTACTTGATTGGTACAGAAACTTCAAGGAAGGGGAAGCCAGTATGCTGTGCTTTTGTAACTCTAGCTACTGGGATAGAAGAATCTACCAGAACCATCTTCACTGATCATACATTCCCAGCTCCAGAAGCCCAGCACTGTGCATCCTGTCCTTCCTCTGCTTCTCCACCTTTGACTATCACTAGTGGAACTATGCAGTATGTTTACAACTCACTTTATAGTACTGATTTCTACTGGGACTGGCTTTACTGAAAAATGGGCATTATACATTACTGGGATGATACAAACCTGTAGGACTAAGTGCCTTTCTCCTTGCTTTCATATGTTCACCTTACTTCCTCAACCCTGCTTGCCTTGAATTGGGAGGACCTGCTCCAGGGTTGCCTGGTAGTGTAGGGCTGACTGTTAACACTGCTGAATCTTTCCCGCTAGGTCCACTACCCCTCAGGATCCCATCCCTTGATGACAACCTTTCAAAAGGCTTTAAAACCAGATTGAATATTCCAGCTGTTATTTGCAGAGGTCAGAGTTTCTCCCTCGTGGTAATTACTTTGTTGTATTGTGACCAAACCCATTCAATTCCACAGTTATTTGTAGCATACCAGAAAAAAAAATCTCTCCCTTCTGATCTCATCTGGACAAGTAATTATTTTATTCTAAAATGGTTGATAGCTTTCTACTACAGCTCTTATTCTAAATGTTTGGGGGTCAGAATTTCTCTTATTCTAAATGTTTGGGGTCAGAAATGTATTTGATTTCAGATTTGGGAAGATTTTAGAATATTTGCATTTACATAATAATATATTCAGAGATAAAATTTATGTTTCATATATATATACTATACATATAGCCTAAAAGCAACTTTATAAATGTTTTAAATAATATTGTATATAAAATAAAGATTTATACTATAGGATTTCTACTTGTAGTATCATCATATTACCCAGAAAGCTTTGGGTTTGGGGACATTTTGGATTTTAGATCTTTAGATTATGGATACTTACCATGTACTTACAGAATAAAGCCAGTTTCTTAGTGAGTTACTCAAAGTTTTCTAGCCTGTAACCAGCCCTCCTTTCTGGCCTTACCAATAATCACTGCCAGCCTCAGAGATCTGATTGCTTTTGCTTAGTTATTACTGTACTTCTCATACTTTTGCTTGTCTAGTGGTTCTTTTCCTTACCATCTTTTTAAAAGTCTAGCAATCTTTGCAATCCTGATCAAATGTGATCTCCATAGGAATATATGCTTGATCCCCCAATTGAATCTGTTCTTTGTGAGTTCCCATTAGATAGTCTGCATAATCCCATTAGAGCATAGATCTACGCTCATTGCCACCTTTAGAAGTATTTACCTCAGCATCCTGTACTAAACTCTCTGATGTCTAGAGATACGCATTATCTTCCTCTGTATCTTGCCAATATCCATCTAGTGATTTAAGAATAATGTTTATTAGGCACTTATATGACATGATCTGTGCTAAATGTTCAATATTAATTATTTCATTTAATAGTCAATATTTTGAAATAAGTAACTGATACTGGTAAATTATTTTACCAAGATTGTATAGTTTGTAAATATTGGAAGCTGAGTTTGTACCCATTTCTCTCTGACTTCAAAGCCAAAACTGCTCCCACTATTCTAGATTGCCACCTTTTGGCACTTAGCATATGAATGCTGGGTTGATTCGATTTGGATTAAGTAGCCTTTCCATGTTAAGAATTTATTTACATTACAGTGACCTCATGCAACTGTCCTGTAATGAGAAATGCTGCAAGCTGCCTCTGCTGCTGCTGCTGACTTCTTTAATTCCTAGCCAAGGGGGTTGCCTAACAGAGGTTCAGAGAGATTCAGAGCCCCAGAGTGTCATTAAGGAACAAGGAACATTGCTGATCTCTGCCCAGCCATGCAGGAGCTGAACAAAGGTGATGTGCTGGGTACATTTGCTATGCTAAGGCAAGAAGAGCTGAATGTTAACCAGCACATTAACCACACTGACAGATGGTCTGCCTGGTTTGGGCTCTTAAACAGACTCTTCCTATCTCACAAGCTTGCAGCCGTGTATCTATTATTTCGAAGGGAATAAGATAAGATACAGGCTTAGATGGCAAATCAGGGTACCCTGATCAATAGCTAGAAGGAAAGGTTAAGCTCTCTGAAATTTTAATTGCCTTTATTTTTTGCTTGCCCAGGATGCCAAGCCTCCTGTCACAGCAGCCCACCCCCATCAGCACATTTAAAATCTATGTTAACATCCTGGTGCCAGACCAGAATGGTTCCTTGTTATAGTTTCACACATAGCACTGAAAATGGCTACCACCAACCAGTCAGGTGAGCATTCACTCTGAGGGAATTTGCTGTCCCCTTGGGTTAATTTTTGTTGGCTTAGTGGGCTGATTCTAATTTGGACTAGGCAAAATTTAGCCTGCCTGAGGCTGGTGGGCAGGTGTTGATTTTTGTGACTGGGTAGCTTGAATTGCTAGGACATCCAGATATTGCAGGCTGACATCACTGCTGCATCACCTCAATAGGAAAGTCAAGTTCTGTTTGCAGGAGACATGGGGTTGAGGTGAATCCCATCCTGCACTTGTCTGACTGACAATGCCCTGACATATCATTTTATATGTATACATCTCTGTCTATCCTCCTCTCTGTCAGGCACAGGTCCATCCCAGTGAGCAAATCTAGTCAAATACAAATATACAGAACCATATCTCCACCCTCAAATTGTAGGGTTAGGGTATGATGAGATACATTTAAAAAATCTTGATAAAGAAAAAAAGTAGGGCGCGAAGTGTCAGTTTCCCCTCCACTTTTGGTATCAGGCAACTATTTAGTGTTCAGCAGTTTTTCACATAGGGTCTCGCTGAATTCTCACACCAAGCCTTTGAGATAGTTTTCATAGTCCTTGATACAGAGACTAGAAGGGTGAGGGCTGGTGAATATAACATAGCCAAAGTCATACAGATTGTAGATGGAGGAGTTGGGATTGAACACATGCTAATCTGACCCTAATGCTCGCCTCTGTGTGCTGGGATGAACTGTCACATCTCTCAATGTATTTCACACTGCCTTTCCTCGGAAATAAACCAATTAGTAGCAGGAGGAGGTGAAATGTTAGAAGGAATCAATATTGTCTCCTTTACTGCTCTGTTAATGGACAGTTCTATGTCAAACTGCCCAAAGCACTTTAAGGGCTCTTAGAATACCCAGATTCAAAATTCTTAATCAATACGTCCTACAACTCCAGAAGGAAAGATTTGTAGCGAGGGTAGAATCATCCTGACTGGCGACTCAGGGCATTCACATTTCCTCCATATCTTTCCAGGCAGAAAAGATAATAGTGATTCAAGGTCAACCCAACTGATTATAAAACCCAAAAGGTACAGTTGAGTCAATATATCTTTGCTGTTTTGAATGAAGTCTTCATTGGCTGTTAAAATTTTAGTCTTCTGAGTCTTACAAGCTTTGGAAATGGGCCAGGGCAATTTGTAACCCTTATGACAGTGTAGTCTAAGACCAGATAAAATTCTGTTGTTGGTTTAGGCCAAAATATTAGTACTCAGTCCCCTGGCATTCTGGATACAGATGGCAGAATAGATGTGAAAGGCACAACAAAAAGGCTCTAAGTTTTCTTATCCAACCCACAAAGCTATATCTTGTTAAATAACTTATAGGCTGGCCCTAAGTTCAAGCAACTCCCCAAAAAGTACTAAAATAGATGAGATACGTTGGGGTATGATTAGTAGGAGATGCAGAGACACAGTTATTTGGAAGATTATATTCCTGGGACATAACTGAGGATCATGGAAGCAGAAGAAGGGTAGGAGGAGGCAGGGGGCAGGAAAATTTGTATACAGTGCAGTTTATTTTTGGTTCTTCATGGCATCATTGTGTGTATTTAAAATAAATTTATGAAATCTTTTTTGGTCTTTCATGATTTTTTTCTTCCTTTCCAAGTATGCTTTGTTTTAAGCCAGAAGAAAGACAAGTTTATTTTTTAAACACTTGTTCTAATAACTAAAATCACATTGAGGTCTGATTTGTAACAGATTTCTGTAGAAGTCGAAGCCCAGCTCATTGCTGTATTATTCATTCTCCTCACTATGTTTTTGGTGGCCATAACGGACTCATTGGTTGGTTGAAATGCACTGACAGACCTCAGGGCCCTGTTCTCTTCCCCTTCCATTTGGTCTTGTTTCTACTTAATACTTGTCCCCACTATGTAGCTGTAGAGACTGAGAATCCGCAAGGTATGTTTTCTTCATGAAATTTCAGTAGTTAGGTCTTTTAGAGATAGTGCAAGGTGCCTCGTGATCTGTTTCCCAAAGTCCAGTGGAAGCTGATTTCTACCACTCAAACCAGTCAAGTAATTCATCTCCTTTGGAATTTGTTGTAGGTTTAGACATGCTGGACCAATTTAAATTTTTGAGATTTGCTTGAAGCCCTCAGTCTCTCTTAAGATACTCAGTTTTTCCACTAACTAAATGAAGAAAGTATGAGTATCTAATACATTTATTGTTGTAAAGATTATGTGAACTATTATTTGGTAAATACCTGGCACATAGAAGCACTTAGTGAAGGCTTATGATCTTATGATTGCTCTTTAAAGTTTGCCTAAAATTTTTAATGTAGAAGTATGTGGAGGTGTGCTTGACACAAATGGAAGATGCATGCAAGGATGCATAGACAAAGGTTGAGTTTACTCAGTATCACAGTATTACTTTTAATTGGCACTCTAATTATTTAAGAATATAAGAATGGTTAACAACCAAGTCTCTACCTCAAGAATACTTTCAAGCCATTAAAATTATGTGGTAGAATTTTATTTTGTGAAACTCAAGGCACTTTATGATTTATTATGTGAAAACAGTGGGTTGCTTCCCAAAGATATAGATTCATCTAGGTATATGAATATAAATAGAACTGTAAAACAAGCATATAAATGTAGACAGCATATCTACCAAAAGTAATAGAGATGTTTTTAAAATTTATGGACTTTAAAAATACTGTATGAGTAGCACACAGCTGACTTCATTTTATTAACCAAGGAAAGTACGCATATTAGAGAAAAAATAAAATCACTTCTAATCTTGCTAAAAATTTAGTGAAAATCTGGAAGGGGAAAACTTACAAATCTTAAAATGTGATTTCACTTTTATTTTAGTTATTAAGAAACATTTCAAAATCTTTGCTTCATGAAAATGCATTGTTTTGAGTAACTTTAAAACTACTAAATACATATAAAGTAAATTACTGTACTGCAGTTCTAAGCTCAGATTCCCATTCAGCTCCATTCAACAAGTATTTATACAAAAATGACTAGGTGCTGGGCACTTTGCTAGATGGTTTGCAAAAACTGCCCCTTAGTTTAGATTGTGTCAAACCATTCCAAATCAAAGAAAGGGAAAATGCATTTGACTTGGTTGTCTCTTCTGACAGGAGGGGAACTGAGGATTCTGTCTCCACAAGGCACTCTGCCTTGTGGACAGTGACTGAGCCAGTGTCCTCAGGGCAAATGCCCAGCTACATCAGTTAGGTCCATTTGCCTTCATTCCTAGCATTCATCGTTCTGATTAAACACACGTAACTGAAGTGTAAATAAACCTGACCACCAATACAGCTTCAAGATAAGTCTCCTATCTCTCCTTCCAGTCAGATTACTGTCTCAAAGGTCTTCCTGTACAGAAATTCTGACTACATGTGGAAGGAAGCTCAAAATATTCAAGTTAATTTAAAATAGCTCAAAACTTGAACTGAAATAAACAGTTAAGTTCAGTTTGTTCAGCACATTGATGCCATCTTACAATTGAATACTACTTGTGATCTGATGCATAGAAATAGAGATTCTCTTTCTTGACTCTGTTCTTTTTCAAATAAGAAGATGCCTACCACAAAGGGCCAGATAAGATAATGTATCATTTCAGAACACTGGAGAAAACTCTTTGCAAGGGGAGATGAAGGGTTTCCTTTTAGCCCTTTCCCTAGGACACCTCACAGTATTTGGAATGGTGTTGAAACTCACTGTAAAACATAATGCCAACATTTTACAAGGGGGAAAGTGAAAAAACAAAAGAAACTTGTTTTGGTTCTCAAAAGACTTTCATATATGTCTCTACTAATCAGTCTTTAAAGGAATTCTTTAATAACAATATTTGCAGTATTCCTTAAGTTGAAAAATGAGGGTAGAAAGGCAAGTGTAATGATAGTAGAAGTCTGGAAAAATGAAAGAGGAGTTTAGAAAAAAGGTATAAAAAGCACAGCAGTGTAGTTATCGCTTATACTCAGGACCTTTTTAAGATATGGAGAAAGGATGACAAAATAGGATTTTGAATTTGTAGAGAAAGTGAGAGGGAATATTTTGTGCTTTGTTTTATGTGCGGTATCAGTGCAAAATGAAAAACAGAGACATCAATTATGCTAAAATAAAAGGGAACACTAGCATTAATGGATCAGATTCATATAGCATCCATCTGCTGCTAGATATAACTAACCATTCATATGATTTAAAGTTTTGCCAATAGGAGTCATTTGCCACACAGCCTGTTTGCAATGTCATGAGTTATGGATGAGAAGTTTTACTGTGATGGTCTTGGGGCCCCTGTCTTATCTACAAGGTTTAGGCTGTCACCTATGATCTGATATAAAAATGGTTAGTTGATCATAAGGTTTTATCAGAAGTAGATCAGAACTTAGTCTAATAACAAATTTAAAAAGAATTATAATAGGAGAAACAACTGATTCCATTTCATTGATGATTTTATTTTACTTTAGTAGTACCCAAGATGTAGTCAAATTTTGTAAAAAAGTTCTACTCTACTCTGTTTGGAAGCCAGGGGGGGATATTTATCTTCTCTACAATTATGGTATACTTACAGTGATAAAAATTTATGGGGCAAAATTGATCCACATGGGTAAGCAATCTAGAATATTAAGAATCTCTTTTTTTTGTCTTATTGGTATTATAGCAGTGATGTCTGAATAGAAATAGTGGAAATAGCAGAAATAGGAATATTTATTGTGCTCAAAGTATGCCAGATCCTGTCAATTATTTTTATAGTGAAAGGCTCTGAAATTACAATTCAGTGCATATTATTTTGTTTTTCATCACATATGGAGGTAGTTGCTATTATTATTTCTGCATTTTACTGACCAGAAACTGAGATTTAATGTGGTCATTACTTTAGGACTCGATAACCATAAAAATAATGGATATGACTTAAGAAATTTAACATTAGGCTCTATGGAGCTAAACTCTTACTTATTAGAATCATATAAAATCGTGGAATTTTCTGAACAAATTCTCTTTTTTTCATTTTATTTGCAACAAAAGAGATTTGGCAGTTAGCAGGTGTATATACTAATGTAGGAGATTAATACAAATATTACAGTCAGACACCAAAGTATTTGGGTGATAATGGAAATACTTTGTTCTTTTTTTATTTTTATTTTGTGGCTGAGAGATATAAATTCATTGGAACACTGGGGGATGATCCACAACAAATTGAGACAAAGTGTAACTGTCTTGAGAGTAATGAAATCTCAAGCAAGGCAAATTTCTCACACAATGAGATTTTAGGCAGTCTCATCTGCTATTCTTGGAGTCTACAAGTTTGGTAAAGAGCTAAAAAAGTGTGTGTTGAGCTCTGCACAGGAGAGCTTGATCAGAAAGCCCAGTAACTGAACTCTTGCTAAAGCCTGAAGCATAAACTGAGAGGGTACCCCGCCCTCAGATTTCTGTTTATCTTCCAGCACTTAAGGATTTTTATGAAAGAATGGAAGATGAAAAAAAGAACTGGAGGGGCCAGGGATTTAGCTCAGCAGCATAAGCGCCTGCCTGGCAAACACAAGGTCATGAGTTCGATCCCCAGTACCAAAAAAAAGAAAAAAGGACTAGAGGAAGAAAAGATGTCAGGATTATGCATAAAAGGAAACTGACTCTCTTATTCCCTTAGTTACATGATTGATCCTCCATATTCACATTAATGGATTCAACCACCCATAGATCAAAACTACAAAATAAATTATACTGAATACATTTTTCTTACCATTATTCCCAGTGTAACAATTTGCATAACATTTACATTATATTACATAACATTTACACTATTATAAGTAACCTAGAGACCATTGAGAATATATAGGGGGATGCACACAGACCCTATGGAAATATACTGTACTGTTTTATATTATGTAAAGAATTTGACTATCCATAGATTTTGGTGTCTGTAGTGGAAAATTGTTAATCCTGGTATTTATTATGAATACTGAGAAACAGCTGTTCTTAAAAATAGATACTTCATTTTTTATTCAAAAACACAAGTTTTTGTTGTTGTTTTACTCATCTGCTTAAGTGTTCTTAATGTATGTGCCGAAGCATATATACACAATGAAAAATAGATTATGTGTTTAAACTTTGGAAATTTCATGCTACTCCCCCGACCAAAAAAAGCCTGTTTGGCTAATCAAAAGGGCTGAACTATACCTGCCTAAATTCAATCCTGAGTCCCATCTTCCTGCCCATATTTATAGTAAAGCTTCAGTAGAGATATGTAACATAGTGATATTGTCCCAGGATGGATTTTTTTTTTAAATGATATTCTTTGGGCTAATGGAAAAGTCCAAGTGTTATCATTTATTAGATGAATTGTTCTGCATTTTGGGTCATCTTTCTCAATCTCTGATATTCAAAAGTATTTTTAATATACAAGCATTTGCTCACTATAAAATGCTATGAAGGGAAAATCCATGTTTTTGGAAGATCACAGACTACCTTGAATGTTATGAGCCTGACTCTGGGTCATTGGGGTTTCACCTAAACTTCTTGGCCTGGACTTTTCTTCTGAGAAATTTCACTGTGGATAATCATCTCAAAAAAAAAAATGCAACTGTGTGCAAGTAAAAAAACCTATTAAGTTTTCCTCCTTTAAAAAAAAATGTTTCTTGATGTACTCTTAAGATTTTTACTTATCTATGCTAATTAGTCCTACCTTTTATTTATTTCTTAAGTGTAGATGTCATTATTTCTGCCAAGCATAAATTATATATTGCTTGTGGGAAAAATTTACACAACAGACATAGAGAATGAAAGCTCCCTAAGATCTCACCTTAAAGTTATGGTAATAAACGTAAAGGGAAAGAGACAGCCTTGTCCATTAATTGGCAAATTCAGGCTTCGTAAAGAACATCTAGCTGCTTCCTGGGTGCAGTGCAGTTAGGAAGTACAAAGAGGCACCTTGCAGAACTTACTCTTCAGTGTCTCTGCTTCTTCCTCATAAAGCCGTGTGTGTGTGTGTGTGTGTGTGTGTGCGCGCGCGCGCGTGCATGTGTGTGTGTGCATCAAAAGTTATTCACTCACTTCTCTTTTCTTTCATCTTTTGTACCTTCTGTAGTGTAAGTTGATATACTTCTGTTGTTTCATTCTCCAAAATGACAGGCTGTGGATGTAACTCATTAGTAAAGTGCATGCTTAGCCCAGGGTTCAATCCCCAGTACTAACTCTCCCCTCCTAAACCCACCCAAACAAAACAAAGTCAAGCACAAACCTGTAACAGCTCCTCACAACATTGACATTAAAGAGTGCAGTAAATTAACCAAGAAGGAAATGTTCTACGCCAATATCTTAAAACTACACTATACTGGAAAAATGAAATAACTGAATAAAAGCTGCTTTTGAAGGAAAGTGCTATTTTTTTCCACTGGTTGTGCCAACAGTTTTTCTAAAGTGTGGCCTGTATGATAACAGTAGTATGATATGACCCTGCCCCACCATTTAGCCAAGTATTTAGAGGGTAATCTTTGAACATGCTATATTGTTCATGGCTTCACTTCCTCTGCCCTTGTGAATTCACATCTTTATTTTTTCTTTTCCTAAACTACTGAAAATAATCTCTTCAAATTCTTGCAATTGCATGTTTACTTGTGTGTTACTCTGACTAGACTATAAAATCTAGGACTGCAGAGATAGGGCTTTATGCATCTGTATTTCCTCAGCATTTCCCCCCATGCTTGGAAAATAATCATGCTCAACAAAGTTTGCCGAATGAATGAACAAATCATCTGGAGAAATAGGTTTTCCATTCGGTTTCCCACTATGCTGAGGCTGGAAACACGGACGTTCGCTAACTGAGGCATTCTTCTGGTTGTGTGACATTTCCTTTCAATCTTGGGTGGTTAAGATGGAAGGAAAAGAGGAGTCTTTCTTATAGCAACCATCCTTGCAAATCTCTTTCTATGCTGCTTGCAAGAGGTATCAAAGGCACATGCCTGAGTTGCCAAACCTTTGTTATTACTTTCCCTTTGCAGCTAGGGACTAACAAAAGAGTTTTTTGTATGTATGACTACAAACTTTGATCTAGCTTGATTGATGTGGATGATACCTTGTTCCCTATATGTTGCCAGAGACTATTGTATCATGCAATAAGGGGACTTCTGTGTGACAGCTTAATGATGCTAAAGAAATGTATGGGTTTATTTTATTAAGCGTAATGTATTCTTAGCAGATACTGTTCTGTGTGTGGGTTCCACAGTTGATACTCTCTTACAGCAACATAATTGTATTGCTTTGCAAGTTTCACACTTATTAAAGGGAGCCTGAGTTCTATTATCAGATTTATGAGTTCTGCTTACATTCAGTACTATTATCCCAACATCATCTTTCCATTAGGCCGGACGTCTTAGTGCCCCTGCCTGACAGCTGGACCTAAAATTCTTCTTCAGGGTGCCTTGTCCTGCCCTATGTAGCCATTGGGTGGCTTTCCCAGACACAGAAAAGCTCTGTGAGGGCAGAATATGCCGTTAAATTCCTTACTATTTTTTACCCCCAAATGAGATGTGCATACCACTGTTAACTGTAGGTGGTTCACAGAGAAACATTTATAAATTTTGTTAGGAAAAATAAAACAGGCATATAAAACATTGGATTTAACAGATTTAATATTTGTAGGCAAGTGACTGTATCTATTTAAATTTTAATAGTGATATAATTTAAAGGAAAGTTTAAGAAAAAGTGCTAAAAGTTGTGAGGAACTGGTTACAATTATTAAGGTCATATTCTAATAACTGAAGAGTACTGAGATCTAGAATAGTTTATGATACATGGTAGGGGGTTAGTAGGCATTTGTTGGGATGAATGAATAAATAATAAAAGTAACAACAGTAACTAAATTTATTATATGCTTGTTTTATGTCCAGTTACTATTTAAGAAGTCTTAAATACAGCATTTTATTTGATTCTGATTTATAAGTGCTATTTTATTTTCATTTTATAGATGAAGGAGCCAAATCATAGACAATAACTCATGCATGGCCAATCAGCTAGGGGTGTTCTATCTATTCTCTGCTACTAAATTCCATGCACCCAAGTATATTTCCATGTATCTCTAGATATTAAATGTTAGAATAGAGTTTGCTTTAAATTTCACTGCCACATGGGTTCCCTAAGTTGTTAAAGATGTACAAACACATTAAAGGTTAAGTCAGTTAACTCTGTTGTGATGAGCAGCTGCCAGTATTGCACATTTAGTAAATCATATGGGAGCTTATGTTGGAACCTGGTTAAACAACATGTATTTTGTGAAGTTTTCTAAATCTTTGTTTAAGCTTAATTTTCAGTTCCTTCATTGCTTCTCTCATTAGAAACTCTTCTTCAGTTTCATTACAAATACAGGGAGAATGTTCTGTTGTGGCTCAAGCTAAGATTTCCAAGGACCTCAGCATATGCTGAATCAAATAATACTTTATCACAAATGAGTCTCATAGTAGTGATGACGCTTGATTCTGGAAAACTGTGTTGCTTGACTTAAAAATAGTAGCTGTGATGATCATAAGACATTATTGTCAAAAGTACATAGGAAAACTCTGGCTGCAAGTGAAATGGAAGAATTTTCTAAAACCATTATACTATATTATGTTGGTGAATTTTACATATGAATGTGTAGATACACTAATAAATATCATAAGCTGATATTTGCCTGTTTCACTTATATTGCATATGTCTTATACCCTTACATTAACCAAAAGCTTCCCCCCTCAGTTTCCTTTAGATTTATGGAATGTCTATTCAGTGCCATGCTTAATAACCCATTTATCAGGATAGTAGGAATGGACTAAATATTGATTTTATCTCACAGCCTGACAAATACAACCTGGTATCAGTTTCAAAAGCCTTTCCTTAAATCTTGAGGAATCTCAGAATAACAGTTAGCTTCTGATTCCTACAGTTGTAATTTTTCAAAATTTTACACTGTGTGTCTTCTCTATGACTAGTCCCCCTCTGTGAAACTGAGCCTAAAGAGAAAAGGCATTTGGAAGCATACATTATAGAATTTTCTTAGTTTCATTAAAATTATAAATCATTCCTCACATTTGTTCCTTGGTGTACTTCATTTGCTACCTGTAATAAGATATGAGTCTTGATATTTAAAGTAATTTCAGTGGTGAGTGACATTTCTTAAGTTATGAAAATGGTTGTTTTCTCCTTATTTACCTTTTGATTTTTCCAGACTAGCTTCTTCCAATGAAAAGAAGGCCAGACCAGAAATGGATGATGGGGATTATGGGAATTTTGTATATAACCCAACTGCCAATTTGTAACAAAAACTGTTCTCCTTACTGGGAAAAGCCAACGGTCTCATCCTTGATAAGTAAGACTGGGAATGACATTTGAAAACCTTTCTTCTAAAATTCCCCAAAATGTAGGCCATGATTCATCTGCTTCAAAATCTCTGGGAATTTTAATATACAGATTCTTACTATGCATGATAGTTTACTCCATCCCAGAAGTTAAGGAAGGATTTCAAGTAGCCAGTCTGGGCCACTTAGCAAGACAAAGTCTCAAAAATAATAAAGGGACTGTAGGTAGAGTGCTTGTGTAGCATATGCAAGGCCTTGGGTTTGATCTACATTGCTGCAAAGTTAAAAAAAAAAGTCTGTAGATTGTAGACTATAGAATCTCCAAGTGAGACAGGAAGACTAGGAAATAAAAATTTATTAGGAATTCCTCAGTAAATTCCTATGAACACTAGGCTTTGGGTAAAAGCTTTAGTGTCCACAGACTGCAAGTAGTAAGGCACTTACCAGGAAGAGACTTATCAGTGGGAAACTAGGGCATATGCAACAAACTTCTCTATTCACAACCACGTAAGTGAGCTGCAATTTTTAAATTCATTTGACATGCATCTTTCTGCCTCAGCTGTATAGTTATATAACTTAATTACTTCTTAGTTTGATTTGATGGCCTTATTCTATTAGACAAGATATGTTAATTACTCTGATGGCAATATGTGGTAATAATGGCTCTGTTACATTAATAATTTCAAGATCGTGAATAATATGCAACACCTCTGTGTCTGAGCCATTATTAATTTGTTTCACCAGTGCTGAAGTGTTTAAAATTCAGTTTCAAGCATGTCTTCTCAGAGGAAAAAAAGAATAATACATGAATGGAAAACCCTTCCCTTTATTCTGCTCTTAACTCTGTCCTTGCTATCACAATTAGCTGTATACTCTACCTAATTAGTGAAATAAAAATCCCATTTCATTTTATTTTTCAAAAATATAGGTATATTAAAACAAAGTCTTTGCAGATAAAGAAAGGAGAAAAGTATGGCAATATAAATTTCTGGAATTGCATCACTTATAATGAAACTCAAGGGATAAGAACAACCTTATCAGTAGAATTTTTAGTATCCTGAATTTCTCAGTAGAATCACATTTTCTTTCCTAAAAGAAACATGTTCTGCTCTTCTCTTACATAATGATGAAACAGTTGATACTTGGACAGAGAAGGAGTTAGCACCTGTTCTGTCTACCTACCTACCAAATTCAGTGTATATAGGAACCACATTCAGTGCCCACAGCTGGTTAACCATCCGAGATTGACCAATCAGCTTATCTCATTCTCCTGGGCATGGTTATAGGGTAGCAGAAGATATAAAATTGCTCCAATCCTAGTTAATTCTAGAACTTTGTAGGACAATTGAGAAAGATATGTAACAAGAACAAGGGGTCATAAACTTGGAGTAACTGACACCCATTTTGCCTGGTCTCTAACAAGTACTTAATAATTAACAGGAATGTTGATGTTAGTGATGATGATGATAACAGACAGGAAGATTTTGTGAAAGATGTATTTACAGACCTCAAACCACTGCAAATGTCTATAACAGGTCATTAATGAGTTTGGTGTTCAGTCTTCCAAGTCTGTCTCATTTACTTTTGGGACCACGAAAGCACCTTTCTTTTCAGAATTTCCTTTTTCTGATTTATGCTTCCCCTTTCTCTCCTTTATCTAGTTGTTTCTTTCTCCTTCTGATTTTTACCCTGACTCCATAATTTAGTGAAAGTTTTCATTTAATATATTCCTTAGTCAATTAAAATCTACTACTTGAAAATCACAGGCCCAATGTATATTTATTAAAATTTGTATTTCTATACCATATCATACACAATGATATACATTGATAATAAGCAAAAAAGAGTAATTATTATAACTGAAATCAATAACACTACCAAGACAATACTGATGCACCCTCCCAAAAGAGAGCAGACTGAAGGCAGAGGTTATGTCACTCCCTGTTCACTGATGTGTCACTAGCACTTAGCACTATGTTTTAAACAGTCACACTTGGTAAATATTTTAAGAGCACAAGGTTCAAATTGTGGCAATGCAAGGCACAGAAAGACAAATAGTGTATGTTCTCATTCAGATACAAAAGCTAACAAAGTTGTTTTCGTACAAGTAGAGTTGAAGAGTAGTTATTAGAGCCTGGTAAGGGTACCAGAGAGGACAGGGGAGGAGTCTGGGCAGCAGGTACCAAAAGATAGATAGATAGATAGATAGATAGATAGATAGATAGATAGATAGAAGGTGTAGCATGGTCAGGTTACTGTAGTTCATAGCAATTTATTACATATTCTTAAAAAACTACAAGAGGATATTCAAAACTTATGAATGAAAAGAAGTGGTAAATGTTTAAGAATAAAGAAATGTCAATTATCCTGATTTGGTAATTTTTTCTCTCTCCCTCTCCATATATGAATATATATGAATTATATATATATAATTCATACTGTCCCTGTAGGTATTAAATTATTATGTGTGAATTTAAAAAGTCTTTAAAACATTGGGGCAATTCTAGATTTCTGAAGATACACATGTGCAAGAGCTTTGAACTTTGAAATGTGATTTTTAGCCCCAGCTTCTATCCAACTGCCTGCTTAGTATCTTCATTTTGATAACTACCAGATATCCTAGAAGGAACATGTCTAAAACCAAGCTCTTGATCTCTCCATTTATATATATTTTTCCCATTTCCAGAATCAGACTCTTTGTATTGGTTGAAATTTGGAATGTGTTGTAGAAAAATGATCATAGATAACACATTATGCCTTCTATCAACTGCCTATTTCCATCTCCTACATTCACTATGGTATTACTAAAAAGCTCCCCAGTTCCAGCCAGCTATTTCTATGCAGCCTGAGGGTCAGTGTTCATGTTTAATTTCCACTCATGAGTCAATACAGTTATTCCATTTACTAGCAAAGACCAGTCAAATTAGCTTTTAAGAATTCACCAAAAAGGATTTTGTTTTTAATAGACTCTTTGGGTGCTGTCTATGTTTAAGATAACATTTTTTATAGACCAGACCTTTTCCCTCTGATTATTTGAACAAATATATGGTTACAATAACACACACAAACACACACACAATCTTTGTGTCTGTTATCATCATCACTAACAATACACACACACACACAAAATCTTCGTGTCTGTTACCATCATCATCACTAACATCAACATGCACACATGCACACACACACACCCAGGCACACACCCTGCCACTACAATAATTTAGGCAGTCATTATCTTCTTGAGCTGGCTATGATGGACTCCTCTCCGTCTCTGTCTCACAGGAGATCTTTCAGATCACAGTAATGCTGGATAGACTTCTGAAGGGACCTTCACTGCTTTCAGAATGTGATCTAAGTCTTTCAGCAGGTTTAAATGACTCTTCACATTTTCTGTCCCCATATCCCTACCTCGCCTACTTCCTCTGTTCTTCACCTGTCTTCTCTTCTCCTCCAACTCTAGGCTCTATTGAAACTGAGCTACATGCCTTGTCCTCTTCCAGTTCTAGGTCTTGTCTTTGACTGAAATTTCTTTTTGCATTTTTTTCCTCCCCTCAGCCTAGCTATTTATTACTTCTTTTTCACATTTTGTCTTGACCATGACAACTTTTGTAAAGTATCTACTGGTGATATGTCCTGAGGACACACCCTTCACCTGAGCTTCCAGAACATTAACTACCATCTTTGTCAAAGCCCTCAGCACATTGTGTCATAACTGCCTTTTGACTTGCCTGTTCCCTTGTCCCTCAGCTGGGAAGGTGGTGAACTTAGGAACTATGTTTCATTCATTGCAGAATTTCCATTGTCCAAAACCATGTTTGTCACACAGGAATTCAATAAATACTTGTTCAAGTAAAAAAAAAGGTTCTATGTTAAGGCTCTGCAACATATAAGTGTTTCCATGTATGTTCCATTTGCTTTCATACAGAACCTTACCAGGAGGTTGTTTATCATTAATGATAACGAGAGCCACAGTCAAAGTTGTGTATAACATAGGTTTTCTAATGATATTATAAATGAGTTCACTCACAACAGCAACTATGCTTTTCAAAATGTTCTGCAGTTGTTGAAAGGAAGACGTCAAAATGACACAAAGGTGTGACTCTATGATCCATCCTAAGATGGTTGCCTAAGTCCGTAACAGTAAAGTTCATGGAGCAAATCGATTTTGAGAGGGTAACAACGAATATAGAATATCAGTGTCATCAGAGATGATGAATGTCAGAGACTAGCAGGAAAAAATAGAAAATAATTATCTGGTAGAGGAACAAACAAATCTATAGTGTAAATATTTAAAAAATGGTTATAACCTTTTCCATCAACTATGCTAGTTTATGATGAGTTGAAATATGTTTTCATCCAGCTTATCAAATTCCACTCACTATGTGCAACTCAAAGGATTAAAATTGAAATGAGAACATTGTGTCACAGGTAAAATTGGACATTTTAACTAATCATGCTTCCTAATTTCAATGCTTCTGACTATTCTCTGACTGAAGTAACTACAGGGAGGTTTTTATCGGTCTTCTTAGCTGAATGTTCACCACCTGGTTTGAGATTTAGTTGGCTTCATTTGGAGAAGAGAAAAAAGAAAAAGAAAAACTCTCTGCATGTACCTACCAGATCTAATTCTTTGTTTCTTGGGTAACGACCTATTCTAAGAAAGAATTTTAGAAGGTAAGAGTTAACAAAATGTTTTAAAAAATTAACTTCAAACAATAAAGGACCTAGAGAACACATATGTAAAGATGATAATTTAGGGTTTTTCTGGGCCTATGATGTAATGTTATGATCAACACTCAATATTTTTGAGATATTTAAGGTATGGTTATTGGTTATGTTTGATGTTGTTGAAAAGTTCTAACATTTTTGAGGGATGTTAGAATTTTGGGAAAACTGAGCATTCAGCAGAGAAAAAGAATTAAAACATTCATTTTTACTCATAATAGAAGCAAAGTATTGTGAGCGGGAAGCTGTGGTGGCAGTTTTGGTAAAAATGGAGATTTTGCTAATAGGTCCATGAAACCAGCTTTCTTGGAGGCAGTGTGTGGTGCTTCCTGATGCTGAAGATTGTTGGTGACCTGGATCTAACAGCACATGTTCCAGTGATTTGTGAAGTTTGGAAGATTCTGAGTGCATTTCCTTGCTCTGAATGACACAGTTATTCTATCACAAGGTCTCATAACTTCTCAGATCTATCCTTTAGAATATACCTTCATGCCTTTCTGCCTCTTCCTCAGAGCTGAACACTGATTTTCCTGACTATTGCTATCTTCTTTGGGTAGCTCTCCTGATCTTCCCTCTCTTTCTCATTAAAAGTTACAGACCTTTCTTTGTGTTTCTATGGCACTCAATATAAAGCTACATACACACAGTATTTTAAAAAACACTGAAAAAAATTTTGAAAAGAATCACTATTCTTTTAAATAATCATTGTTAACAGTTTTGTGTATTTTCCCCTTAAAACAGAAATTTTGCATGTTGTTGATTTGTACATACTTGAATATAAACATAGATTTTTTTTAAAAAAATCACACTCCAAAATATCTTAGTTTTGTTAATCTATTTCACTCCACCTTTTAATGCATAAAAGTCTGCTTTATTATTTTAAACAACTATCTGATAATTTTTCCTTCTATTTTATAATTATCCACATTCCAAATTACAACCACTTTGCCTTTTTGCACCTTTACATTTCTATAAACACTGCAATGAAGAATCTCTGGTGAATTTGTGCAAGTACAGTTTCAACTTCCTAAATAGTAGGATTTCAGGGCCTGCAGATACGAGCTTATTTAATATCAGTAGGTTAACTCTAAAAAAAAGTTACATCAATTAGTCTGCCAGCAATAACATCACTCTACATATAAAAAAATTGGTTTACTTTTTTCTCTGCTCCAACTAGGAGGTGAGAAAATTGGGTGCACAGCGGTGCTTTTTATCTCTTGATTCCTGCTGCCACTAACAGTGCACAATAAATATTTGCAGAAGGAAGAAATGAAGAATGAAAAGGTCTGCTCGTATTTTATCCTTTGTAACACCATCAGAGTTATGTCAGAGGCAATATTAAAGTCACAGGTTAATATGACACCCAGACTCATTTGATAATTCATTCAAAGGTGCCTATGTGGTTGTGAATTCACCAGGCAATTCCAAAGAATCTCCTCATTAATCTTATTTAGAGGCCCAGGAAGAAGAAGAAGCAGCAAAGGGGAAGAGATACTTCCATAATCAATCTATGTCTCCTTTTTTGCAGAGTGGGACATCCCACAGGGTCAGCAGACATTCTACCTGGTGATCTGAGTATGTGGGAAGGGACAAAATGGTAGGGGTGCATAGGCTTTTCTTTGCTCCAAGTAGAAAATGTGTATCCCTGATGGACAAAGAGCTGAAATATTAACTTTGTCCTGTCATTTTTCACCCGCATTGCATCATCTAATGCAAACTGATTGTGGCTCTGAAGTGCCTAACAGATGGCCTCCCAGCTCTTCAGCCTGATCATCAAAGCATTCCATTGTCCAGCCTCAAGTATGTACCCTGCTGCTCTCAACTACTCCTGATAGCTGGAGACTTACTGTGGGCTTTCCGGACCTGCTTTCTGGAATCATTCTGCCCTATTCCCTTATGAAGAGATTCCTAATCTTATTGGATTTCATCACTGCAAGGCTTTGGTATAGCTATTTTTTTTTAATAATTGTCATCTGATTTCTTGTTGTCTGTTTCACTGACACCTGTCATCCTTAGTTTATATTGGCTGTCATAGTGATTTTTAATCTGATTTTTTAGTGAATGAACTATACGTATGCTGTCCATCTGTATTCTAGCCTGAAAACTCAGAGTAATTTTTAAAAAAATTTTTACCTCTATTGCTTTTCAGAACACGCTTATTTTGAATATTGTTTGCATTACACAATGCTCACATCCCCGGGGGAGGCCAGATAAATCTTAGATGTATTTACTTTGTCTTGTATGATCATGGGCCTGACGGTTGATCAGCCCTGACTGGTGCAGTGGAGAAGTAATGAATGTCCTAGATTACCAATTGAAGTTGAGCTTTAATTTTTGGTAGCTAGGTTCACTCCAAAGCACCTATGTGCCCCTGTAATCTTTAGGATGCTTCTTTTCTGCAGGCTGATAGGATTTATGACCCTAGGGTTAGAAAAGCATAAAAATGAGATAGACCTCCTGAAAGGTTTGTCTCTTCAGGTTAGTGTTAATGCAGAAGCCTTATTTACCCACTAGATTCCAGGACCATAAAAAGTAAATCCACAGCAGAGTGCTAAAAGATGGTTCTTGTTCCAAACCAATGCTGCATCTAAAACTGACACTGCAATCAATGAAAACATTTTATTGGCCCTTTCAGGTTTTCCTACAGGAAAACACAGAGCTCTATTTTGTACCAAAACAGCAACAGATTTTGTTGGTGGCCTTAAATCAATCTGTTAAATATATTTGAAGGAATGTGGGTATTAGTGAAGTTGGATAGGAATTTTCAGGTGCCAAGAAATAAGCTTCTAGAAATAAACAATCAATCAAACAAACACATAGACACAAGTATTTACATAGGTCTTACAAGTTTGCAAAATACTTTTGTACATCTCATATGTTCAATCTGTCAGGTCTAGGAAGAACATGGAGCAGGTATGATTTATAGTCACTCCATTTTAGACTTAAGGGTGTATTTTGGACTAAAAGGTATTGAGGGATACCGTGTTGAGATTCTCATGAGTGGTTATGATGTCTTGTGTATAGTATAATTTATGACCTCAAAAATGAACAGAAAACCTATCAATGCTTTGACTATAAATCCAGCATATCCACAGAAATAAGCGAGCATCTGGAGCTCAAAATAAAGTCACCATTTGTAAGTGTTTAACTTACTGAAATAATGTGGAAAATCTATATGGATGTCAATCACTTAAAAAAAGACATCTAGGGCTATGTCTACTGAGGTTATAAAAATAATCTGAGTCTGACAAGATTGTCTATTCCTTCATTTACTTATTTAAAAATTTACTGATTTTTTTTACCAGACACCGTACCATGGAAGATGAATAACACATAACTCCCCCTGCAATCAATAATAATAATAATAATAATAATAATAAGATAATATCATCAATAGACATTTTAAGATATGTCAGGTAATGTGTTAATCACTTCAGTTACATAAAACTTATTCTCAACAGCCCTTTATGATACAGGCTCTCTTATTATCTCTATTTTTCCAATAAGATAATTGATACTAATATATAAGGGTTATGTAATGAGTAGCAGACCTGAGCTCCATTCTATGTCTGGTGTGTCCCAAAGTTCGCATTTTTGGATCTCTAACTCTTCTTTCCTGTTCTATCCTGGATCATGTCCTAACATAGACTGATACAGAAATGGACAACTTTGTCATAAACCAGGAGATGTTTAATGACAAATGGACACTTGGTATAGGAACACAAAATGAAGAAAATAAATAACAGTTCCAGGTCAGGTTCATCTAGTAAATCAAATTGTTTTAGAATCTTACTTATAGAACTTTACTTGGCAAAGAAGTAAAAAAGTCAATTCTAGGAAGAAAAGAAACTATGAGTAAAAGTAAGAAGTCACATCTAAGAACTTCTACTTAGGTCATGAAGAGAGTATTTATCGATTACTAGTGTTTATTAAATTCCCATAGAGCTCATGGTGCTGTATCAGTTGTCTGTAGATGGGGCTATGGAGTAGATATGGTCTTGCCTACTTTAAACTAGAAAGAGCTGCTCAAAGTTTTATGATATTCAGACCTCAGAGCACAGCACCAACTAGACTGATTGTTTCGACACACTGGACTGATTGTGTCAGTACCTCAGTAAGCATAGGAGTATCCTGAGCTTATGCATTTTAAGGAATTTGTATTAGCTCTTCACAATGCATTTGCTCTCCACAATGTGTTTGCTACTTAAATATTCAAAAAAGACTTCAAGTGATCACCCTATTCACATAGGGACTGGTTGAAAAGCAGGGAGTGTATAATTACCTTGGAGAAGGAAGAGTGAGAATTGTCAGCTGTCAAGCAATGTGCTACCCTAGATGTGAAGCACAGTTATGGGTGAGGAATAGGAGTCTGTTCATTTTTTTACAGACTTGAAGGCTTTGAAGTCTTTTAATTTAAGGTACCATGTTACTGCCACTCATCAATATTGGTTATCATCTCATTAAGATCCTCAGGAAATCTTAACAGTATCCTTAGAGTACTCTGTACCCTTAAGGAGAAGTATAAAGGCTTCAGAAATTACTGGAGAAATCAAAGAAATACACTGAATGTAATTATCCACAAAATGCTTTGGTGTAGTTGAGTTATATTCTTATTTGCAAATTGGAATTTTCCTGAGCTCCTCTATGCCACAGAGTGTTTAAAAAGTAATTTTGTATGTAGAGTTTATGACCTTCTTACCACTAAGGTTATAGGGAGATGACAGGAACTCTTAGTGGAAGCCCCTACATACTCAAAAACGAAGGAAAGGGCCTCTGGGTAAAAAGTAGAGTAGTAAATAGACAAGTTTTCTTCTCTTCTTGCTCTGGTCTCTGTTAAACTCCTCTAAAACAACAAAAGAGAATTAAAATGTCATGACACTACAAGGACAAAGAGAATTGTTTAGCAGATGATATCAGGTGAGAAATGTCAACATTTTGGAAGTTAGACAGTGGGTGTATGGGTGATAACTGACTTAGAAGAGAAGAGAAAACCAAACCTAAGTGGCCAGGGAAAAACAAAATACATTTAAGTCTGTGATTATCCCAGGAAGGGTAGAGATTCTAGGTTGTCAGTTATGTTGGAAGAGAAAAGATCTGGAAAGAGAGGCATTTTCTAAAATCTTGCAGAAGGAGCAGAAATTTGGACAACTGAGTCATTGACCTTCTCTACACAGCAGGATCAAGCATAAATTCATCAGACAACTTAATGAGGGAGGCTTTAGACTTAGGGTAAAAAGCCACTCTTGTGATAGTGTTACAGGCAGCTGAGTTAGATAGAAATATCATAGGCAGTCAGACAGGGCCAGGTCCTCAAAAGAGCCAGTGCAGAAGGCCAAATACCTTGCAGCTGTGGGGAGACAGACACCTCTGCTATGGGCCAGACCTCAAGATAAAAGATAAATCAAATGTATTTACATCCTTCCTAAGGCTAAGCATCAGGAATTGATATTCTAAATAGTTCTCAATTACCCTGAGGAAGCCAGGAGTCACCATCACAACCTCCTACAAGAAGAGTCACTGCTTTTGAAGCATGCCCACTTGCTACGTGACTCACTTCCCCACTTGTCCCTAATTTAATCAATTTTACCTGAACAATTATACTCGTAATCTTATTTGGTGACGGCTGTGACCCATGCGGCTCTAGAGGTTCTTGGGGTGAAGGACCACAAGAGGATGAGAAAATAAAGAAAAACAAAGCTGGGGTCAGGCAGAACTCTTAGAACTGCTCAACCACTATAGCATATATTCCATACAATCCTGAAAAAGAATGTCAATTTCAACTCCACTTCCTAGCAACTTGTTTGCCTGGCTGGCCTGGGCCCCTTGCCTTCTTGGTGTTGGAACGACTAGTTTACATAGCTTGTTTTGGTCTCTTGTGGTTTTCCTTGGCTGGCTGTACATGTGATCAATCTCCAGCTTCAGCGGCTCCCGACGATTGGTGATAGTTCTGTCCCACCTCATGCTCACCTTGTGAGTTCTCATTTTTTCCCCACCTTGTGCCTGCCTCACCACATGGTTTTGCTCTATAAAAGTCCCTACAAGAGATGGATTTGGCAATCCATCTGGGACCCCTTCTGACTCTCAATAAATATATTCTGCTCTTTAACCTCTGTTGTTCCTAAAAATTCATTCTTCAGTTTTAGAGAACATGAACTCACACTGGCCATCTAGTAGGTTGGAGTTTCTTTCCCCTATATCAGTAACACAAGGAGTATAATAAAAAGAATCTGGAAGTCGGAGTACAACGCCTTTCTTCTTAAATATCCTTGTGCTGCATATGGTGGCAATCTTTTGCAATTGTGAACCTTCTGCACTTTTATAATTAATTCCCATGGTGAGCAGGTTACATTTAATAGAAGGCATGCTGCCATGACTAATCGTTATTAATTACCTACTATGTAAAGCATACTCCTACAAGGTAGGAGCTAAGAATTAGACCCAGAAAGAAGACTTACAAACACTGCGGTTCATCACAAATGCAAATAAATAACTTACAGCCAGTATCAGTGGAAGACAGGGCATAGGTAGGGCTGACAGGAGACTGAAGAACTATTTCTATGAAAATAGCTTTTATTTCTTCATTTAACGATCATATATTGGAACTCTAGCATTAAATAGGATAAGGGCATAGAGTACCGAGGAAGGCGGCCTTCCTTGCCATAAAGGAGCTCAGATCCAAGCAAAGACATCCCCACAGCCTGCACACACAGCAGTGGTGCCTCTTGGCAAAGGCTCTTCTGAAACTGACTCTGGTTTGGGTGCAGGGGTGGGAGATAGGCACTAAACCCAGAGAAGGCGTTGTAGAGGAGGGGACCATTGAACTGAGTCATGCAGATGAGAAAGGACCCCTAAGTATGAAAGCTAATAAATACGCAGGAAAGTAAGAAAGGCTGTTCATAGGAAAGGATGCAACCTGCTGAGAGATAAGCAGGCATGGCTGGTGTAAGATGGAGGATGAAGGCACCAGGAGAAAAGGGACATCAGCAGGCAAGCAGGGTCCAGAAAGTGAAAAGTCATGCCGAAGAAATGCCGTAGCTTAGAAAATGTGAGTTTTCAATTGTAAGAATTTGGAATTCCATCGGTGAGTAAAAGTTAAAATAATAAGATACTTCAAAATCCTTGATGGGCAGGGTGTGACTCTTTTTCCCATAGGAATAGCAGAGGTACAGAGCAGGGATGCTCTAAGTCCAGTGCCATCCATCTAGTTTAACTTCCACTGGCATCTTCATACTGACAGAGTTCAGGCAGTCGGGCTGTCTGTGCACCAGCCCTTGGAGAAGCAGAGCTGGCATAAAGTCTGTTTCCTAGGAGTTCTTTCTCTTTGCTGATGCTGAAAGAGCTGGGATGCTGTTGGAAGAAAACCCTGGATATCTGAGGACCACATTCTGGTACCATAGCATCAGTACAGGCGATGAGAAAAGTGTGAAGTATGTGGATACCTGCCCTAAGTCCGTAGCTGTGTACAGCTCTATTACTCTGAGCCTGTTACAGGTTCATGAGAATGAGGCAACTGGGAAGCCCAGGGGAGCATCTGCATTTGTATGGCTCTGGATTATGAGCAAGCCACCATCATGGCTTCTCTAATGTTTCTTGCTTTGATCAGCCTTGAAATTATTTCAGAGACCTCTTTGGCCCTGGTTCCATGCCTGGTAGATGACCTAAGGCCATCACTGCTGTGCTCTGGTTACATCCAGGGCATTATTTGAAACCCTGGATGTTTTTGTATTAAGTTGCCAGATTTCAACAACAGGAACATGATAAGCCTGTTTCCCTGATTCCTTCTAGATGAAAAGACAGACTGTTCTATCAGAGTAGTTTTAAGAAAGAGAGTGTTTTTTCACAAGTTATGAATCCTTTTCTCCCATATCCTCCATTCTTCTCTTTGAAACCTCATTGATTTTGATATCCTCATCATAACCTCATGCAACACTCCCCAACATGTTCCTAATCTTTAGAAATCTGTATCAACGTTACTGAGATCTGAAGAATTAAAAGGTATTTGAAATTCAGTACAGAGAGACTGCTACATGGGTGGGTGTTATTTACATTAGTATCTAATGGTAATTATTAATATATAATTTCATATTATGTTTTATTCTTGTAACATTTATAAGAGTAAATTTCTTTACTATCTTTGTAATCACTATCTCGGTAACTATTACATGGTAATGCATTTAGCTCATGTATCATACTCACTTTACTTGTGTTCCAAATATTCCAGTATTTCAAATCTTCAATTTTAAATATTTGCAAGTATAACTAAGTCTATAGTAAACATCTTCTTTATATAGTTGCTTCTCCAGGATAAGGGTCCTGAGATAAAACTATAGGAGAAAAGACTATGGGGAAATTTTTAAGTCCTAATAATTATTTTCATGTTGCTTTCCAAAATATTATAAACTTTGTATGTCACTAGTAATGTGACTATGCCAATATCACCAGAATTTCCCCAGTAGTATTCTATGACTTAAATGTATTTTGTCTCTTTATTCTACTAATCTCTTAGGGATAAAATAATCCAGCAAATTTGCCTTAATTTGAAATTCCATGGCTAGTAGGAAGAACGAACAACATTTTCTCAAGCACTTAGCATTTCTGTTTTTCTTATACACATATTTCACTTATATACCCCTATTTGCCTTATATACATTGTTTTTAGTTTTATGTTTCTGGTATCTGAGTTATTCTTACAAAGCTTAGTGATTCTTTAGAATAGTATAGTTACTAATTACTTGTATGCAGTATCAGGCATTTATAGATAGCAGTAACTTCCATTTTAAAATATTTTTTTACCCAACTTAACAGGAATTGCTCCTTCTTATCATCATTTAGTCCTTTCTTTGCTGCCAGCTTCTTTGAGCAAGCAGCCCTGACTTGCTCGTACAAGCTCAAGGGGAACATTGAGTGGCAACAAGATGTCTAGAACCAGGCTCCTTGGGTCAAGATCTTGGCTCTGCCACCTGCTATGTGGTTTTGGATGAAACAGGGACAATAAAATATAGAACTACTGTGAATGCTAAGAGAATTCATACAAGTAAAGTACTTAGAAATAGTTTTTCCCCATAGGGATAATATATAAATGGAGTTATTATTATATTAGAAATATGAGTAACAGAAGAAAATATGGTTTGAGTTTTTAATGGGTGAAGAGAAGAGGAAACACCTTGGTCCATCTGCATAGCTTTCCCCTTTCTTAGCCATGCTGATTGATTATGCTCCCCCTCTCTTGTACTTTCATTAGTGCATATTTGCAGTGCATGATGATTACATTCACTGTATGGAATTGCTACATGTACAAATTATTTTTCCTTTTCCCTACATCCACCTTTTATTTTTTCAGCATCAGATTCGCTTATTTGTCCTACAAACCCTTGTAAAGTTAATTATAATGCATATAGATTATAAACCAGACTAATAGGCCAAAAATATAAAACATGTAGGGCAACTGCAGTAAATCCATATCATTTAGAGGTATTGTCCATGTTGGATTATAATACTATTTTTTCTCTTATTCTCTCTTTATTTCCCTGGCCCTTCTTGATGCATCACAGAATATTGATCAAGACTCTTCTACATAAATTCATTTTAATAAATTACTGTACCTGGAAGAAGAAGTTCTGAGGAATTATTCTCTAAGTACATTAAGTTAGAGAATAAAAATAAACTCACATATTAAATACTAATATCTCATAATGGATAAAGCATGAATTTTGGAGACTGCTTAGCCCAGGTTCACATCCTACTTCCATAATAAACTGATGCAACCATAGACAAGTTGCTTGACTTTTCTGAGCCTCATCACAGGAGTTACTGAGCCACTTTGAGAATCAGATGAGTTGAAATAGCTATGTAATATTCATGGAACATAATAGATATTCAGTAGGTTATAATAAATATTTAATATTAAAAAGAAGGCATGCATGATTCTCTTTTCTGGTGAGATTTCTAGTTTTGCCTGATGAGAAAAATGAAATTCTGTGGATTTGGAGAATGGATGAGTTTGAAGTGCTCTTTAAGTGCAAAATATAAGGCTTACAGATGCCTTCAACTGAGGTAGCATGACATGAATCAATGCTTCACAAAAGGAATATGCAGAATAAGTGTGTCACTTGCTTTGGGGATTACTAGGATGATTAGATAAGGCAATGCACATAATGCACTAGGCAGAGTACCTGGTACGAAGTCTTGATAGATGATTGGTGCTGCTGCTGATCCAGGGCAATGCTAATCCCATCAGTGCAGTAACTGATGGAGGTTTAGGGGTGATGGAAAATGAACTAAAAAATTGGTCTTGGGTTCTGATGATGGAAGGCTAAAGTGCTGTTCTCTGAGACACATTCACATGGTTTTGATCCCCTTCACTTTAGTTAAAATCTTTTGAAGAAGAGTAAGAGGGCACTTGAAAATACATAACAATTAGTTGTGGCTAACAAGAAAGATTCCAGCGTTGTGCTCTTAATGCACTGAAGAACAATTAGCTCAATTTCTTCATTCCCTGGGGCTTAAACAAGAATTGTTCCAGAGAAATGCTTTAACATATCCCTGGAACCAACTATCTGAACCACCTAAATAAATGTCATATCTGATCAGCAGAAGCATCTATCTCTTATCAAATACTTTGCCTAAGTGCATCATGTACATTACCATATTTAATCATGTTAGTATCCCAAAGCAAGTGACACAATGATTCTCATTTTAAAAATGAGGATACTGTAGCTTAGAGAGCTTGCAGAGTTAGAAGGCACTGGGGCTAAATTAGAACTCAGGAATACTTGTCTCCAAAACTACTCTTTCTCTGACACCACCTCTACATTTTCTTTGCACATTCGCTGTTCAATTGCCATCTTCTCTTCTTTTTATCCTACTTACACATTTCATTCTCTTTCTATCTCACACCTCTACTGTTTTTCCCAGTCCCTCAGATGTGCATTCAATGCATGTGATATTTATAAAATACAGGTAATATACCAAGCACTCGGATGAGTGATTCTATTTCTGTTTTTATTTCTTCATAATGCCATGGTATTGGAAAAAGTACCCAATAAGTTCATAACCTTGTTAGATATTGTTCAGGCCATCAAGGAATTGAATATGTTTAGGACTCTTTAGCTAAATCTTTCCGGGTTGGGAGTACTTTGGCCTATTTCTTTCCCATGCTCCCTTTCCAGAGATGTGGTCATAAGGGAGGAGCCCTCTGAAGGAATTAATACCACTCTTTCCACTGTTTTCCATGAAAACATGGCTGTAGGAAAGCCAAGAAGACAGTCTTCATTAATACATGAATCTGCCAGCACTTTGATCTTGCACTTCCAGCCTCTAGAAATGTAAGAAATAAAATTTTGTTGTTTGAGCCACCTACTGTAGTATGTAATATTGTGGTACATCCCCATGAGTTACCTAAAACACCAACTTTCTCTAACATTATGACCTTCCTGGAGTGAAGGATGAGATGGAGGAGCATCCTTTTGCTGTCCCAGGTGGGGTGGCAGAGGGACAGCAGGGTACTATCCCTCCCACTCAGCTAGGGGAGAAGTGTGCTCCAAATCAGACATATGCATCAGGAGGAGTTACAGTAGAGAATGGGCGGTGGACTAACAGGGGACTCTTCCTTCTGTCTGTCCTTAGTTCTTCCATAGACCCCTTTGTGTTGTGAATTTGATGGCACAGAGAATGACCTATTTTCTCAATAAAGACCTGAACATCTGCGGTGAATGGGCTTCTGTTCTAGATGGAGAGGATTAATTTCTCCACAAACAAAACCACCTTCCAAAGGGTATTCACATGGTTGGTCTTTGATTTCAAAGAGCAGAACAGTTTGTGTGAATTTGCGTATTAACTGTTTGGTTTATTGCATTATGATGGGGACGTCAGCCGCTCTACACTCCTATTTCTTAACCATAGCAGGTAAAGAGGTTGAATTTTAGAGACCAGGTTACTCCTTGTTTCCTGTGGCAGATGCTCATGTATTTATTAAATGAACAAGTTGTATGTGCCTGACCCAGCAGGAAATATAAATGCTAGTCTATCATTGTTTGTCACCTATTAATTGTTCACATCTGTGTAACAATGGGATCAATGAATTAGTTTCATGAAGTCACATAAGTCATTTTACGGGAATTTTTCATAGTATATTATTGCCATCATCTTTCTTTCAGAGATGTCCTGGGACTGTATGATATGGGAACTAGCCACAAAGTCATGTTAAGAAGTTTAATTAGCAGAAAATGCAATATAACATATGTCACACATTAATTTTATAGCCTGCATACAGATTAGATTTTGAAATTTTCTGAATTATTTCAGTCTGTAAATCCATTTTTTCAACCATTTTCTGAATTATTTCAGTCTGTAAATCCATTTTTTCAACCAACCATTTTTTCAACCATTTATTCTTATGTAAGAAGGCTACAAACCTTAGTTTATCCTTCCTGTCACTCATGTGTGTATTCAAAAGATATTTGTTGAACACCTGCCCAGGCTAGGCATTGTGTGCCATAACCGGAATATAGCAGTGAGTAAGCAGGTAAAAGTTCTGCTCTTAAAGGGCTTATATTACTTTAAACATATTTTATTAGTTTGTTTAATATTTTTAACATTTTTGGGTAGTTGTTACATGTGTTTAATAAAAATCAATTTCAGCGCCATTACCCCTTTCTCCCTTGCCTACATCCTCTCATGTGTCCCCTTCTTCATCTCCAGAAATCTACCTCTTGGTTTTATGCCCTCTTTCTTTTTATTAATTAATTAATATGCTTTCATTAATTAACTAACATGCCTTCATTAATTAATTAACATGCAATACATGTTATATTTAGCTTTCTGGGTCTAGTTTTACTTAACATGAAGGTTTCTAATTCCATCCATTTCCCAGCAAACAACATGATTTCGTTCTTTGTGGCTGAGTAATATCCCATTGTGCATGTATGCCACATTATCTTTATCCTACTTCTGTTGGTGGGCATCCAGGCTGTTTCTACACCTTCAATGTTTTGAGTTATGCTGCTGTAAACATAGGTATGCATGTATCATTATTGCAATTAGTCCTCTTAATTCTTCTGCAATACGCCCAGCAGTGGTATAGCTAGACAAAGTGATGCTTCCATATTTAACCTTTTGAGGAATCTCTGCTCTGATATCCACAGCAAGTTGTACCAGACCATGTTGGAATGTTCTTTTTCCTCATAATCCTCACCAGCATTCATTTTTTTCTATATTCTTTCTGAGATGAGACAGAGTTTCAGAGTGGTTTTAATTGTCACTTCTCTGATAGCTAGTGGTGTTGAGCATTTTTACATATACTTTTTGCCCATATGATCTTCTTTGGAGAAGTATCTATTCAGTTCATTTGCTCACTTTTAAAAATTTGATTCATTATTTTCTAGGGGTTAAGCTTTTAAGTTATTTGTATGGTCAAGATATTAATCCTTGATCAGAAGAGTAGTTAGCAAAGATCTTTCATTTAGAGGTTGTCTCTTTGCTGTTGTTTCCTTTGCCTTGCAGAAGTTTCCTGTTCAGGAAGTCCTTGCCTGTGCTAGTGTCCTTAAATGTTTTCCTTATATTGTTTTCCAGCAGTTTCAGTATTTGTGGATTTATATGTAGGTATTTGATCCACTTTGATTTTAGTTCAATTATAGATAGCACAACTGAGGAGCTGAACTTTTAGAATTACTTAATTTTAATATATTTAAATTTAAATAGTCATGTAAGGCTGGTGGCTACCAAAAGAACTAGTACAGTTCTGCTGGCAGAGAGTAACTTTGAACAAGTAAATGCAAACCAATTCATACAATAATTCTGATCCAAACATATTCAGATTTGTATGGGTACTAGAGAGAAAATAAAGCAGTGATACAGTACAAGCAGAGGACAGGGGTGACTTTGGCTGGAGGGATTAGGATGGCCACTGGATAAGGAGCCTGACTTGTGAGGGTTGGATGGGACTGGGCTGTAAGCCGTGGAAACAGCAGGTGTCAAGGGAGAGTCTGAGATGTTGTAGGAGTGACCTAAATGCGCTAACACATTGTCCCTTCTAAGGTGCCCAGCAAAGCCTGTGCATGCTGCCTTGGAGTGACAATCTCATGTGTGAACACACACATAAGGAGCATGTGCTGGGGCTGCGAGTGACCTAGAAGACCCCACTCAGATCTGCCCCAGTTGAGCTGCCAGCTCTTCTCTGCAGCTTTGCTGGTGCATGAAGCAGAGTCCTGTTCTGGTGGATCCAGCTACCTTCTGTTAGCTTCTCACATGCCAGCATTCATGGGCAACAAAGGAGATATTTGCTGCCTAACCTACATTCTGCATCTAAAACTTTCCTGATTTCTCTGGGGAGAGAACTTTATTCCTTTTTTCTGACTCATTTCATTATCTACATTCCAATGCCTGTAACTTTTCTCTCTTTCCACCCAACTTGTATTTTTCTCATTTGCCCTGCTCACCAGCTCACGGACTCCTCTCCCTGCAGCCTCTCCCACAAGACTTACCTGTGTTTCTTTTTTGGTACTATTCACCCATAGCAATACAAAGCACTTGTACATACAAGAAAAATTGATACTTGAAGTTTGGCTGGTAATATTATTATTATTATTATTATTATTATTAAAGATACCATAGTAATTATTAGTACCATTATCATACTGATTTTTACAGGTAATAAAAAAAGGGGAGACCTAGGAAGATGCAATATTTTGGTCTGAATCACTCAAATGGTAGATAAATGGCCCAGCTAAGATATCTGGCTTAGAATTCAATGCTTTTCCCATATACAATGTTTGACCCTCCATTATTACTTCAGCCTGTCCAGTCACACTGAACTGCTTCTCAAGTTTGAGAGTTTAAGGAACCTCAATAATTTGTCACTTCTCCAAGTTTGAGTAGTGTATCTTTTGCTTTATTCCATGTTAAATTATGTAGCCAGAGGTACAGTTACAGTCGTCATCATAATCACACTTACAAAGAGGTGTTCTGTGTAATTTAGAACATGCTTTATTGTTGTGACATTTTTAACTGAAATTAAAACATTAAATTAAAAAATTCTCTTATAGAGTACTATAGAATCTTAAAATAAATCTTTTTATAGATCCCCTGAGCTTAAGAAATATTGATTTGCATTGCTTATTCTAGTTTATGATCTTACTGCAATAAAATTGACCCTTTCCTCATCAATCTGAATACCTACCAGCCCTATATCTCCTACTGTAAGGTAGTATTCATAACTTAGAAAGAGGACTGTCCAAATGTACAAGGTGAGTGAATCCTGGGAGGCTCTAGAAGAGAGGTCTATTGAGGTGATGACTTCTCAGAACCTTTCTTTCAGAACTGGGTTGTGACTGCTATTTCTTCTATCAGGAGCCTCTGGTTCACAGGAAGATCTATAGAATGGTCCTGTCAGTCTGAGATACATGGGCTCAGACTATAGTCTTATTTATGGACCTTGAATAAAACTAATGAATACTTTGTACATTGTGCTAAATCTTTTGTGAATATTGAAACTCTTAACAATCCTTAAAGAGATTGTTATTTAAGCCTGTAGATGATGTATTGTGTTGCTTACCTGTGCTGCTTCTGCACCCTTTGGCTCCTTGGATTTGAAATCTTTTTCTTGGTCAGCTATGTGGCTTTAGGTAAGTTTATTTCTCTATGTCTGTTTCCTTATTTGTAAAGTAGGGACAGTAATGCCACTTACCAGATGGAATTATTCAATATTAAATTGAGTAACATAAAAAATACATAAATGGTTAACAACTAATAGCTGCTAATGTTATTTGTGAAAAAACTACTATTAAGATTGCAAGACTATTAAATGACTCCTTTGTATCCTATAACTACTCCAAGGCTTAGTCCAAAGATAAAGAGGGGCCAGTCTTCTGGTCATCAAAATTTCCACTGTGATGTCCACCATGTAGAGAACTGGTCGTTTACCATTCCTGGACCACTGCCCTTCACTGAAGTCCTATCACCTGATGTGTAGCTCTTGGGTATCTTCCCTGCCTGAGCAAACATTTTTCCATCATATCATATTGGAGTCAACTTAGGTCATAATTGCACTGACTGTGGAGCCCTGAAACCCTGCTCCTAGGCCCCAACACTCTCTCCCCTAGAATGTATGACTAGCACCTTGCACTTCTTTAATCTCAAAGTATCAAGCCATCCATCCACTTCTTGTAAGGCAGATCAGTTTAAACTCTGTAATGAAATTCAATAAAGACATACTTCAAACAGGAAATAGAATGCTAACTTATACATATTTTATTAAGAAGGCTATTTTTAAAAGTTTGAACTTGAATAACTTATGATAGAGTTTGAACACCCCAGATTGACCACAGAACTGGCATAGATTTTTTTGTTTGGTATTGAGAAAAATTTACACATGTATATCATGATCCTTCACTGTCTTCCTGTCATATCTACATTAAGTCCATTTTCTACTGCTATAACAAAATATCTAAAGCTGAATAATATATTGAAAAAGGAGATTTATTTAGGCGACAGTCTTGGAGGCTGAGAATTTAACATTGGTTCACCCCATCTATTTGGCCTCTGGCTACATCACAGCATGGTGGAAGTGTATGGGAAAGGGAGCACTTGTGGTGACACAGGAAGTAAGAGGGACTCAAGGACCAGGCTGGCTCCTTTTATATTAACTTGAGAACTAACCAAGGTTCCATGCAGGTTGCATGAATTCCTTCTGAGAACAGCAGCCCCAAAGAACAAGCCCCCTTCATAAAAATCCCTGAGCCTCTCTCTCAACAGTTCTTTCACCTCCCCACATTGCCACCTTAGGGAGCAAGTTTCTAACACACGATCCTTGGCGGGGGCATTCAGACCATAGCAATGGAACATTTATATTTAGGTTTCAAAATATAAAATAGAAATTGTTTCCTAGGACTAAGAATCAAGAATCTTTAAAAACTAGGAATAGTTGTTATTCTCGTAAGAGGGAAAATGAGCACCATCTTGTTCTCTGGAAGCCAACTCTGGCAGGGTGAAAACATAAGATAGAGACATTCATTGTAAGGTAGTTTAAAATACAAGTTATAAAACGCACAAGTGGTTTTTTAAAGTCATCTAGGTTATACTTTCCCCAGATTATTTGACAAGTTCTGTAGTAGACTTTTTCATCCCATGCTGCCACTCTTACTGTAGCAGATCCCAACAAAATGAGAATACTATTGATAACAAAATGTTGTCCTATTAGAATCCTGGTATTCTGAAATCTCAGTATGCATGTCCGGAAAATGTTTCTTGCATCATTTGGCAAATGGTATCTTAATGAGGTTATGACATTTCTTTTTTAAAGTAATCCTGTTTCCTTTATTTTCCTTTTTATATCCTGATATTTACATAGATAACCATTATTACTGGTTCCTTATGAGAGAACTTTGAGTGTCATGCAGTTCATAATAATTTTTTTCCAGCTGAATTAAACTATTCCTAAATCCAGATATGTAAGAAGAAAATTGTAAGAATCAAGACAGTTGCATTTGTTTGTTTATTTACTTATTTATTTGTAGTGATGGGGACTGAGCCAAGGACCTTACACATGCTAGACCAGTACTCTATCACTAGCTATACTCCAGCTGCATTTTAATTTAAATTTCCAGTCTGGACATTGCTAAAGTAAAATGTGTTTTCAAGGTAGGTTACTTGGTTGAACAGAATGTATATATCTGGTATATAACAGATGAAAATGCTTATAGTCAGGTGCACCTGTTTTTTGAAGTTGCATTATGGAGAAGAGTTTTGATCCTGTCCTTTGCTGTCTGTTCTTGTTCTCATCTTTTTCTTTTTTGTTTACTCTGGAAACATTTTTTTAATCATGCTGTGTAAGTATAGAGACAGGTCACCTATGGGGTCATGTCTTCAGGTGTTCACTGTTGTAAACAGAGGTATTATGCCAATAGACTTAAAACCAGTATAATACACTACAAACACTATAACATATGTTTAATGTGCTATTTGGACAAAGAAAGAAATCATTTAATTTTTCTCCAGAAGTCTTTCCAAGGATTTGACATTGAACTAGGGCCCAAAACAATATACTTTCAACTAGACCAAGAATGAGAGGTCAGGAAAAGAGTATCCCAGGCACAGAGAGCAGCATAAAACAATGACATGAAGATGTAAAAGTGCACATAATGTCTGGGAAAGGCCATTTTGGGTAATGACTTTGGAAAGGACTAAATGTGAAGGACTGTTTAGACCATGCCAATGGATTTGACCTTGATTCTATAGGTAATAAAAAACCAACAAATTATTGAAAGCAGGATCATACAATATCTGCAATCATCAAGGAAATATAAACTGAAACCATGGTGAGATCTGAACTCACACCTATTAGAATGGCTATGATGAAAATGTCAAAAGAAAGCAAGTGCTGATAAAGATGTAAGGAAAGAGGAATCGTCTCACACTGTTCATGATAATGTAAGTCAGTACAGCTATTAGGGGAAACAAAATGGAGATTCCTCAAGAAATAAAAAACACAAACTATCATATAACATAGCAATCCTATTATTTGGTATATAAAAAAGGATATGAAATCAGTAAGTTGAAGAGATAGGTATAAACCTAGGTTCCTTGTGGCATTATTCACTATAACACATTATGAAATCGACTTAAATGTCCCCTAAAAGATAAAATATAGCACACATGCACATTAGAATACTGCTAAGTTTTAAAGATGGGAACAGTCATTTTTACAACAACATGGATGAATCCAGAGTACATGATAAATCAAATAAGCCAAGCACAAGACATGTACTACATTTGTCATTTACATGCAGAGTTGAAATGGAGAGTAAAATGGTATTTATCAGAAGAAGGAGACATTGATCAAAGGACAAAATTTTGGTAAAAAAAGGAAGAATAAGTGCAAGAAATTTGTTACACATAATGCATGCCACAGCTAATATCATTATATTGTGTATGTAAACAGCGCTATGATTTTTTTTGTTCTCATCAAAAAAAGATGAGTATGTGAAGTACTATCTTAAATTGCTTGATTTTGGCTTTCCACAAAGCTACATATATATATATATATATATATATATATATATATATATATATATATATATATAACTTTCCTTAGCAAATTAGTAAATTAAAAACAAATCAATAAAAGAAAACAAGAGAATAGTATGATCATCTCTATCTCTTAGAAATACAATCATGTCCATGACAAAAAACTAGGACTTTTGATTCTATCTAGCCTTAGGGACTGGTACCAAGGATGGGAGAATGCATCAGGATGAGCATGTGAATGGGCTGAAGATGCTGGGAAGCTGGGAAGTTTCTACTCAGAACAATACCTGAGCAAACATGGAGTTGATGATGTCAGCTGATATTCTTTCCACCCCAGTCACCGGTGACACACTTACTCTCTCTATTCTCTTCCCTGAAATTGAGACCACTTGAAAAATTCTTTTGAATGCCCTTTTTGTTCCAAGCCCTTCTTTCCAGGTGTTTTTGTCTTGTCATTAATTGCTCTTTGGTTTTTGTGATTAGCAAACTGTAGCAAATTGAGTCCCTACAGAGCACTGAATTTGGATGTTAAAATTTACAATCATGCAATTTGGTCATGCCCTGTTTCAGAGGAAGAGGAGGAATGCAGACACTTAATTTTTCATCTGCTTCAATGGCAGCACTTGCTATGATTTCATATCAAGAAGCAGTGCAAAAATATTTCCAAGTTATTTTAATATGTGAAATCTGAATATTGGAATGATCTATGGAAATAAATTGTCTGACTTTCTGACTTAGTGCTAACAATTTTTTGAACATGATCTTTTAGGCATTTATTTTTAACCCCTATGAATATCCTCTACTCTGCTGCTATCAGTGCTCACTTTTGAAGCCAGTGAATCAACCAGCAAATCACATTTAATTAGACTTTCTTCATTCCGCAAAACTTCTGAGAAAGTAACATGACTTTTAAGCCACATAAAGTGAGGTAACCTAAATAGGAACAAACCTGACAAAATCTTAATTAGATGTGCACCAGATTTAGTGTTTACCACCTGCTTCTGCTAAACCCCATAGGAAACCCTGGACACTGTGTTATATCCCCAGAGGCTGCTATCTGATACCAGTGCATTGAGGGGAAAGAGAGCCTGATGAACACGTTTGTTTTTGAGAAACCTTATACAGGTCTGCCTTGGGCTGTTGTTCTTTCTTCTATTTTGGGAACGCTCCAACTTAGTCGCAGGTGAATACAAACAGTAATTTTCAGGTACATTTATACTATTTCTCTGGCCAAAGGGATAGAACTAGAACAGGTGGTGGAGCAGTGCAAAGATTAAGAATGAAGACTGAGAGGTCAGCAGAGATGATTCAAATTCCTGCCCCTGATTCTCACCAGCTATGCGACTCACCATAATTTTCAGTCTCTAAGCCTTAGTTTCTTCACGAGTAAATTAGGCTGAATATTCTGAATTTATTTCATGATGTTATTTTGAAAATTCAAATTTTATGAACTCCTCAATAATATATGTAATATCATTAGTCTATATCTATTTGAGAGATAGTGGAAAGGGCCTTCTAGTCCCAACACTTTGTAGTAGTGCAAGTTAACTCACAGAGAACTTTCCTAGACATAAAAAACTAGCATAGATTGCAAGATGGCCGACTGAGTGGCGGCACCATAAGAGAGCCTCTCTGAGAAAAAAAAATAGAAACAACTCAGAAGCTGGAATCTGGCAACATGGAGAAAGCCAGACAAAAGGAGAGGAATACTCACGACCCGGGAAGAAACTGAGGAAAAAGAAAAAGAAAAAAGAAAGAAGAAAAGGAAGCATGGACAGAGGGCTGGAGCTGGGCAAGCCCCAATCGCTTTATCAGCACATCTTAAAGTCAGGTGAATCATGATTGAGCTGAGATCGCGGCCCTGACAAGCTCCAGGTCCTCGGCTGGAGGAGGCACTGAGACAGGGAGTGGAAACAGCCAGTCGAGCTGCACAAACTTTGGTGAGTGATGGGAACTGTATTCCCCAAACTGGGAGGACTGGGTGGGTGACATTTTGGAGTTGGGCAGGGCTGGCTTGAATCAAAACCCAAGGCAGCATCAGTCAGCTGATGACTCCTAGTCCAAAGCAGATTGGTGGGATCTGCTCGGGCAGGGCCACACCCCTGGTTGAAACCCGATAGCCAGGGATGAGGCTTTTCTGGGCCAGTGGCATCCCCAGGGAACACATAAACTTGTTGAAGCATAAACTGATTGACTGGCATAGGGGGAGGGGCCAGCTCTCAGCGTGCAACTCGCAGATCCACAGAGGACTGGGGGGCGGCACTTCCCTAGCAAGTGCTTGCAGAAAAACTGTAAGCAATACAAAAGTCCCAGAGGCCTCCACCACCCACCTGTCTGAAGGGGCCTGAAAAAATGACAAGACAGAGAAAGAGCAAAAGGTCCCCAACTGTGGAACCAGGGAAAGTGAGTCCAACAGAGGTAAATGCAGAGGAGGTTGAGAGCAGCAAACCTGTAATGTCAGAGACAGCCTCATTGGAAATAAAGAAATACATCTGTGACCTCATCGTTGAATGTAAATCTGAAATTCTAACTCAGGTGAAGCAAGATATAAGAAGATTAATAAAAGAAGTCCTGGGTAATCCTCAAGTAGGCACAAATGAAAGAATAGAGGAACCCAGAGAAAGGAGAGAAGCCTTTGATGAAGAATATAAACAAAACCTAGAATACATGAAACAGATCCAAAGAGAATATCAGGAAATTAAAAACTCCATTGAAACCTGGCAAAACCTTTTAACAGAAACTAAAGACAAACTTTCAAAACTTGAAGATAGATTTGCAACATATGATCGTGAAAGAAGGATCTCTTAAAAATAACAAGGAACCAGGAAGTAATGATACAAAGGCTAGAAGATGACAAGAGGATTTATAACCTAAGAATAAAATATGTGAGTGAAGATGCAGCAACAAATACAAATGAAATAAAAAGTCTATTCACAGAAATAATTAAGGAAAACTTCCCAAACATAAGTAACGGAAGTGAAGTTCAGATAAATGAAGCATATAGAACTCCAGCCAGCTACAAACAAAACAGATCTACACCCAATCATAAAATAATCAGGATCCCAGAAATCCATCACAAGAACAGAATATTAAAAGTGGTCAGAGAAAAGAAACAGATTACCTATAAAGGAAAACTCATTAAAATCACAGCAGACTTCTCAATGCAAACCATCAAATCAAGGAGAGCTTGGAGTGAAATATTCCAAGCCCTGAAAGAAAATAACCTCCAACCCAGAATGATGTACCCTGCAAAACTGTCTCTCAAAATTAATAGAGAGAAGATATTTCCACAACAAAGAGGGACTGGGGGAGTTTGTGACCACCAAGCCAACCCTGCAAAGAATACTGAAGGACATTCTAGAGAGAGAGAAGAAAATCACCAGGGTTCCAGGAATAATGGCAGAAAGGCCTCATAGAAAGGGGCAGACAGTGGAATGAAGGAGAAAAGTAAACAAATAACAACAGAAAAATAGCATGGCAGAGATAAAACAGAGAAGATTGGTTATATCACTGTTTTATTTTGACTGATTTTATTTGAATCTGGTATGCTTGAGAGTGTCAAGTCTGAGAGTAGGGGCAACTACTCTGAAGATGACAGGATTCAATAGGATACCCATTCTGGTTTGATTGTTAACTGCCTTTGAAGTCCTATAATGTCTCCAATGTTTAGATTTTATTAATAGTATAAAGCAATGATAAGTTTATATTATATTTGATGATATAGACAATTTTATTGAAAATTACAAGAGACATCATAGTGACTACCATAGATCACCTAGTGTTGTGTTTTTGTATGTTCTTTTCATTTTGTGTTTCTCTAGGAATTTGTATTGCTGACTTGTTTTGTTTCTCCCTCTAACACAGAAAGGCTAGGTATATGTGTAGAGACTTATACATGTGTAGAACTTCTAAGTAGTTTATGAGAATGGATTATAGTTATTGTAAAAAAAAAAGGGGAAAGAGAGTATTCTAAAGGATATAACTGCATGTATGTTTGAGTGTGTGGAATTAATAATCATGTTGCTAAAGCTGTAGTTGGATAGATGAGCAAAACTGACTGGAGTCTCACTGTTTGTATGTCTACTTTGTGGACTTTACTTTTGTAACTTGAACAACTGCATCTAAGAGGAAACTATGTAATTATCAACTAGTGATTTTTTACTGGTTACTACTTTTTTTTCTGTTTTGTTTTTGAGATTTTGTATTGTTTCTACCCTCTTTCTGTTTCAAAATTTTTTTCTTTAAATAAAAAAATTTTTTTAAAAAGCAAGAGGAGGAAAAGAAAGTGTTCTAAAAGAGATAACTGTATGTATACTTAAATGTGTAGGATTGATAACCATGTTACTAAGTTTTTGCTGGATTGGTGAACAGAACTGTTTGCAGCCTCACAGTTTGAATGTCCACTTCATTTCTTTAATTTTGTAACTTGAACAACTATATCCAAGAAGACAATATGTAATGTATCAAATAGTGGTTTCTTACTGTTCATTTTTTTTGAAATTCTGTATTGTTTCTACCCTTTTTTCTGTTTTGCTTCCCCCCTCTTTAAATAAAATTTTTTAAAAATTAAAAAAATACAAAAAAAAAACTAGCATTAGTGATACTTAGTGATATGAAAATAAGCAAATAATGAATTTTTATAGGTAGATATGTATTCTTGTGACCTACTTTATTTGAATATGGAATGTAAATAGGAACTAAAAACTTATTTTTAGGGAAAAATTAAAAAATAAGTATTTATTCTTCAAAATATTTCAAGCAATTGAGAAATATGTACATTCCATATCATTTTTAGTTGAACTCATGCTCAATTAAAAGAGTTTTGTATAAATATGATATTTTAGGAGAACAAAGAAACACTTCACTGAATGTATACTATAATTATAGAGTGAATTCTGATTTTATAAATGTTAAAATGTGGAGAGAAAGAAAGCTAAGAAAATATGGAAGTTGAAAATGAATCTCTCATAAATTAGTTTTACTACCTACAAGAAAATAACCAGTAGAATACTAATATACACACGTACATAGGTATATACATAATTCTCTTTTATAAACACTGTGCTACTTAAAGCAACATATATCTGTCTAGAAATACTCAAGCAATTAGAATCAATCTATCTATCTATACATATATATGTAACCTTAAACATTATTCTGCAAATTAAAAAGTAACTATAAGGGGTGGGGATATATCTCTGTTGAAGTAAGAGAATGTAAAGAGTGTGAAATTGCATTCTCATGACTTTGACATAAATTATTTCATGCTCTCAGCAGGATTCTTCTACGTGGATGAAATGATCAAACTCTGACTGCAGTCAGGTATTTTGCATTGAGGGTTCTCTTTGCTAACTGGATATCTGCATGAATCTTTGAAACTTCTACTCCCTCAAAATGTCAATGGATGCTTTGAAGTAAAGATGAATGTGACAGTTCCATACAGAGTAGTAATTAAACAGAATCTGATTATACCTATGAACTCATTCCCAGGGCATTTTAAAAATCCAAGATTCACATACATTTTTTAGTAATTTATGGTATCCTGCAGTTTACCTCTAGAGTCTTCCATCATGCTTTGGTAAGTGGCTGTGCCCTGGCAAGCCACGGTGGCCCCAGAGTGAGAATCATTGGCGTTTCCTGAGCTCCACGCCATGTTGGAACTTGGGGAGCTGGGAAAACAAGCAGCCAGCTCACCGCTCTGGTTGGCAGCTGTGAGCCTACCAGCGCATGGGCAAAGAATCAAACATCCACCCCCCCAAACTAGCAAATGGGAGCCAGAGATCTGAGTCTTGAGAGGATCAAGGTATTCAATATAGCAAATAAGGGGGATTTCCTTCTACCATCTCTTTGAAGGAAAATATCTTTATCACAGTTTTGCTCTGTTCTGATTAATGGCATTGCTCTATTCAATATTGTTTTTATAAGTTCACTATTTCCTTCCATTTTGCTGTACCTGATTGAAAGAACAACTATTGTGAAGAAAACGAGATATACTATTGTACGTATTACTGTTATCATGGTAACCTGCTGTGAGGTCTGTACCAATTGCACTACACTGTATCAATTGGCTTTGTTCTGTCTTGTTCTGCTGTATTTTACTACCTTCAAAATAAAAATAACAATAGTAATAATAATAATTTTTTTAAAAAAGAAAGATAACAAAGTAACAGAATACCTCCAAAACTTCCAACTCCCCCAAAGCTGATCCATGGGGAATGGATGAGGAGAAACTAAAAAACAAAGCAACAGAATCATATAAGTTTATTTAAAAGTAAATAACAACAATGAAACAGATCCGTAAAGGTACTGAGCAAGCTGAAATATGATATAACTAAAGAGATAATGGACTTAAAAAGCAAAAGGAGGGAAAGAAAGTGCTCTAAAGGATATAACTGCACATATGTTTAAGTGTGTAGGATTGATAACCATGTTGCTGAGTTTTTGTTGTATCATCGAACAGAACTGTTGCAGCCTCACTGTTTGAATGTCCACTTTGTATGCTTTGATTTTGTAACTTGAACAACTAACTCTAAGAAGACAATATGTAATTTATCAACTAGTGATTTCTTACTGTTTATTGTTTTTTGAAATTCTGTACTGCTTCTACCCTTATTTCTGTTTTGTTTTTTTTTCTCTTTAAATAAAATTTTTTAAAAAATCAAAATAAAATAGAGTCTTCCACCCCACCTTTAGCCAATCTGAGGTTCTTAGAGCCCTACATTTTGCAATGATTATGTTTCCTATGTAATTATATACAAAAATAATAAAAATATGCAAAACATAGAGATTTAACAATGGTGAATTTAAATTATCTCAGTTTTGGGTGAGATCAGATGTATTCAGGGTGGTATGACTGTCAACAATATCTCAGTTTTAGATATTTCAGCTGAAAAACTCTAACTAAATTCATTTGACAGAATAATGTGTTATCTGTGCCCATTTCTGCTTTTCTGGGATCAATGCATATATTCACCCTACTGGCTAATAAAAACACATTCACATGTCAACCAGGAAAAAAACAAATTTGATAAATGAATTTCATATAAGATGTGCAGATTGACACAGAGTCTTGTCTTCTAGAATATGGCTTTCAAATTGCCTTTTACAACATCATCTATCTGAAGATATTATGATTAATAATAGATATATTTATTTGAAGATATCATTAACTACTAATAGCTAATATTTATTGCAAATTTAGCACATGCTAAGCTATCCAATGACATACTTTATAAAATTTGTTTTATTTAGTCCTCACAACATCCTCATGAGGTGACTGAACCTAAGTTTACATGTGGAGAAATTGAATTTGATAGAGATTGAGTTGGCCAGAGTTACACATCTAGAAATCTTTGATTCAGGAAACAAACTTATTACTTCCATGTTTGTGGCCTGCCCTCTGACCATTTCATAGATATGCTTTTTTCAGATTACAACCAATACTGAACACGTTTTTTTGAGATCAAGTTCTTTGGATAGCTGCTCTCTATATGGCCTTAACTTTCACTATTAAAACAAAAATGTAAAGAACATCAAAAAAGGAAAAAAGAGAGGTTGATGAGATGGTGCATGTCTATAATCACAACACTCAGTAGGCAGAGTCATGAGGCTCACTGAGAATTCAAGGGCAGCCTGGGTTACATAGTGAGTTGAAGACCAACCTGAACTGCATAGTGAGATCCTGTCTCAAAAACAAAAAAAACCCCTCCAGACTTTGTGTTTACTTTTTAGTTAGAGCACTTGTGGAAGGAATGTTCAGAAAATGGTCATTTATGTTTAAGGGGTATCACATCTGCATGATCTATCAGACTACACTTTGATATTACAAAGTGTGAAACTTTGGAGGAAATGCCACTCCCTGAGAAGGAACAGGAGGTAGAAACATGGAGGCAGGCTAGGGTTGGGAGGAACAGTAAGATTTTCTCACCACCATGAGACTTCCCTGCATCCCTTCTGCAAATTGGTGGGTGGAAATATGCTCCCTCAAATCAACTTGGAGCTCTCCAATTAGTATAGCCTCCTACCTCCATTTTTTTCTTTTCTTTTTTTATGCATCATGTTATATATAGTTTCTGACAGTTGCTCCTTTGTTCACCACTCTCCACACTGTTTCTCTTCTTCTTTTTCTCCACATTGGTTCAGACCAGTTTCAGGCATGTATTAGGATTATACCAAGTGGGTTTCCAGTTTCTTTGTTCTTTTGGCCCACTCTGCCCCTTCTCCAAAATGCCCTTCTTCCTCTGTGCTCTCTATAAAGATTCCATATCTTCTAAATCAGCTTAAATTTACTAAGGTCAGTTCATTTAGGAGAAATATTCCTCTCAGACACTAGAAGAAATTTCAGGCCTGTTAATCTTTCTTTAGAAGCTTGTAGAACACAATTGACTTATGATTTTTTTATGGAGGTTATTGCCTTCTTGTTCTCTGTGTGATTGCCTTTTCCCTGTGAAGATTACATGATTTTTAAAGGCAAGTGTCCTCATAATTTAACATAGAATCTACTAGTGTCTTAATGAAAAAATAAGTGCTTCTTTACTTACATTGCTCATAGGAGGAGTTTTCTATATCTCTGTGAATATAAAATGCAGGAAGTTTTAAGGAGCATGCATTTTCTTTGAGTATGTCTAAGCCTATATATGTATGAATATATTTACAGGAAGACCAAACATTGTAGAAAAGAAGCTTTTAATTACCTTTGGCTATTTAACACAGAAAAAGTGTCAAAGTTGCATTATGTCATAAGGAAAGAAGGGATTGAGAGGAGTAATCGAGGATCCCCGTCTAGTCGGTGCTTTAAACTTTTTTATAAAAGGTTCTTTAAAAACACATGCCTTCCCTCAAACAAAGTTAGAGTCTCTCCTGATGTAGACAAAGCATAAAAAAGCTTTTAAGAATAACTTCTCTTGTTAACCTCTTCACCAAGTCAATAAATTTTATTTACTTCAGCAATCAATTACCTCAACATTTATTTAGCAGTATTGGTTAAAATTGTGCTGTTTGAATAGCATCCCACTAGGCACTAAAGTAGGACGTATATATTCCCATGCAGAGTGATAATGGACATTAAAATTTTACAATTCCCATAGGGGTGAGGGCTGACAAGGACTTCTCAGGAGCTAAGACTTAAATCTAGACAGGTTGGGGAGAGGGTGATGTCAGAAAGCTGTGATAAGCCACAGACTGTTGAGCACTTCCTGTTGCCAGGGAACATCCTTGAGGTCTACTTGGGAAGACTATGCAGCCAGATCGGGTAATTGACAGGCTTGCTGTAATGGAGTGCTGAAACAGGATGGGAAAGGAAGAGACCTAATCCTGAAGGAGAATCTCTACAGTTAGCTGCATGACGAGTGCTCAGCTGGGCCCATCACAAAATAGCCATTTAGAATGATTCTGAAAGGTCAGTTTCAGGTTTCTCGTATGCACTTCAGTACTGGGTTTATTTCCCCTTAAAAGAAGGGCTCTGTTTTCTATTATGTGTTCACATCTTCGTAGTTTTGATTTGGGTAGGTTGCCTTCTTTGCAAATGCTGATTCCTTTAGCTGATCCTGTCAATGAGTCTGTGGAAATAGACTTGAGATATAATTTTTTTCTTTTATTCCTTTTTATTTGATGGGCAAAAGTCTGGAAAATGGAAAATATGTTTACTCCACAGGACTCAGTACTCAAAGCAATCAAGGAGAAAATGAATTCCCTCACTTCTTTTATTCTCTTCCTTTCGGTAGAGAATTTTATTCTCTTCCTTTCGGTAGAGAATCCTTATATTTCCCTTCCCTTTCTTTTTCTTCTGCTTTGTCTTTCCTTTCCTTTCTTTCTTTGATTAATAAGTCACACAGTCCTACTTCATGCATCCTAAAGAACCCAGATCAGAGAGATTGGGTAATATCAGTTGGCATTTGATTTAAGCTTTCAATGACTTTCTCATTTTATTGGTAACATCTAGAAGTTCCCTGCATTTTAGTGACCCTTGGCTCCTTGAACTGAAATGAAAGGACTTTGGCTTAGGAAATGGCTTAGTCTGTAACTACAGTGTGACTGCCTAGCCTGCCTTTTTATTAATTGGGGTATTGGCTTTTGTGAGATTAGACTCACAGTCTTGTAATTGCTATGACAAAGTCAAAGAAAAAATTTGTTCAATTGGACTGAAGAGGATATGAAGAATGTGACATTGCATTCTCATGACTTTGATATAAATTAATACGTGCTCTCAGAAGAATTCTACTCTGTGGATGAAATGATCAAACTCTGCAGTCAGGTGTTTTGCATTCAGGGTTCTCTTTGATATCAGGATATCTGCATGTATCTGTGAGATTTCCACTCCCTCAAAATGTTAGTGGATGCTTTGAACTAGAGTTGAGTATGACCGTTCCATACAGAGTAGTAATTAAATAGATGAGATGGACTTGTGTTCTTCAGTGTCTGACTCTCCCAATCATGACTCTGGGCAAATTACTAAACACGAAAAAAGAGTTGATATTCACACCCATGAAATAGAGGCAAATACAGAGATTCATAGACTTGCATCATCTCATAAAAGGGTCAAGAAAGGGCTGGGGATTTAGCTCAGTGGCATAAGGGAGCATGTGGTCATGAGTTTGATCTCTGGAAACCACCCCCCCACACACAAATGGGTCAAGAAAATTAAATGATATAGGGCATATCAGTTGCTAAAAATAATATGTGGTTCCTATTCAACACTCAATAAATTCCAGCTCTTGTTATTAGAAATAATGATCAAATTGGCATTGTGAGATGCCCTATAAAAGTCAGTCAGTGCTAGTATAACTATGATACAGCTGATTTTGTGAAATAAAATTATGGGAGTTTTCACTTATAGGAGTAGTAAGATAACTACATTTGAATCCTTTCATTAATTCAATGTTAAGTTGGAAATATGAACTGTAACCTTGTCTATGTAATGAAAAACATGTATCACAAGACTCAGCCACTTATGTTTTCTATGGTATTCTCTACTAAATGGCACTTTATTGAAGAGTCAAGGGAGAAAATTCAGCCTGTTTCCCCATATGAAGAGATAGAGACATTGGTAGCCAAGGTAGAGGGTGGGGTGAGGGCTTTACCCCTCACACACAAAGCTCCAGAATATTCCTTCTCATCTCAAGTTTTGTTCTGGAATGTAATCTTAGGAGGTGTGAATTCAGAATCTATGAGCCCTTTCTTCACATTTGGAATCTTCTAGGACAGATTTAAAAGGGAAGTAGAGTATAATATAAAAACACTACAGCCATCTAAGTTATTGAATATGTCTGGTGCCAGGCACTGTTATCAGAGTCTGGGCAGACAGAGATAATAAGACATAACCAATCGAAGAATGTGTTTTCCCTTTCCAAAAGCTCTCATAGCTCAATGGATGTTGAGCTGATGGAACAAGGAAATGTGTGAGGGACTCCCCAAAGCAGATAATATCTGAGGTGAGTAGTGAAGAATAAGTAAGAGTTTACTGAGTGGAGAGTAAGGAGAGGAAAACATTTTCCTTACCTTTTCAAGTCCCCCACAACTCTCTGAATTCTCCTTTGCCTAATACTCTGAGAATATACCCTTTTATTTCTTTGTGTAGTGTGCTCCCGGGATACTTGCTCAGAATCACCTAGAATGCTGCTTAAACGCAGTCTTCGGCTCCCTCTAGACCTATCGAAGTAAAATCTGTAGAGGTTGGACACAGGCATTTATTTATATCATGCTTTATAACAAGAATGTGTTCCTCCCACTGCTTTTGTTGAATCATGCCTCTTACCTTGGATGAAACTTATTTAGTACCTTTTCTGTAAATGTGTAAGTTATTCAGGGAGACTGACTGCTTTCAGATACTTGGGACATGGTAGACCTAAAAAGCAAATACCTAGTAGTTGTAAGAGATTTAAATTGTGAGAGATTTAAATTTGGGCATATTTAAACTAAATAAATACTACCAAAAGGGTGATTCAAACTAGGAATATTCTTATATTTATTAAACTCACTATTTCAACATGTGATCAAACTAGAATGTGTCTATAATTTCACTTGATGATAACACAATAAGTTAATAATCAGTAAATGTGGGACCCCTGTGCAGATGGCGCCCTAAGGCCCTGCCCATGAGCACTGTTAGCAAATTCCTCAGGGGAACCCTCTCATTCTATTCAGGCTGCTATGACAAAATGTGAACTCAATGACATATAAAGGGCAGGAATTTATTTCTCATAGCTTTGGAGGGTAAAAATGCAAGATCAGTGTGCAAGCAGATTTGTTGCCTGAGACATCCTATGGTCTTGTTCACAGATAGTCTTCTTGTAACCTCAGATGATAGAAATGACCGATGAATTCCTTTGAGCCTTTTTTTTTAAACAAAGGACATTGATCCCCTTTGTGAGGGCTCTGCCTCTTAAAAAGTCTCACTTTTCTGTTCTGTTGCTTTAAAGGACAGGATTTCAAGAAATGAATTGAGGAGAGACTAAAGCAAACTCTCAGGTCATTGCTGATACTGTTTACCAAGTATATTCTGCAGACCCACACTTGGGACTTGCTAATTGTCCATTCTCATTACAAAGAGGAAAGGGAGGGTAAGACTATTCAAAAAGTGACCACTTACTCCTTTTTCAAGTGAGGAAACTAGACAGATGCAGTTATATACAATAAATACTAATTGGAAACTACACTTCTCCAGGTGCCTAAAATGACCTATCTCTGCAGGGCTGATTATAAATGGAACATCCTCCCAGAATGTTTCTCACAGTTTAGGTTACAAGTTGCCTTCATTACAAACACTTCAGAATGTTTTCCGCAGAATCATTTCTGCTCAACACCTGTCAGAAGATGGCAGGAGGAGGTAGGAACTCTTCAGTGGAGCCAGATTCTCCTAAGTAGGTCATCATTAACCCTCTTTTGTGACGAGAACAGTCATATCTGTCATGAATTAAGAGCTTAGACAAAATGAAAGGGAAGTTTTGAAATTTTTATACTACATTGCTTTTGCTTTTTATTAAGCTCCAGCTTGCTGTATGTTGCACGTGTGTGAGTTATAGCTGTTTCTTTTTCCCTTGTGTGAGATTTTCACACATAAATTGGATGTTTTCTAAAAATCCATGCATGAAAGACTCTCAAATATGTAGAACCCCTTCATTGCTGTCTACCACCTCAGGCTATGTAATCCTTTTAAGATATAGAAGGAGGAAATATGGTATGACAAGTGCCACAATTATGTTAAATATTTTGTTCAGGATATCTTTATGTACTAAAAACAGATAACATTTAGAGATCTCATTATGGATACACAACACTTGCCAAATTAGGGTGTGTTCTCATCACAATCTGTGGTCTATATAACCAAAATCTGTAAAGCATTCAAATCTGTACAAACTTTTGTCCTAAAAGAGGCACATTTTATATATTTTAATCTATAGTTATGAGGCTAGATTGTGTGTGTGTGTGTGTGTGTGTGTGTGTTATATTTATCTTGCAATTGCTTCTGGGCGATTTAACATTTTTCTGAATCCAAGAAAAGAATTCTGCAAAATAAGGAAGTTGGAATTAGTTTTATTTAAAGCATTTCCAGCCTAGGATTCATATCTGTTCATTCATTCATTCGTTCATTAATTCATGTCTCCAAATCTTACCTGATTCTAGTCAAGCCCTGTACATGGTCTTATGCAACATAAATGAAAATTAGCCTTTCAGACTCCAAGGATCTTAGGGCTTAGTAGATAAAGTCAATATCCAAGGATGCCAGGGATGTGTGGAACTGAATCCCTTACTACAGCCAAGAGAAAAAGAGAGGAAAGGAGACTCAAACAGGAAGAGTTCATTTGCTATTTGAATATAATTCAGCAATGAACTCTTGTGGGAAAAATAGGACCCGAAGAAAGGCTATAATTCTTCTAATAGATTGTATCCTTCTTTCAGTCAAGAAATGACATCTTCCCTTTGGATTTCTGTTGTAAGAGTTACAGTGGATGGTGTATAAGAGAATAGGCTTTGCTACTAGATCTGGGTTGAAATTCCATCTAAGGTTTGCTAGATACCTAAATCTATCTACTATATAACTTGAGCAAGAACTTCCTTTTCTTGAGACTCAGTTTCATCATCCTTGAATTAAGAATGATAAAAGAATTGTTACTAATTATCACTAATTATTTAATTGAAATATTTAATAGAATTATTTCATTGGATTGAAGAAAATTACTTGTATAAAGCACCCAGCACCTAGTAAGTAATCATTAAATTAGCTCCAGTAATGAACATGGGCACCAATGGTGTGGGTACAAGAACAACAAACTTGGGCTCAAATTCAACCCCCAATGCTTATCACAAGTGAGTTAATTAATCAGGCTAAGCCTCAGTTTGCCTTTCAGTTAAATAAGATAATAATACACACCACACAGAATCTCTGCAAGATTTCAAGAAAGTGGGATATTTCAAGTGATTGGTGTATAGAAATAACTACTTTAGAAATCTTTTGTCTTGCCTTAAAATCCTTTCAGTTTGCTTGATTTACATTATCCCTTGGCTAGAACACTTGTATCAAGTTATCCAGACCTCAGTGCTGTCTCCCATGCCTCTAAAGATGGGACGAGTATTTTGTGCGATGTGGTGTGTATCATCGTCTTTCTCCTTAGAGACTCTAGGAATAGTGGCTTTGGCTTTCTCTGCTCTTGCCTCTTCCCACTCTTCTACTTACCTATGTGCCAATACTCAAAGCCACGGGAACACTAGGATTGTAAGAGAAAGAAGCAGCTTTCATAGGTCAGATCCCACGGGGATGGGTATGTGGCTCAGGGAAGAAGACATGTTGCTATGCTGGCTACTCATCTCATTCTCACCTTGCCGGTCAGTGCCATGTTCTGTGATAAATCCTAGCGATCATTAGCTACTTCTAGGAGAGCCATTTCCTTATCCTTTGCCTTTTGCCTCTTTGAAACTCTGTCTTACAATTTTCTGCAACTATTTGTACTGTCATGATAATGCTATGTCTTGCTTTCAAATTTTGTAGAGTAGCCCAGTTTGTTAGACTTTATTTAGGTTGGTGGATACATGATTATTTCATATATTTCAGATTTTTTGAAATGTTCTGTAATTATAAAGAGAATTTATTTAAGTTTGTTGTAGGACTGTATTCTTCAATCTTTTGTTCTCTGATACTTGATTCCTGTAGTCACTTTTGTAACCAAAGTTGCATCCTAAGGACATAACAAAATCAGGATTCAAAACTAAGTTCAGGCCTTCTGCCTGCTTTCCAATCTAAGCTTTCTGTATGCAGCGATTATATAAAAGTGAGCTGTATGGAACCCTGTCGAACTTCTGTACCTGCAGTCTTTAAGTGTAAGATAGAGCCTCTGGCTTCCCATCAAAAAGGACACATGCCAAGGAAGTTTAGAAAGCACTTTTACTTTTCATTCTTTGTTTTTACTCTGCCCTAATGTGTACACGTGGATGAAACTGAAAACTGGTGGGCAATGCCCAACACACACTCTCTGTTGGCCTCCAGAGAGCCAAGGAGGACAGTAAGCATGGCTCCACAAGTTACCACATGGAGTAAATCAAATGGCATTTTACTGTACATGGCTCTGAAAATTGAAGAGGGACTACTAATATGTAACACAGTGATTGCATACTTTTGCTCTGTGGAATACCTAGTTAGAAGTATACTGACTGTATAACTTATTGTCAGTCGGCTGAGTTAAGACTGTTCAGATAACCTTGTCTGTAATTATGAAGTAATTGCTATTTTTTGAGTAAAAGTAGTAACCAATAAAGTGAAAACTGGCACATTATTGCTTTGTAATTGTTTTGGAATAGGAATCATTCCAAGTAAAACAACTGGTGACACACGGATGCATAGTTATTTGACAGTTGAGTTCACTGTTCATAAACCTTGCATTCATACTAAGACTCTGTGCTGACAGTTTTTCTTTTTTTTTAACTTTAACCATTCCAGAAAGTAGGCTAATTTCCATAGAATGAATTGTACTTATAACTATTTTAGTTTTCAAAACAGGGTGAAGGCTAATTTGGAATAAAGCAAAATCGCATTTTTGTCTTTATATCTTCCTTAGTTGTTTCCTTTATGAAAAATTGTCACAACAACTATTTTTATGCTCAGAGTTTCACCTCATGAGATGTTCTTTCTAGAAAAGGATTTAAAAGACTTTTCTTGGAGACATTTTGATTTGCCATAGCTACTAATTTATTTGGTACTGAAATAGGTGTAGAGAAAAATAATTCATTTACACAAATAGGTCCTCTAAACTGCTTTATGTTCTACAAATGTGCAACATACTTATTAAATATTTAACTACTACTTCTAATTAAATCAACAGGGAGGTTTTCTTTTTTTGTTGTTGTTGTGCTCAAGTTAGTTTTTTTTTTAAAAGACAGTTGTAAACTAATTAAGCTCCTGTAGGCTGCATGTTTGCACCTTACTTGTTTCTTAATCTCATTTGGAATTCAGGTTGCTCAGTTGCATGGATCTTCAGGAATAAAACCTATAGTGATCAATATTCTTTATTAGTTGCTTGAGGTTACTTTAGCTTGTTATTTTCTTTAAAAATCTTAAGGTTACAAGTAATGTAAAAAGCAGTGGGATGTGAAGAGCAATTAGACAGAATCCTGGAGTTTCTTGGGATCCAGATAAAGGCACTCATCTATACCAAGTTACCATTAGTGGGGAGCCCAGTAAAAGATTAGGGTTTGTGGAGCTGGTGAAGGTTCAGTAGACCATTTATTTACTACTTATTTTAAAGACCTAAATATTTCTTCATGTACCCACTTGAAGAATTGTCAGATTTGCTGTTAGATAAAATAGACCACTGAAAAGATGTACAAATAGTATACTACTATCCATCTATTGTTGTTTATATGAACTTTATTACTGGAAAGATACCCAAGACACTGTAGCAAAGTTTGTCTTTGAGAAGGAATCATTGCTTTGAGATGGCAAAGGATATACTTTTTACTATTATATTTACCTACTTATTTATTTTTCATAAGCATGTTTTACCTACCTGAAAATATACACATATACAGATATACACATATATTTATTTACATAGATTGGAAGGATACCTGATACCAATTAATGCTCAATTAAAAGGAAATCTAAAAACTGATCCATCCTAGAAACTGTTAACATCTACTATCCCAATTATACTGTTAAAGATTTGCCTATAAGAATCACTGATACTTGGAAAACTTACCCTGAAGACCCCAAAGAGGGATGTACAGAAATTAAACAGAAAGAACACCAATATCTGTGCCAGATATTACTTAAGCAAGTCTTCACCCCTCTAATTCCTTTTGCTGTCATTTTTGCTGAAAAAGAGCTTGTACTTATGAGAAGTTCTAATATATCTCAGTAACTTTTCTAGGACAATGAATTGGAAGAGTAAGGAACTTGGAATTTTGAGTGAGGAGCTCTATATTTGTGGGAAATCAAAATGTTCCTGTGCCTGTAACATTGTTTTAAAGAGTCTGGATGAAGGCTTTTAAGCACAATTTCTGGGATGCATACTGTATTGCCCGAAAGAAACGAACCCTGCTCCCCAAGTCACAAGTGACTGAGCTCGGGAGTACAAATCAAGAAAGGCCACAAGTGCACTGGCTAGAAGCCAGTTAGTCACCTCTAAGGCTACTAAACCCAAGTTTTGGCCTAATGTGGTCACTCAGATGAGTGGTGACACTTGGAACTAATCAGATTCTCTCTTCAAATAAATGCAAGTGCTCACAAATACATAGAAAGGGTAGATTCTTTGCACTCTGACTATACTGAGAAGACTGAGAAAATCCTTTTGGCAATGTCCATCCAGTTCATGGCCTCTGTTCCCCAAAAAATGGTTCCTCACCCACTACATTCACCTACTCTTGGTCTTGATAATCGCACACATCCAGTGTGGCCTTGCTGCTCTCTCTGGTCATACTGGATAGACAAGAGAAGGATAAATTCACCTCTCTCCTTTACATTTCAAATTGGAGTTTAGAACCTTTTGTGGCTCATACTAAAGCCTCATGAGGTCATGGATGGGACTTTTCAAAGCTGTCTCTAGAATGTGTGATGCTCAGGCCGAGTGTGTGATGCTGGGGTTAAGGGTTCGCGATTGCTGAATTAGTTCACTAACTTGTTGGACACAGTTCTGGGAATGGATAATGGCAAGGCCCTCCTGGGGGATGAGGGCTACTTGCCCTTGGGGTGGGCAACCTGGATGGAATTTAGAGGACAGAAAGAACACTGCTGAGATCACTTTGCTGCTTGCTACGTTTCTGCCTTCTCTCCACCCAGAATTTGTCTCTTCTGTGATTCTCTACCATATGCCTTGCTTTGGAGCCAATCAACTATGAATTGAAACCTTTATGAACTGTGAGCTAAATAAATCTGTCCACTTTTACTTTGGGTGTCATATATTTTAAGAGAAAGAGGAAGACATAACCCTAGGCAAGTTGGTCACCTGAATTTCAGATAGCTAAATCCTGCATTTGGGGGAAGGATAGGCATGGAACTGCACAGAAGATTAGGTCTAACAAGAGTAAATAATGAAGCTTTTTTAAGGCTTTCATTCTTATTCCTTGTTCCAGGCCCTAAATATGGATTACATGAAGTTCCTTGAACCCTTAAAATTAAATCTTAAAATATGTTTTCTTTTTTTATTTGTTTGCTTATATTTTATTAAGGGACTTTCCTTACTTACAACCAAGAGTGACTTAACTAAGAGATTCAGCTTTCTGTGATGGCCACTGTGGTCCATCTTAATGTCAAAATACTGAGACTCAAAGTACCCCTGTCTGCCATTAGGTAGGCCACAACTATTCCTAGCCACAAATCCCATGGAAGGAAACAATCTAAATATTTTTACCATACCCTGGAATCATTTGAAATTCTAAAATATAACATGGTTCTAATATTTAATAACATCTGCAGATTGGGAATAATAAAACTACCTCTCCTATACAAGAACTCTTATAACGATCAAAGAAAAGGATTATTCATTTGTGTTTGAATTCCTATTCGTACTAGCCAGTCAAAGCAAATAAACTAAGCTCTTTTGTAGAGCTGATTTATGAATAATAATTAACAGAAGTTGATTACTGTGCATGATAGACATAATTTTGGTTCCTTGTGACCTTTGTCTCTGGCGTTAACACTCATAATTATATTACATGGCAAAAGAGAATTTGAAGATAAAATTAAAGTTATTAATCAGTTGGCCTTTAAATAGGGACATAAAGCTGGATTTTACAGGTGGCCCAATGTAATTATATAAACCCTTAAAAACAGAAGACAAAGGCAGTGTAGATGTTCAGGTATTCAAAAGGTGAGACTGAGGCAATGGTGGTGTCAGGATTTGACAGGTGAGGAAGAAAGAACTCATGTCTTCTGTAGGAGTAGAGGGTAGCCTCTCTCTGGTTAGCCAGAAAGAAAACAGCAGCCTCAGACCTACAGCTGCAAGGCAAAAAATTCTGCTAACTACCCAGATGAGATGGGGAACAGATTACTTACTGCCCAAGCCTTCAGATCAGAGCTCGATCCAGCCAACATCTTCACTTTGGTTTCATGAGGAACTGAGCAGAGAACCCAGCTAAGCCCCACTGTACCTGGACTTCCGACCCAGGCAAACTGGACTTCCAACCCAGGCAAACTGGACTTCCGACCCAGGCAACTTTGTTGGAAGTTACTAAATTTCTGATACTTAGTTATGACCTGGAAAGGAAACTAACACAAGTGTGTCCTGGGCATGTGCCAAGTCCTTTATCATCATTCCACTATGATTGTCAAGAGACCTCAGGAAGTAGGAATGCTTGGTTCTCTGTTACAAAGGAGGAAATTAAGGCTCACAGAGGTTAAGCAACTGGTTGGTTCAAAATAATAGTTTTGCAATTGGCAGAGCCAGGACTTGAAAACACAGGCTCTAGTTAATAAGCCTGGGTTAGTAAGGGACTCACACCAACACTGTTTACCAAATAAGGTGTAAAGCTTTGGCCACCTGAAAATGAGAGCTTCTTTGTCAACACTATATATGGGAGATATAGTGAGTCCTCGGTCTGTTGTGCCAGGTATATAACTTGTCTAATCCGCTTTCTGCTTGCTTTATCTGAGACAGAAAAAGATCCAGGCTGCAGCTCTGCACCTGCAGAAAGTGGCTGTGCTGCCCTGCTGGCCAATTTAGCCTCAGTCAGTTTGTGGCAGGAGTGCATTTGGGGCCTGGATCCCACCCTGCTTGGCAACCTGAGCAACGAGCCACAGTCCAGGCTTTGAAGCATGAAATGGGGTTTTGCGCTGAAGCCTGAGAGACACAGTGCGTGGAGTTCAGTCTGGCTATTTTCTCCCCTGCTGTTTGTTTTTACAGATGAGATGAGGGCAGGCATGAAAGAGGTCTCCCAGGTCCTCTGTTTGTTATGGCAGCCACTGGTCCAGACAGGAATACAAATAAAGAGAGGTAGTGCAACTCTCTGAACCCCAGTGCATAGGCAGCACTTCATATGCAGCAGCCAATCTTGTGATTATTACCATAGCCATCATTATATGATTATTCCAGGGGCATGGCCAAATATCTCTGCCTCCAAAATGACTCTGCACGTTACAGTTATGGGACCTTTCCATTCTTTTGGTGTAAGATTAATATTCTGCAAAATATATGCGTATGTATGTGTGTGTGTTTTACTTTTAACATTGTTCCTCTGACACCTGTAAAATACACATTGTTATAAGAAAATAGAAATCTCATTAAAGGATGTTGGGGATTTTCATTAGATGTAAGTCTAACATCTGTGGTAGGAAGAATTTGTCATTCATATCCGAGTACAGCATTTCCCAGATGAAAAGTATATTCATTCTATGGGAGGGTGTATGTGGAGTGATTTTAAGTGATTCTTAGATGAATATATATATTTTTTCATATTGCTTGTGAGTTTTCCTTTGATGCCCTTTATTTTTATCTTTTATTTTTATTAGCACATAGGTCTTTTGATGTGAATTATAAGAAAATATGTAGCACATTAAGTGCATGATTTTTAATGAGAGTGAATTTGGTAGTAAGTAAAAATAGTGCATTGGTGGGAAGGAAGATAGCAAGTAAATAATAATAAATAGGGACTATAAAGAAAGGGAGACGGCATGGAGGCAGGCTACGGGAATTCTGAGACTCTTTGCTTTAATGTGACTTCTCTTCAGTTTGTCAGGTTAGTTCCAAAGAAGACACTGAAAGAAGAGTAAAGAGAAAAAGATTTGGTCCCTTGAGGAATAAAATAAAAATTACTAGAGGTGATTGCCAAGGCAGCTAAGGGCCAAGGGAAAGTATGTACCCCTGTCAGAGCAGTTTGAGATCACTCATGTCAAATATGACTGCCTACAAAATTATCCTTATTTATGCCCAGACTGGAGGGTATGTGTTTCCCTTTAGCCTAAAAAGAATGATGTTGACTTTCAAAATTTTTTTTTTCAACCTGGAAACAGGCTTTCCACCGAGAGACTGATTTACTTTTGATGGCAGAATTTACTTTGGTTCCTCTTCAAAAAACAATAATCTTTGCAAAAGGTTAGTGCCAGAAGGGACCCAATCAACTTCATTTTCTTACACTCAAGAAACTTGAACACAGATAAGAGAAATGAGTTCTCCAAGCAAGACACAGCAAGACACAGATGACTGTTTATGTCCTTTGACCCCTCTCCAGCTGCAGTAAAGGAATTTAACCATAGTGGAGGGAGGAGTTGAGACTCCAGGTCCCAGACTGATGTATGATAGAAAACAAATCTGAGAAAAGTATAAATCTAGATTCTTTTCTAACAATAGCATGATTTTTGCTTTTATTATTATTATCTTTAGCATCTGAGATGGAATTTAAGACTGAGCTACCACCCAGCCTTTTCATTATGCTAGTCTTAGAAACCATCATAATGTGTTACATATTTTAAATTTTTAAATAGCTGAAAAGGTACTTTGCAGAGAATATGCTCAGTGTGGGCAGTTTCTCTTCCTACTATTTTGAGTATCTGTCCTAGTAAAACTTTGTTCAAAGTGTTTTTGACATGACTTTCGGTATGGATTTTTAAAATGACATAAGCCAGGAAGCCTGAATTAGTGTATGACTAAGAGCCTTGTTAGAGATAATAGTCTTTCTGTTGCACTGTTCCCCATAGTTCCCTTTCTTATATACAAGAGGCTTGGACTCCTGTAACTTACGGGAAAAGTTACATCCTTAGGCATCTAATTGGAGAACAGCTATTACACATGTTTTTTCCCATGGGAATATATATTGTATTTATATGGCAATAAAGATCAAAGGTGAGCTGGTAAATGATCTGTAACACCTCCCTTACTGTTATCACTTCTGTTAAATATCTTCTAAAAAATAAAAATTCTGCTTAAAATCTGTAGGAGCTTCCATTAATTGGTCAACCATCTGTTAGAGTTCTCATAATAAAAATCAAAGCATTTCATTTCCTTGTGGATGCCATCATATGAGAAAAAAACACGGAGAGACTTTTACTAGAGTTTAGGCTCTGTCTTCAAACGCCCTTTACCCTTCTCTCCCTTGAGTTTGGTAACATGAACTTCTAACTTCCTTTTGGTGTCTAAGTTCTTAAATTTGGGTGTTTTGTCTGCAACCAAGATTTCCTGCCTCATTCTGTTTAGATAAAGATAGGTGCACTAGCTTCATATGTACTCCTTGACCCAAATTCTCTTTATATTGTTCAATAGTTTTAAATTGTTCAAATGTTTTTGAATCAAACCTCATCAGAAATAATGTTTTTGTAGTATAGCATAATGAAAATTGCCCTGGATATTCATTTTTGCTGTGACCGGTAGGCATATATTTTAAGGCCTTTTTGAGATTCAAGAGTCAAACAGTAATTACTATGAAAGTTTCCTCTAGTGGCAGCCATTCAGGCTTTCTGTCTCTCTTCTAAGGTGAGTGTATATTAACTATTTCCTTGAATACCCACCAGGGAAGATTCATGAATGTTTATGTTTCCTGACATTCAACATAACAATGAAAAGCTATAAAGTCTGTATCACCAAATACAAATGATTCTTATTTCAATTTAAGAGATAGTTGGTCAAAAGCATTACTTTTGTCCTGTTATGTTGTATGTGAAATAGCTGCCAACTAAGAAAACAACTTACTATTAATGAATAATTCACACTCTACCTCATAGCCCTAAACCTTTCCCTTTGTCTCCTCTGTCTATGATTTCTCGCCTTGTACTCTGTTTAATCATATTCCTCCTCACTTTCTTACTCCATTATCAAAACAAGAATATGTAAAGAACAGTGGACTGGACATATCTGTGTCACTGACAAGGTGAGTGTTGGGCCACAATCTTGCATGTTGAACAGTAATAGAATCAGGAAGTTGATTTTCCATTAATTTATTTGCTGCTGTAGTGTATAAGTTAAGGCTGCAGAGTTAGACACTCTGATTATATACAATTTTTGAATGGGCAAATTTGGGAAATTTGTTTAATCCTTTTGTGCTTTAGTTTTCTTTTCTGGGAAGTGTGAATAGTAGTATTACCCATGTCACTGATCTTGTAGGGACACAGTTGCAAAATGTATCATCACAGCTATAAAGTAAACCTTCAATAAAAATTAGCTATTCATTTGATTATTTTTTTATTTAACAACTATGCATTACTTACTTGTTTTCTAGTATCCTCTGTATGAGGAGGGACACAAAAATAAATATAATGTATTTTCTTTAGGAGTTTGTTGTTTGGAGAGGGTTTGGGTTGCAGATTCCACATGCAGTTAGTCTAGTAGCAAATGGTCTAGAGTTACAGCATAATGTTTTCAACTTTGAGAGTTTAGAGATGAAGCAGCTTAATTCAGCTTAGTTCTCACAACAGAGGTGACAGTTGAACCAATTCATGAAGGGTGAAGATGTTCTAGATGGGCAAGGTGGGAATATAAGGCAGAGAAACTGAATGTGTCAAACTGAGTATGCTTGATAGTGGAAAGGGAGATTCTGTGTTATTATATCACTGAATCTAAGAGATGTGGCCAGGAAATTGTATGAAAGAGAAGGTGGAAAGATTTGAAGCACAGAATCATGATAGGAAATGTCAGGCCTTTTGGAAAGCTCTTGGCTTAAAATGAGGAATATAAGAAGGGTGATTATTTCCTTTTTGCCCATAAGAAGTAGACTCGGATGAATTCAATATAGAGTCTGAACCCTTTTAGAATTCTATAATCATTGATTAGGGAAGGAAGTTATTGGGCAACCTGACCTAAATGTATCAATAATTGGAATAGAGCACAAGGAATAGATGTGAGTGAAACTGAAGATGTAAGTGGGAGAAGTTGAAGAATGATGGTATATGGGGTATAAAGAAGCATTCAAAACAGCCTTGGTGTTACAGCTTCGGCAGCTGAGTAGGTGGTAGTGTCATTAACTGAAATAGGAAAATAGGAGGCAGAAATCGGTCAAAAAGAAAGTGGAACGCATGCATTAAATTCTGTGCTTTTCCTTCATGTCTCCCCTGAAGCAGGCTGGCAGTGTGTTTGGGAGTGAGGTGATATAAATAGGATCCTGATTTGAAGGGTGGGTGAGTCTAAGACAGGGGTGGAAAGTATAGCAGGTCCAGAAAGTCGTGAGCTATGTTAGTTCTTTGAAGATAAATAAAACCTTCTTTTGTCCAATACAGAAAAAAATCAATTATCAAATTATTGAAATATGTTCACTGTAAAAGAGCAAAAGACTAAGACAAATCAAAGAAAATGAAGAGCATCGTACCATCTGCAGATAATCACCTCGGTCAGTTTGATAGATGTCCTTCTGCACTGCTTGACATGAATTCTCAATTTCTGCTTGTCTAGTGCTGCTGATTTTTGTTTACCTGATGTATTATCTACACCCCAGCATATAGGTCAGTGTAGATCTTTGCTATTTTTTAACGGATGACTGAATTCCTGCAGTATAAATATCCTTAGGAAAATTCCTAGAAGTGTTGTTCATTGAAACATTTACAAATTATGAGTCAAAGATTCCTGTTTGATAATTGGTAAGATAAGGTTAGTTAGCACTTATGACTTACAGTTGCTAATTGAAAAGATATATGTATTAGTTTCCTGTTTAGGCTGTAACAAATTACTCAGAATCTTAGTAGTTTAAAACAGCATGAATTTATTCTCCTACAGTTCTGAAGGCCAGAAGTCCAAAACGTGTTTTAAGGAGAGTGAAATCAAGGTTCATTCTGGAGCCTGGGGGAAGAATCCTCTTCTTGCTTCCTCCAGCCTCTGGAGATGCTGAAAGTCTTTGGCTAATTGTAGTATTGCCGTGTCTGATTTACTCAGCAAGAGATATTCACATTCTCCCTTTCTGACCCTGTTGTCTCCTCATACATACTTGTAAATATATTTAAGGCTTACATGAATAATTTAGGAGAATCTCCCCATCTGTAGGTCCTTAATTAATGATACCCACAAAGTTCTATTTATTTATTTAATTTGTAAGATAACACATTCAGTTATCTTTGGTGTTTGAATGTGGACATTTTAGGGGGCTACTACATGACAAATGTTCCCAAAATAAATATTAAATTTACAGTAAGAAATAATTAAAATTGGAGGCACCAATATGAATTAGGACCTGTACTATCATGTGGTGTTGAAATAGATGACAGTGAGCGATGTCTTACGTATTCTTTTGTATCTTCTGGGACATAGTAAGGATTAGGAGATAACCTGGGTCTCGGAAGACATCAAAACACAGCATTTTTAGGAGCAAGGTGACAGTGAAGTTGGAAATATTTGAAATAGTAAAAAGTCACAAGATGATATAAAGTACCATGATCTGCTAAATATTATAATACAGACCAAGAGGAAGAATGTAAAATAAGTGTATTTTAGAAATCTAAGCTGTTTTTCTAGAATGAGAACTCATATTAAAACCTCTAATCTTTCATTTCTTTCTAATGAAAGTGAAGTTTACCTATGGTAAGAGAGGAAGTAGATAATGATTCCTCTGACTTTCATTTCTTTCAGTGTCCTGTGGCCATATGGCCTCTTATGCCTCCTAAGAAACAAGAATGGCATTTTGTTTTTTCCGATGAAGTTCTACTCAGGAAATGAGAATGCTTTTCCTCTGGCTTTTGCTCTCCCAATATCTTTGCTGTACTGTGCTTTTCCACTGGGGTTTAGAGAGACATTTGTTCTACTCTACTTCCTTACTTTCCACTCAACAAAAACCATGAAGCCTCCTTCTTGGAGATCTCCTTTTGAAGTTTCTGTTGCTTCCCAGTCTGCACTACCTTTCCCATTGCTCTCCAACGTCATGCATTTATTGGAACACCTTGTAGGTCAGTTGTGTAGCAAACTGAAAGCTGGCTTATTCCTGAAGGGAGGATTGACCACATCATGGGCTAGCCGTGATCTGTGACTCTTTCATTTAATGTTTCTTTGTCCTGTTGCTGAAGTTTCATTGCCTCCCATTTCTTGATCTTTTCTTCCCAGCCCTTAGGAAGAGAGAGTTCATAATCCAAGAGCAGCACCACAGTGCTTGGCTAACAAAATCACGGGAGTGGCACATATCTCTACATGCCTCTTACCTCTTTAATATCTATATAGGTTTGCTAGTATTTCTTCTGTAAGCACATTTCCCTCTTGCTCTGTTATAATAGAATTTTATTTGACTAACTGAACCTACAATTTCATAGCTTCCTGCAGATAAGCATAGAATTTTAACCTAGGTTTCACCCATGAGAGATAAGCAAATGTGATTTAACTAATCCTGTTTGACCTAGACTTCCTGTCCCTCTCCCCTTTCATGATCTGGGACACTGGTACTAATGTTATGCTGATTTTGCAAAAGAGGATTGTATTCCAGGTGATGGTGGACATACCAGATGGTGAATGCTGAGTAACTGAAAAAGCTCATGGAGGGCTGACTATATAGTTCAGTACCTGCCTGGCAAACACAGGGTCCTGAGTTCAATTTCCAGTACAGAAAAATAAAAAAAGCTTAGAACACCCTTCGCTGTTGTGTGAGAGAAAGTTATTTCTTCTTTGAGCTATCATATTTGTGTGTCCCTGTTCTAATATAGACTTTTGCCTCAGTGTTCACATCTGAAAATGGAGAAGGTAAAATTCTTGCGAGATATTCTCTAGGACCTGTGTACTAGGATTGTCGTATCATTCCTTAGTGAAACCATCTGAATTCTGGCTCACCTTTATTATTTATTTATTTATTTTTGGTACTGGGGATCAAACTCATGACCTCACACTTGCCAGGCAGGTGCTTAAGCCACTGAGCTAAATCCCCAGCCCCACCCTTTATTTTTTTTATCCTCTTGTATATTCTTCAGATTTCTTTTGAGATGTCTGATTCCCAATACTTTTCATTTATGATTTTGTTTCCTGCTGGTTGATAGCTAACTTCTTACAGATGTTTCCAAGGGCTTTCATTTATTTTGTATGTAAATACAAGATCCATTCTTTAGCCAAAAGAAATGTACCAAGTCCATGCATAATAATATGAGTAAAATGATATAGTCTTGGTAATTGGTCTAGCAGTTCTTTTATAGTGAGAGATGAGCTTTACTGAGAAAATGATTAGAAAAGTAAAGATGAGGGGTGATTACTGCTCTGGTGTGGCTGTAGTACTTTGCCCCTGTGGCATCCATAAATGAGCTGTCTGTCCAGGAGCCATTCAAGATTGCAGAGCAAATCTGCCAGAATGCAGGGCATGGATACTTGTACTTGCTCATTTAGATATAAGATAGCATTTGATAAAATTATGGAGTTTTGGTTGTCCTATCCCTATTTTATTAAACTTATTTCCTACTCCATCATTTCTAACAGGCTTGCAATAAGTTCTCCAGTCTTTGCTGTTCTTCATGGAGCCATTCTCTGCTCAAGAAGAGAAACTCCTATTGAACCTTTTCTACTTTCTCTGGGGTTCTTTGCTTATTTCCACTATAGCATCCCGAATGCAGTGTTTATTGAAGTTCTAGATACAGCAGATATGAGTGAGTGACTGATTAGCAAACTATAAGGAATGGAAAGGTCTCTGGAAAACTGGTGAAGTCCTGTGTAAAAGGAGGTAATTGATAAAGCAGTTCTAGTTCCTTGCTACTGGAGGTGAAAGTCAGATAATGTAACCAGATTTTCTGATTTCCAACAGAATGTGGAAATTAGCAATTGTATGTGATATTTACTAACTGTGCCATATTGTACATGGGAAAAATGCATCTCTGGGGCCATAGTCAGCCCCTAGGTCATTTTTGTTTTAATGCTTTCTTTTTTCAACTCACCAAACCTGCAATGCACATTTAAAATTCACAGGTTGGAGAGCAGGGAGAAGCTTTCCCTAAGTTTAGGGCTCTGGGAGTATTATTTAAATATCGATCCATATGTTTATAGTGCCAAGAAGCATATCCTGCTGATAACCTTCTGCAGGCTAGAAGTGTTAGCACAGGTTCACTGAGTTCCCAGACTAGGAGGGAACAGGAGCGTAGGAAAGGGAGTGAGGAGAGCAACCCCTGCATCCCTCCACACAAGTAATCTTTATTTCCGCAGTGCCAGGATGTTGTGCAGTTAACCAGGTGATTGCGTTTCTATTTCTTTTTTCTTTTTATTCATCTTCTACAGTTTTCATTTTTCTATTACTTCCTTCTATCCAAGTAGGAGAAAGAGTGTCCTCACACATAGTACACGCAGTGACTTGTGCTCTGTTGAAGGGGTGGATTCATTTGAAAGAAAAAAAAAAAAGGCTTGATACTGTGAGAATTTCTCAGTAGATAGAAATTGTGCTTACAATGAGTAAGTCCCTGAATTTAATCCCCAGCACTAAAATAAAACAAAAAAGTTTTTAAATAATTTAGACATATAATTTATCCGGGTCTTCGTGTTTGACTTGGGGTTTTAAAGATGTGTCCATGAATTTCAAAGGATGCAGTTGTCCTTGTTTTCTTTGGTGTCTCTCTTCTTCCCCAGGTGAAGAAGGAACACTGATAACCGTAGGTGTAGGAAAAATATGTAATGAAAACGAAAAGAAGGATTTAAGGCTGAAGAATTTCCTGATATAGAGGGGAGACAAGACTTTTATATATATGTGTATATATATATAAATCAGTGTATGTTGTCAGGTAAAAAAATGCCTCAGGTCCAGTTCATTCCTTTGTCACATCATTTTAAGTGCTTTGGAAGATGTAAATAAATCTTATTTTTCTAAAGATACTAAATCTGAAACTGTATGTTCTTAGTCTACTGAAATTTTGTATCTACATAGTCAGTCAGTAATCTCTACTTTTATCATAAAGTTAGGGAAACAATTTCTTAGTTTCAGATGTCTACGAGAAGCCAATCTTAATTTTTTTGAGTCCAACTTCACTGATTGTGTCATTTCTATGCCTTTGTTACTTTCTCATGCAATTTAAGATGTTTTAGGTGCATTAAAATCATTTCACATGTGTCTGCAACGGCAGACCAACTTCATTAGGGAGAGCTCCGATCAAGGCAATAGAATAGACTTGTGGTTTCAAAGTATTCAAGTAAACAGGTCACATGCCAGGCACAGACTGACCTGGACCCATGTATTATTTGCTGTATTATCTCCATTTCCTTGCACATAGACAGATGATTGCTTCATTTTAAATGACTTTGTACAATGCATTGATCTTATGCTAACACTTGTCATAGGAGAAAATGTGAGCATCCATGAAATGGGATTTTGCTATATTAATTGTAAGCTTTCTTTTAGCTGCTCTGGCTTCTAGTGAATAATCATTTATCACCAATTGCAAGAGGGATGCTTACCACAATATTGACCTTTGGGTATTTCCGGATGAACTTTCTACCATTACTATGGAATGTTCCATAGAAGATTCTGGTTATCATGAAATAGACAGGTACGTGACTTTCAGGGCTAAGCATGTCTCCCTTGGCTTCTGCTCTTTACGTTTTTCCATTTTTAGTGATGCTCTGTGGACAAACTCTTCAGATATTTCCACTAATGACTAGAAAGATACAGGAAAGAGGCTTTTTCATTATTTATGCTGTGTTTACACATTTACTTGGACTTTGGATGAGGATTGGATTGCTTATAAAGAGATAGTTCATGTTCTGGAAGAGGAAGGACGTAACTAAGGTGGAGTTAGGGTTGTAATAAGGTGTATTTAGGTGTTCTATAAATAAGCTTTTTGACCATAAGGGCTATGAGACAGTAGAATATGTTGCCGAGGGAGGCTTTGGAAGGTACTTTTGGGCGCTATGTTTATAGATATCACAGTGATAGATGAAAGACAAGGAATTCATCAGTAGGCTTTGGACCCTGCTGCAGCACTAAGTAGTTGTTATTTTACTTTCAATAATGCCATCGAAATTTTCAGAGATTTCTTCAAATGGTGTTAGAAAACATCAATGTGGACATTCAAATTTTTCATACTTTTACCTTCTTCCTCTTTTTCTTCTATTTCTTCCTCCTCCTCTTTCCTCTATTGCTCTGTCTCTGTCACTGTCTTTGTCTCTGTCTCTCTCTCAGAGGATTAAATCCAGGAATGTCACACTGAGCTACATACCCAGTCCCTTTTAGATAGGGTCTCACTAAGTTGTTCAGTTGTCCAGGCTTGGCTTTAGCTGGGAATCTTCTTGCCTCAGCTTCCCAAAGTGCTGGAATTGCAGGTAGACACCATGCCTCACCTTTTCTTTAAACTAAGGTTACCCAATGACAGTCCCTACAAATGCACTCAGTAAGATGATACATGCCTTTTTCTGTTGGTTGGTGTTTGATACAGAGAATTTTAGCTAGGGTAAATAAGTGTTTGCACATTTAAATTTTTATCTCTGCCTTAAGATACATGTCAAGGAAGCTTTATTCAAATTAAGCAAAGTGTATATTAATAAACCATCTAGGTATTTCCAACACTTACATGTACTGTGTCATAAAAATAGTATACATATTTACTTTGTTATTTTTCTCACATGGAAGCCCAGTGCCCCTACATTCTGCCAGATTAACGCATACATGCATTTGCAAGGACTGTTTTGGTTTCCTCTGCCTGGAATGCACTGTGGTCTAGAATTCACCTTTAGAACCCAGCTCAGACATTACCACTTATAAGAAGCTCACTGGATCCTATGATCCTTTCCTCTGATGTCATATTTAGATTTCTCTTGTTAAGCTTACTATATTTAATTGCTGAAAACACATGTATTGTATTAAGTAAATAGTCATTGCATGGACTTGTGACCATTGTTTCTTTCATAAACTGGAAGTTTTTTTATTTGCATGTTTAGTTACATATCCAGCAGCTTGCCTCACCTCCAGCATATTACAGATGTTCAGGAGACAGGTGGTGAATGGGTGTTTGCTCTGGAGAAGAGAAAGCCTATATTCAAAGCATCTCCGATCCACTACAAGGCCCTTGATGTTCATGTCTTTTACTTCAGGATGTGCTTATGCCTTTTTTGGAAGCACATTGAATTACTCAAGGTGCATTCTGCTTGGATTCAGGAAATCAGACTGAGGCAACAAGTCATCATTAAATTCTCACTTTGCTTTACCCATCTTATGTGTATTCTCATGCGATCCACACCTTATTTCTTTCCTGTTCACACACTCCCAAGTCTGCTTAGGAGCTTCAGGTTGTTTTTTCTTCCTATCCTCTGAGAAAATAGCTTTGGTGCATTACTTCTCTCCCAACTCTTCCTCCCTCTCACCTCTGCAACAAAGCAGAAGCCCTCACATTCCCTTGCCACTGATAAATGGGGCCATTTCACCTTCCCTGATGCCTCACAGGTAAGTCACAAAAAAGCAGAAGAAGCCATAGTCGAAGAGAACTTGGGGTCTCTCTTAAATGGTAAATGAGGATTTAGAAAATTGCCACATTACCTGTAAATTATACCTGCTGGTCAAATTGAGGAATTAAGAAAGAATCTTTCATAGCATAGAGCAGAGATTTATCTGTATCCAGAGCTCCTATTTTGACCTTTCTTTTCACATTTTATTGAAGTATTCACTCCTCAGCTCAGTTTCTTTATTTGAAATATTCAGATCCACCTTTTTTCAGAGGATGGATTGCTTGTTTTCTTCCCAGCACTTTCTCATGCCACTGAACTGCATCACGTGTTAATAAGCTTTTTACTGTGTTAAATTGCTTTGTTTCTGTAGCTGATTTGAAGGCGAAAAGGCCCCAGAGGGTGAAGGGAGGGGAAAAAAAGAAAGAAACATTCTAAAATAATTAGAATGATTACAGCAGCCAAAAACATTATGTTCCTAAAACTGCGGTTTTCTCCGACTTTCTTTTTGTATTTAGCATAGCCCACAAGGCTCAGGACCAATGCTTGTTGCAAAGCAAATGACAGCTAATATTTTTCATTATAGGATGAAAGAGAGTCGTACATTGGACATTTTAGAGGCATTATTGTGACCAGCCACAGGTTCACCTTGCTCATCCTTTGTTTGGTTCCAGTTATGTCATCCTCCTTCGTGACCATCTGCGCCTGAAGATTAGCAGTAATTCTAATGGGTTTGAAGCACTTAGTTGAGAAACAAAATTATGGTACACATGTAAAGCTGTATTCATGAAAAATGGCATCTCTTTGATCAGGACAATCAAATGAGTAAGTGTGGCAGCTATGAATTGACAGTCATAAAAAGATGATTTCTCCCATTGAAATATTAGATTTTGTGTGGTGAAATAAATAGCACTCATTTTTCAAGGGAAAGCCGAGTTTGATTTTCAAGATGAGCAGAAGCCATTGAAGTGGGAGAAGGTTTGTGATGCAGAGTTCATTCATTTCTTACCTTCTCCAGGGTCACACGCAGATCAGGAGACTCATGGGGCTTATTTTTCAATCTATTCAAATTTGTATTTGTTTTTGCAAAATGGGTTACCGATCATTTCCTTGTAAAATCAAGACAAATTTCAGGCTCTCTTTGGTGTTCCTCATAGGTGTAAAATGTAGATGAGGAGGTAGAAATGATTCTGTAGACATCATTGTTTACCATATTATTTATTTAGTATACAGACTATTAATGCTACTAAAGTAATGCTCTTTTGTGGTAACTGTGGCCAATTTTTAGTTTCCTCTGGCTTCCATTTTCTTGTTTTCTTAAGTGATAGTCACATTATTCTTTCAGGTTTTAGAATAGGAAGGTGGACAATGAACTGTATAATGACAGGGAAAGTAAGAGATTCTGTAACTGCAGGATGACTGACCCCCTGCATGGAACCAAGTGCCTACATTTTGTGATAGCTGTTTTGGCTGCTGAGAAGCTTTTTCCCTTCCGGACTCTTCCTGCTGGAAGTGTGACACTGAGATAAGTGGAATGTTATGGTTTTGTATTTTGGCTAACAGGAATAATATCTGCAACTGGGAAGAAACAATCAGCAACTCATGAATCATGATTTCCTTTTCAGTTCATTGTAAGATAATAATATGTGAGTTTAAAACTCTTTGCCTTGATTATAGTTGTCACTAAAGGGAAATGTTGATTGAGGCTTAGCCTTTCAATAAAGTATAAGGTACACAAATTCAGAAAAATATTTCCATTTACTTGTAAGTACCATTGGCTTCAGAACAGACAGCATTGCTGCCTTCTGTCCACAAAGCATTGATAGCAGAAATATTATAAGGATCAGATGTATTTTTTATTTATTTTCCCATATTTAGTTTTAAATAGTCTTCAGTAATATCTGAGGGGTCACACCATGGAGATATTTTATTTTCTTCACATCCATTTCTACTTCTTATGAATATAGCTCTGTGCTCATATTTAGAGTATTACTCCTCTATTACTGGCAAAAATTAGAATAGATCATAGCATATTCCCCCCCCTCCATTTATTCTCTATTCTTCCCAACTGCATTACGTCACTTCGTCATTACAGAACAATTTTTTTCTACTTTCTAGTCTCATAATAGAAAATGTGGCCACCATATCTTCTCAAGTTCATGTGTATTTGTCCAACCACCTAGAGAGAATGAATCAACTCTTAAATCTAATTCTAAGTTTTGAGGAATGCGTATGTTCACCTCTAAAGCAAGCAACTGCTCCATGAATAATGCTTGTGCTGTCCAGGAAAGTTTCTCCTGTTTACATTGCTATTAGGATATGTGTGTTTGCCTGGGAAGAGGCTACCAAGAAGGAAAATGTTTCCCCAGAAGTCAACATCTTCTACTTGGGCCTAATGGGGCTTAATATTAAATTCAGTTTTTAAGGTATCAAGGTTGCTTTACAATAAAAAAATTTCACAAGCTATCTACTTAGCATTAAAAAAAGAACCCCACTGATGATGTAGAGTGAGGCTGAGCCACTAATCATTGTTTGGGGTTTTAAATATTGTTCTTAGAAGGTTTTCATGTAATATTACTATCACTGAGAGATAGTATCTCCAGACGTTTATATAGACAGAACATGATAAAATGGATATGTCTACCAGTTTGGCAAGAAAAACTTGGTTAAAAGCAAGGCAAATAATCTTTAATCACTTCTCTTCTACCGAGCTGAGTAACTATTGACTTTTCCTCTCAGTTGATTGAAAAAGGCCCTTGGTGAATTGAGTGTTTGTGTAGGATGGGAACCTCACATACTCTAAGTGCTCCATCACTGAAACATCCCAGCTGTACAGTAACCAGTTGCTGGGAACCATAAATGCCTTTGTGAAGTTAGTGACAGGGGAATTTCTATCCCTTCTTTCCTTCCCTTCTTCTTTTCTCTCTGTCCTACTCTCCTTTCCTTTCCTTTCCTTTCCTTTCCTTTCCTTTCCTTTCCTTTCCTTTCCTTTCCTTTCCTTTCCTTTCCTTCCTTCCCCTTCCCTCCCCACTCCTCTCCACTCTTTTCTCTTTTCCTTTCCCTTTTTTTTTTCTTCCTTCTCTGACAGGATTTCATGTTGTCCAGGTTGGTTTCAAACTTGTTAGCTTAAGGGTCTTCTGGCCTCAGCCTCTCAAGTAACCAGGACTGTAATCATGTACCACCAATTCCAGCTCCATGGGATCTTTTCTTTTTCTTTCTTCTCTTTCCTTCTTTTCAAGAAGAATTTCTTGAGAATATATGTTTAAGATTTCTAAGCATTATATCAATACTGGTGATGAGTTACTCAAGAGTGGTGCCATTCTTAATCTTAGGTAGCTATTGAAAGCTCTTTGGATAATACCATGTATAGTGCTATGGTCATTTTTTTCTCTTTCTCTCTCTCTCATCTCTGTCTTTATAAGTTCTCAACACATATTTATTTACTAAATGAATGAATATGTATGTGTAAAATGACAGGGACCATATCTTCATCTTCGTATATTTTCTGCAATTCCTAGCTTCATGCAGTTTTTCTAAGAATGCTCGGTTAAGAGTAGGGGATACAGCTTAGCCCCACAGTGTCTGCTTGGCAAGTGTGAGGTCTTGAGTTCAATTCCTGGTACAAAACAATGCTCAATTAGCACATGTGGGAAAAGAAAGGAAATAGAAGTGAATATACTCTAAAGTGTTTTGAGGCTTTATTTGGCAGTAAAAAATTACCCATTCCTCAAACAATTAGAACTAATCCTGAGGACCCAGACTACACCAGTATGAATAAGCCAATGTACCTGAAAGAGTACTTGCTAAGCTGTAAAGGGGTATTATTCTTATCACAAAATACACCTTCTAGATCACTGGAGTAAAGAGACTGACATTTGTGAGTCCTTTAACCAATTGCCAAGCACTTTATATATAGTTTTCTGTTGGCTTTTCAATAATTTCAAGGATGCTATTTTTGTTATTTACATTTCATAGGTGAAAAAACAGTTTCATTGAGAGAAGATAATTTCTTTGAGGCCATATTATTTAATGATGATGTTCAGGTTCAAGCTACAGGTGTTCTGAATCTAAACCTGAATTCCTTCCTCCACACTAGAATAAATATCCCTTGGTAATAATCTTCCATTTTAAGAAGTGATGGTACTGTGTATTTATTTGAAGTATATAGAAAGAATCTGGCACTTTTTTTTGGAAAGGAAATCAACAAAACTACAGGCCTTGGAGTTGTGTATAAGCTCTGATACAGGCAGGCGGGGTTCTAGTGAGAGCTGTGGAATTAAAGGGCTCAGTTGTGTGACAATTTCAGTCACTTACAAATGACTTTGTATTTGTAGTTTTCAAAGAGGATTTCTTTGCCACATGAAACATGACCCAGCAAAAGTTATGTCACCAGTTCTTTCAGCCTATGTTGGGTAGATACTATAAATTAGAACTCTATTAGAATTTTCCCCATTTTCCCTTTTATCTGATAAGAGTTAGAAATGTTTAGTAATTGCCCAAGGACACACACTAATGAGCAGCATAGCTAGCATTTCTAGCTACTCCATTAATTTTCTCATTTTAAGGTCAAATAATATGTAGAACACATTATTTATTAATCACAAAAAATAAAGCAGATTTAAATTTTAGAGTAAGCTTTTAAAATAAACTTTTGCATTATTGCTTTCCTTTATTACCAATCTTTATTTTTTCCTTTATTAATTTACTCTGGATATTTTCATGGCTTAACCCTTCTTCCAATAGGAGAGTTTTTATTTCAGTCCTTAATTTAGGCTTTTTAAAAGGTTAATATCATGGACTATCTGCCATTTTGTCCAGAATCCAACTTCCATTTTAACCATAGAAATGTAATGTAAGTAGTGTTGAATGTCTGCGTAAACCATAAGTACTACTGGATTTTCAGTCTTTGAGATTTGTTACAGACTGGATCTGCTTCCGGCAGTATGATGTAGTTCTGTGTTTCTTTGTATTTTTGTCTCAACTATGCTGAAAGACAGCAACATGGAAGAAATATTTGCTCATCCAATGGATAATGTTTGAAAAGCCTGCAATGTTAGGGACATAATGTTTAAGACACAGGCAATGTATCAGTGGACAAAGACTTCATTCTTACTGAAAGTTTCATTCCAGTGGATAAAGTAGATAAAAACACATGTTCAAATATGTGTGTGTATATGAGGGGTAGTAAATGCCATAGAGAGAAATAAATGTTGGTAAGTGTGGGTTACAAGAGTTTTCTATAAAAGGTAGTCAAGCAAAACTTGTCCAAAAACTATGGGAAGTTAGCATCTGAGGGTAACATGCTGTACTTTCTTTCTTCTCATCTGGCCAGCTCCTTTTGAGTTTTGCTGTTACAGCAGATAAAATGAGTCACAAGGTAGTTGAATACTTACTCTGTGAACAAAGCACAAGAAATAATGACTGACTGTCAGAGGTGCAAGTGGTCATATTAAGAACCACAAGAAGAATCATGAAAACTAAAGAGATATGTGATGTTTAGGCATGCTGGTAAAAATTCTCTTTATTGTACCATTTCCTATTGATCATGAAGGTTTTAGGTTCAGAAGTGATTTGATCCTTTCCTTACTTAGGAAAAGTTAGTTTCTCTTTCTTCTAACAGTCTTGGTTATTGCTGGAACAATGACCTAATTGAAATTAAACTTTAGCATACAGACTACCTCAGAATGTCCACTGTCTCTATGGCATCTCTTGGAGGTACTCGATATCCAATCTCATAAATTATTTTCAAGAAGTCTTTTGTAATGACTAATAAGTCTTAATCATTTATCTCTGAAGCAAGTGGTTACACATCTTTAATATTTTATGTAGCTCTTCTATGTGAGTTTGCACAGATCTGGAGCCAATCTGAGTATTTAGAACCCTTTCCCGTGCATGATGTATGTCTGTCCAGCCAGATGGATTTCCTTGTTTGAGCCCAGGCCAACCCCAAATTGAGAGCAAGGAGAAGTGTACAATGTGGGCACCTGATGGCAGGAACTGGAAGTAGTGATGTGTCAAAGGAAAGGGTAAGGTTGGGGTTGGAAGGCGGGAGAGAGGGAGAAAGTTGAGTGTTCATCTTCCTTATCTGTTAGAAATCCTGTGTGTGCTTGGGGGCTGGAGATAGAGATCATTGTCACAATGGCAGAAAATTCAGTCTTGAAGCTGGAATGTTCAGAAGAACTCAGACAGACTACAGGAAGTGTTCTTTTAAAACCAGATGGAGCTGATGAGTGGCATCCAAGGCACAATTGTGAAGTGTACTCGGTTTTTGTGTTCTCAGCTTCCCCCTCCGCCTTCTTTTGTGTTTATTGTTTTTGTTCCAAAATGGTGGATGCCTTTATAAGCAGCCTGCATTTCCTCAGTTGCTGCTAATTTCCTCCTTCCATCTTTCCTTGTGAGATTCTACCCAGGTTTCCTCTCTACACCCACTTACTGAGAAGCCCCCTGGCTCCATTGGCAGCTAACTGGTCATACTGTGTAATGCCCAGCAGCTCACTTAGACTAGATGCTCAAAATACACCCCTTGGATAAACTTAGTCATAGTTTAATATGGAGCACAAGTATTTATAAAGGCTTCTTTGAAACTTGCTTTGCCATAAACTAATGGTGGAGACTGAAAGATACTTAGAAATATTGGGAAGAGTCATATTTATGAAACTGAGTCCTTGATGAAGATTTCTTTTTTTTAGCTGACCAATTCCTTTGAGAAGAAATTCTGAAATGAATAGCGAAATTGAAGGTCACCCTTTGAGCATCTACTCAGAATCTGGCCCAGGTGTTGTGTTAATAATTTTTCTTTCATTAACACTGTTCCCATGTGAATTATCCTAAAGCTGACCTTGTTGAATCAAGAAATAGGACAGAGGAGAAAGGAGAAACAGATGCACAGTCCGAAGTCTTTGATTCAGACTGGCTTTATCCTGTACCTGCAATATGGAGTCCATCCAGTCTCTTCATGTGTGTCAGCTTCCACCTTTTCAGTGTAAACAATGACAACATAACCAGACCAACCTCCTGTGGATTTGAAGCGTCATCTGACGTAATGGGTGCGGACATTCTTTTTAAGCTGTGAAGTAAGGGGAAGGAAAAAATGGCATGTTTAATTCTAACATTTGGATTTTCTTTTCAAATCTCAGATTAGTGGCTTTCTGCCACACCAATTTTAACTTGTTTGTTGATCTTCATTAGACATTAAAAGTAGAATTGTGCTGAGTCTACTTATTCCTGTGGTATTGAGGCTGTTCTATGGAGGGTTGTGTCCTAAGTGAGGGTACTCTATGGAAGGTTGATGGTGGAGAAACCCCACATTATTCCTTCCCTGCTGAATTTACAGATAAAGAAAGATATTGCGTAAATACGAGTAGTTATAAAATTATGAATTTATCATTAAAAGCATTCTAGCTGCTTGGAGGGAAAACACATGGCATGAAAGAAAAATTAAAGAGGTAATGAGTGAGCAGTGGAAACTTTGAAGGAATGAGCCCATAGTATGAAAAAAATGTAGGGAGAGCAACATGGCTAAGAGTGAGGCAAGTAATGAACATGCTTTGAATGGGTCAAAGAGTGGTACAGTGTTGAGGTATTAGTGGGAGGTAAGAGTTAGGCACGCTGAATCTTTATAGGCCATGATTCCACTAAATATTTTGGAGGCAAGACATTTATATGACTATGAGAGTTATGTCAAAGAGAAAAACTTTTCATAGGGTGCTGCATGAATAGGTTAGAGACAGACATATGTTGAAATTAAGTAGATTGACCAGCTCAGAGATTACTGCAGTGGTCCAGGCAAGAAATGAGGGTGATTAGGGCTGATGTGTTTATTGCTGTCCGGGAGTTTCTAGCTTTCATCTTGGAGCCCAGTACTATGGTTTTATTTTTCAGCTTATTTAGGGTAGATATGAATTTTCAGTACTTATGCTGGTTAACAAAACTGTGCAAAGTAACTCGTGTCTGGAGAGAAAGCTGAGTAACAAATACTGTGTGTGATTTTCTGTGTCTCCTATCTTCTGTCTTCATATGCATGGAAACACATGTTCAGGCAGAGCTTCCTTCATGGTGAACCCTGCATAACCATGATTAACAGAGCCCCCCCGCTGACTAACCATTGAGATTTCGAGGCTCTTTGTTATTACAGAAGAAATTATCTTGACTGCTACTGTGCTCACACGTATGCATGCTAATTAATTTTCAAATAAACTTTATTTTTGTAAATGTAGTTGATATAATGATACTATAATGAATGATTGTATAATTTTCACTATAGCACTTAGTGCTTCTGAATTCTGTTGGCAGAATTATAGGTCATCTTTGTTGCACCTGTTTTATATACTGATTCAGAGCATGATTATTGTGGCATTAATTAATGAAGTATATCAAAATTCTGGTCTGTTATAGAAGGATTTTCCAAAGACTTCTGTAGTTGTTTTACTCATTATTACTTACATATTATTCAGAGCAGAGGCAGTGATGAAAGGTTAAGCATATGGGAAATTTGAATTGCTATATTCTCTGATTTGTTTTGTAAAGTAGTAGTGAATTCATATGATTCTAATTATAAATATTAAGACTAGTAATGGTCTTTTCTATTTCTGTTGCATTTCTGCTCAGCTAGTTGAAAGGTATCCCATTGGGGAGAGGTTTCAAATATCTGTACTCAGTTTCATATGCCAATACAGTATATGTATGTATACATTTGTACATATACCTTATATATGTATACATGTACTTGGGTATGTATATGTTTATATGTGTATGTGTGTATACATACCCAGAGCTAACTATCTATCACACATCTTTTTATCTATCTAGAAGGCCAAGTTAATTCTTCTTTGCCACCTGCATGCCTATTCCTTACCCCCTCTCCCATGCTGCAGGAGAGAGTAGGCTCCTGCATTAGCCTATACCCTAGTAACATGCCTTCTGGGGTTTAAGTGGCTTGTGTGCTGTAGCAGGAATGGGAAGAGTTAATTCCTGGCTTTATTTTGTTGGGAAAGGCAGCTTTCCTTTCACATTGATTTTCTGCATTCTCTGTGCCAATTTGTGACAGCTTGTTTCGCAGCTCCACATTTGTTTAAAGCTCTCTAACAGACTGATTCTATTTTTTTTCCATGTTGTTTTTTTTCCTATTTATTTATTTATTTATTTATTTTAACTGAGGAGAACATGGCTTTGCACGTGGTTGGGAACCCAGATAAGTCTCTCTCTGGAGATCATGATTGGCAGCTCCCCCTGGCGTGCAGATGTGAAAAGAGGAAAGCTAATTTTCCCAATGACTTTCTAGTTTCTATTACTATCTGTCATTTTACATTGGTGCTCATTACAGCCGTCTTCTTGCCAGATGGAAATCTGCCTACTCTCTGAGTGTCTATTTTCTGCCACTCATGGATCATGACAATGTCAGACAATATGTCAGTAAATTCCCTTCAATACCCCCCCCCCCATTGGATAGACTGGTGATGTTAGGTAAAATGCTTAGTATTGGCAGGTAAATACCTTCATGTCATACGTAAGCAAAGGGAAGAAAAGGCCAGAAAGTTTATCTGCCTTGAGTAAAGTTTTTCTAAAATACAAAAGGAGATGAATAGTGTTGGCAACATAAACAAGTTGTCTTATGATAGTTGTTCTCTGAAAACTGAACTAGATGTGACTAATGACCTATATAAACAACTAAATATTTATATGTCCCCAACTAATATTAGAAGGTATCTAGTCTTGGTGAGATAACAAGTCACTATTGATACCAACCTTGGCTTAAGCCAGCAGTTCTGAAAGCAGAAGTAGATTTAGTATCACTGGGGATCCTGTTAGAACTATCGCATCACAGGCCTCACCCACATAGTACCCAGCCAGAACCTCTGGGCCCGGTCCAACAATCTGCATTTAAAGAAGCTATTTAGATTTGGATGTTCACTAAAGTTTGAGAACCAGTGCAAAACTAGAGAACAAATTGGAGAATTGGTGAAGCCCTGAGAGTATTACCTAATTGGCTAACAATAATCCTGGCAGTTGTTTCAGTATCTATTTCTTTTTTTTTTTTTTTTTTCATGTATATGGGGAGAAGGTGAAGTTTCTACATCTGACGTACATTGAATAAATATTTAATGTAATGCAATGAAAAGGCACATCTATTTTTGTTTTCCGGGCTTCAGTGATCTTCTTTGCCTTGGCTGCAGAGCTCCTGGAGGCCCTCTTTGGCTATTCTAATGCAATGAAAGACTTAGGCAAAATAGGTATCAACCCAATAGTTAGGTCTTCTCTTCTTACTCAGCTGGGCTGGCTGCTTTTGGGAACCTACAGCAACCATCTTGATTTTTCCTCACACACATGGTCCTCTATTCAGCACTTGTATGCCCTGCTTATATCTTTTTATTCCAGCAATTTCTTCTAAGATGATCTCCCTGTTTGACTTTCTTCCTCCTCCTAGGTAGTCCTTTTTGAAAAGCAGTTACTGGCTGGCTGTCTTTTTACAGTATGGTGCTAATCTGGACCATGGAGAACTTCTCAAGTGTCTTCCCTAACAGCTGTGGTCACAGAGACTGATAGCAACACAGCAGACGTTCTCTGGGCTCTGCTGCCGGAGACGTAGATGCCTGCTTGCAAACTTTGGTCAATGGACTGACTGTGGCCTGCTGGCTGTTTTTGTTTTTGTTTTTCAGGGATGGCACTCATGACCTTGCACTTACCAGGCAAACACTTAAGCCACTGAACTAAATATCTGGCTCCTGCTGTTTTTTTTGTGTGTGAATAAAGTTTCATTGGGACACACTTATATCCATAAGTTTACATATATGGTATGGTAGCTTTACGTTAAAGTGGGCAGAGATTGTATTAATTGCAAATATTTACTATTTGGCTCTGTAGAAAAAAGTTTTGTAACTTTCCTTTGGACATCAGGGAGTGGGGTGTGTTATGCTGGGCTTCAGTAGAAAACAAGAGGTGAAGAGAGAAGGAAATGGCAAATCAGACCCAAGTCCACTTTGCATCTCAAAGCCCAGGAAATAATGCAACTTTCTTAGGTATTTTCTTTGCAGTGCCCTACTGTCTTCCTTACTCTGAAGGAAAGGAGGTGGTCACATGGCAGTAACTCTAAGAAATTCCTGTACAATTCCTTTCCTTGGTTTCCTGCCCTCGACACCCTCATCTTCTTAATGTGAGAGAAGCGTCCAAGTGTCACGGCTAGTCTTGGCAGCCATTTTGAAATCATACCATTTTGACCCACTACTTCGTTTTGTTCTCTAATACTCATCATGTTCAGTCCTTGGCCAAACGTTGTGATTTGTGTTTCTAAAGGTTAATTTTGATTTTAAACTGGATTGGATTGAAAGACACTTGAGAGATTAATAAAGCATCCTTCCAGGTGTGGCTACACGTATCTATGAGGGGATTTCCAGAGATATTAAGCACATGTTTCAGGGACCTGGAAAGGAAGAAAGGTGGGGAAAACTTCCATGGGTGTGGGAGGCACAGTCCAGTAACATGGGGCCCAAAGGAGCAAAAGTGCAAAGAGTAAGAAACAGGGCAGCCCTTTAAAGACTGATTCTGCTGGAGTGGGTGTGTCTTTTACTGCTGTTGTCACCCATGGACACCAGCCTCCATTCAGTCTCTTCAGCCTTTCAGTGTGGACTCACTCACTCCAGAACTGGCCACAGATTTTCCAGACCTTCAGCTTTGAACTGGAACTGTCTCGTTGGTCCCTCTTGCTTTGAGGCTTCCGGCTTGGACCTTGCAGCTCTTACATTCTCTGGCTCACCTGCATGCAGAGTGCCATCATGGCACTATTTGGCCTGTGACTGCGTAAGCAAATTAATAAATTGCTTCCTCCTTATAATTATATGTACTTTACTAGTTCTACTTCTATAGAGAATCCTGACCAATACAATATCCAGTGGTGTTTGTGTTTAGATGGTTAAGTAAACCTCAGGTAATGGACCTTGATCTGGAGATGCAGGGTAACTACTTTTGTACTAAGTTAACACTGCACTAATTGCTTTCTTACTTAGATGGTAATTGAGAGCACAGGGTCAATTTTAAAAATGTAAAACTTTTCAAAGATTTTGATAGGTGTCTTGTTCAAACAATACACTGTAGTCAATCCTCAAGCCATATCAGATCTTTGATCACAACCTACACTGTAACATGGCAAATCAAAAATCCAAGCACAGCTCTGCCGACTTCAAACAGCTTTAAAATAGGTCTCCTTCTGATCAGTATTCCAATGTGTTAAAAAAAAAATCAGTCCACTCTCCAATTTCTGAGATATACTGTAATATCTTCTAATCAAGTACATCATGTATTTTATGCATGAATTATTTTAGCATCGTGTGACTCACTTTATAGAAATATTTACTGTTTATTATTTGGAAAATGATAGTGACACAGGCTAATATTCTATGAAAAGTAGTCTTCCCTCATGCTAATTGGGAGAACATATCTCAAGTTTCCTTTGAGATGATCCAAAAATAAAATGAAAACAAAATGACTATGTTGTATAGAGCACATCATGTAAAGTCTTAAAATCTCAGGCTTCATTCTAGCAACTACTTGCATCATCACGGTTTGATGAACATGTAGTAATCAAAACCTGAACTATAACACATCGGTTTATTTTGTATTTTTAATACTAAAACCCTAGGGACTATATGTTGAATTCATTACCTTATCAGAAATGGAAATCCTGCAATAAAACTCACCCAATGATATTTTGTTCCACTTTTAATTTTCCAATAGTAATGAAGTATTTTGCTAATTTACAGTATCAAAAAATATTCAGTAATGGTATTCATTACTGTTTTTCATATTTACCAGTGGAATGGTGTTAATACTTTTACCAAGTAGTAAAAGAACTACCTGCATATATTATTACATGTCCTTAACATTTTTATTAAATCCTGCTTTTCCTCAATCCACTTGTGCTTCTGTCTACTCTGATTTATTTTATACCAAGATTATGAACTCATGTTACTTTACATAGTTCAGGCACAAGACATGTTGTTAAAAGAAAGTAAAAATTTTCTATACTTCTATGCTAATTCCTCATTAAGTCCCTCCAGCATGTGATCTAGAAATGTTAGTTGTCTTATATCCTCACAAAATTTATTCACAAGTTTTGAAGCTGCACGAGATGTGAAAATGCTTCCATCTATGAAAATGTTTATGATAGTTATACAAATAAACTGCTCATATAAATACTTTAGTATGTATTACATACCTGCACACACATAGAGAGACATACATTTATTCACACATTTATATAAATTTACCCCAGAAGGAGACTCTATACAGATTTTCCTGTTTTAATTATGCATTTGTAATGTTTTTTGAATATTTTTCATTCTTCATAATTAGGAAATTTCTGCAATATAAATAGCTATGTGTTTTATTGTTGTATTTCAGTAATTCTTTTCATTTAAATCCTACATTCTATGACTTTTAACATCTTTGCTGCAAAAGTAAGATACAAGATTCTCAATTGATTCTTGTGATTCAAAACCTCCAAAATGATTCTCTAAAAACCAGAGCAAAATGACCACAGATTTGCTAATACAAAGGATCAAAGTGCTGATTTGAATTATCTGAAGCAAGTGTTAACAGAACTCCTACTATGTGTGAAACAGAATTCTTGATGCTAAAGCAAATCTGAAAATTAAAGCAGTACCATAGCTGTGGATATTGAGCCTCAGGAACACATATGACCTAGATTGTGTTATTTTATCTGGGTTATCTAACATATAAGAAATTCACATGAAATGATGTTTTGCTTCCAAGTTATCTAGGTCATTTCTATCTCCTTCATTCCCTGAATTATAAGCAGCCCACCATTAAATGAGAGACATTTTCATTAGAACTTTTTTTTTTGGCAGAATCTAGTATCAGTACAAAAGCTGAGCATTACTTCTTTAAAAATATGGACAGTAATGAGGCTTTTCTGGCTTTTGTAATTTGCTGTTTCTATTCATTTCCAAATAGGATTAGTTTTCTGTGAGAAAAGTGGTTGTGATTTATTTTTTTCAACTGCCATATCAATTACAAGTATATTTTTTGAAGTACAACCATTGGAATAGATAATGAAAATATATGAACATTTTCTCATTCTAGAAATCTGATTTAAATGTTAAAATATATTTCATTGACAGCCAGTCTAGTCCATGAAATAGAGTCATTGTAATCAACACTAGCCTGATTGATAAATCAGATGAACGAATAGAATTTCATACATAGAAATGAGTTTCTCATGAATATAGCAAAAATTATTATGCTATTCTTACATTCCTCTTACTTTTTCATTCCTGGCCCTTCTTCTGGAGACAAGGCAGTACTGCAGTTCTGTAATGCCTAAATTTCAACACAAAGAAGGCTCTAAGATTGATTTTACCTTTGCTAGTAGAGAAGGGAACTGTTCTTTTGAGAATCCATAGATTTGAATTCAAATCCTCAATTTTTTTCAGATTTTCTTTTAGCTTACGCTCCCATTTTCCTTATCCATAAAGCCACAGGTTTAAAGTAAACACAGATAAGGGCTCTGCATCTTTTTACTTTAAATATTTTTTTTCTAAATATATTTATGTTTTGTGCCTGATACAGATTAATCCTTGGTTTATAACAAGAGCTCCTTTCAGCTCTCTTTTGGTCTGGGAAAGGTTTGAGAGGTTTGAGTTTGGCTCAGCAAGGACAGGGTTCTTGTGAAGGAAGCTTATGGTTAGGGAGGGTGAGGGAAAAAGAGAGCACATCTAGGAGATTTCTCTAAGAGACATGCACACACTTCCATCTCACACAGGAGAGACACTTCTTCTGTCTCAGAACACAGGAGGAATCCAGAGCCTGACCGGGGAAAAGAGATGGCCAGTTGCAAACTCTCTGGTAACCAATCAGGCAAAGTCCTAAAGCACAGAATTCCTATGAGAACCTTTTGTCTAGGGCACGGCTGCGGGTTTTATGGCTTCTACCATAAAAACCCTCAGCGACTGTGTGTAGTTTCACTGTTGGTCACAGTGTTTGAGGGGCACTGGGATGTAGAATATGAGTTGTAATAGATTATAACATGGAAGGACTTTTGACACCATTCAGAACCATTTGTATGATCGGCACTGATTTAGATGTAGAGTAGTCATTGGTGAGGCAACTATCTGCCTCAGGTAAGGTCCCTACCTATATGAATCTTACAGTGTAAGGGAAGTAGGCAAATCATTAAAACATCAAGAAAATATTAGATATCATAAATGCTCTAAAAATCAAGCAAGATCCCATGGTGGTAATTAGGTAGCAACTTAAAAGTGGGCAGTTAGAAAAGACCTAAGGAGAAGGTGCATGAGCCGAGAAAGAAGAGAAATCAGTGATGACCGTGGAATGGAAAAGCTTTACATGTTTAGGAATGGAGAAAAGGCCAGTTCAACTGAGGTGGAGTGGGAGGAAGGGAGAGCCGTCGGCTAAAGGCTGGAAAGGGAAAGCAGGGTCCATCACACGGGACCTTGTAGATTAAGTCAAGGATCAAGGATGAACCTGTTCTTTTAAAGACAAAAAAGTTAGACCTCAGACAGACAAAAGGCATTGGACACGGTAGTTAGTGAGAGCTCTAAGTACTGTGCTGATCTGTGTCACACATTCTCGCCAAGGGTCAGGCCCAGTCCTGCCACCGCACACCCTTAAACTCTTACATGGGCTACTGATGTTAATAACCACGTGGGGATTAGATCACCAATTATACAAAACTGTTAGCAGAAATATTTATAAGCAATAAAAGAAATGAGAGCTCCCAGAGGTCAGGGGAACACTGGAAACTTGCATTGTCTTCTTAATTCCAAGCAGTATAGGATTATACATATTTCTTCCTGTGTTAGACCAGAAATATGCAGAACCCATGGGCACAAAAACAGACACACAAACCAATGTGTGTAAAAAGAAGGCCAGCTATTTCAACTAAAATTTTAATTATTTGCCATCTAACTCTCACATAGCTCTGGTCTGTGGGGAGAATGTTTCCATGCCATCTAGAGCCCACAACAATGAGAAGGAGCAATAGGTGTTTCCTGGCCACTTTGCCATGGGTGAATGGATATTAGCTTCACTTTGCCAGTAGCTTCACTTTGCCACAAAAAATACATTGGCAAGTTGCCTTGGACTACCATCTATGTATTAACTTCTTCAACTGTGGACATTTATTAAGAAATAACTTCTGGTACTGATAGTATCTTTTTCTAGCATCCTGAAGAATTTCCCTTAGCAATCCTTGTAATATCTTACAATACATTAGATGTCAAGTGATGATAGACTCCCACAGACTTTGTTTGCTTGAAAGTCTCTATTTTCCTTTGTTATCAAAAAATAAGGTGGCTGTGTATACTAATGTTGTTTGGCAATTTTGTGTTTTCATTCAGGATGTTGAATATATCATTGCCCATACTTCTGTGTTCTCACTACAAAGAAATCATAAGGTGAGGTGATGGACATGTAAATTAGCCTATTTGATTGTTTTATAAGTATGTATTTATTGAAACATTATACCACTTAATTAGATATATAATTATTATTTATCAATTAAATTTAAAATGTAATTTTAAAAACAAGTAACTTCTGCATAGAACATCTTATTTTAAGTCTCTAGCATTTCATAAAAGAAACTCATTGTTGTCTCCGTGTTAAGTATCATGTAGGCAGAAACTGCTCAGTGAGGTGAATTAATGCAGCTGGTATGTAACTGAGGAGAGGGGCTGACTCTAAGCATGCCTGACTCTTGTGTTCACTATTCAGTATTTGTGGAGCAGGTACATCCCAGGACTGTGTTGGGCTCTGGGAGCAGAAGTGTGACAACAGATATGGTGCCATCCGGGAACTCATCTAGACAATCGTTCAGTCACTCAGAACTACCCAAGTGAACTAAGGAAGAGGGACAAATTGTCTCTTACTCAGTTTTTTTTGGAAGATTAGGTCAAGCTGGTGTGTAAGCCAGTATCCTCTGGCATGTGCCACAGCCAAGGCTGTTACCCCTCTTCTGCCAATGGCAGACAGTTGGCATCGTTAACTGGTCATTGGCTTCAGAAGAGGTTTTTCTGTACTGATTGGTGGCATCACAATGGCATCTGCAGCAGGAAGATGTTTACTTGTCCTTTCTTTCATCATCTTCCTTTAGATGTCCATAAACAATGCTTATTTATTTTGTATGAAGAGAAATGGCAAGCGTGACACTTTTGCTAGGATTTGCAGGAAAACTAGATTTGTGCTCTGAGTCCAATGAAGTCATCTTGCTGACTACAAGTGGGTGAGAGAAAAACATGGCTCAATATTAAGGAAAAATATAACCTTGAGTAAGACTGATCTAGGTTCTAGTCTTAAGGGAGTAAAAGTAAGGTGCCAAGAGGAATAATTCTTTCTTAAGGCCCAAGGGAAATTTCTGTTTCTTACTTCTCGTGGCTTTTGGGACTCTTAGAATTTTTTTGGCTCATGAGTTCGTCATTCCAGTATCTTCCTTCTTGGTCAAATGACTATCTTTTCCGTGGCCTCTGATCTTGATGCTGCCCTCTTTCAAAAGTCCTTGGGATTATATCGGGCACACCTGGACAATCCAAGCTAATCACTCCCCCTCTGGATTGTTAACTTAATCACACTTGAGAAGTTCTCTTTACCATGTGTTATAGGTTAAATTGTGTCTGCAAGAAGAGATATGTTGAGATTTTATCCCCTAGTAAATACGACCTTAATTGAAAATATAGATGTGATGAATTAAAGTAAGGTTGTAATAAATAACTGTGTCTAATGATTAGTCAAAGTAAGTTTGGTCACAGACACAAAAACAGCATAACATAATGTGCAAACCCATAGAAATGACACAAAGAACAATGGAACTAGAGATTGGAATGACGTGTGTACTAGTCAAGAAAGGCCACGATTGTCAGCAACCATCAGAAACTACAAGAGAGGTATGGAACAGATTTTTCTGCTGAGGTTCAAAGGAGGAATTAACTTGGAAACATCTTAATTATGGGTTTCTGGCCTCCAGTACTGTGAGAGAATAAATTTCTTTTGTCTAAAGTTCCTATTTTGTGGTAATTTGTTCCGGTAGCTCTAGGAAGTATACTATGTAATATTGCATATTTACAGATTCTAGAAATTAGGAACTGAACATCTCTAAGGCAACATTATTCAGTTTATCTACCATATATAGACAATGCTCTGTCTTCCTTTCATGACTCTTCCCCCAAAGGAGGACTCTCTGATAAATAGAACCAAAGCAAAAGCCACAGTTCTGGAAGTGAGAGTTGTGAGCAATCCTGTACATCACCCTCATTCTAAATTGATGTAATAAATTTAGGATCTATTTACTCCACCATGTATATGTATGAGGAGCAGGAAATAGTCTGAGCTACAGGGAGCTAAGCCCGGGAATGACTGCCTTTGCAGATAGGGTATGTGCTGAAAAGGCAGAGAGTGAAATGACATTTTTAAGGTATAGCACTCATGCATTAGTTAAAAACATGGCATGAGACGATCTCTGGCAGTACATATCCATTTAATAAAAACACTTCTTTTTGGAAAAAGATAGTGAGAGCATGGAAATGTGTTTGGAAACCTCCTCTAAAGCAACCCCTTCACCTATTGAGAGAAAACAAAACAACTGCCATTCCCTGGGGATCAATGTGGAAACATAGAGCAAATACATAAGAATCTGCTCCTCTGCTATTATTATTAAACATTTAATGGGGAATTGGAAATGGGGCTTAGTGTTAGAGCACTTTCCTAGCATGCTCATGGCTTTGAGTTCTATCTCCAGCATTACACACACACACACACACACACACACAGACACACGTTCTCTCTCTTTCTTTTAATAAAGTCCAGTTAATACTGATATTATTATCATGCTATAATCTATATTATGACTTTCTCTATTCTCTGGAGGTTTGACTATCCAGGAATCTTCTAAATTCAATGAGTGTTTTTTCTCTATTAATTTGGGGAAGACATGGAAGATCTGTTTGGTTAATATTTTGGTCATGGAGAATATACCTCAAGCAGAATTTGTGTGTGAGGTCTCCTTTCTAATCAGCGTCACAGGGATACAAAGATTATGAAACATATAAGCCAGCAGATGTCAACATGCTTTGGAAAGTGTAAACCAGAAATGTATAATTACAGAGGGAGATTTAGTAGGCAAAATTAATGGGCCTTATTCTTTGTTGAAAAGTAATAAAGGGGAATTTGGCATCATAGCACTGGGAATATTCTGTTACAAATACAGACATGGCAGATTTCTTGGTGGTCCTTATGTTGATAGGGACCTTTATGATAGAGGCACATATAGGGATGCTCTCCTGATCCCTGATCCCCATCTTCACAGCTGGACACAACTGGACTACTCTTTGACTCAGCAGATGCAGAGCTGGCCTGAGTATATGGTACTGTAACAGAGTTCAAGCTTTGGGTTCCATTTTATGTTACAAAGACAGTAAGCCAGATCTTTGCTATGTCATATGTTGAGTTCATAAATGAATAGCAATAGTAAAAATTGTACTTAGTTGATATTTATGGAGTGGTTTAGGGTAACAAGTTTTCTCTTTAGTACTACATGTACTATTTGCTTTGAAGGGAGACTGAAGTCAGGTAATTTGCCCAAGATCATGATAATAAATATCAAAACCTGGATTCCAACCTAATATTTCTAAGCTTTGCATTGTCTTAACTAAATTGCCTCTGGAAATTAACAATCTATGTTAAGTAAAACACAATTAGTGTTGATATCCTTTGTAAACACGCAGTGGGAGGATTATGGTAAAATCAAGAGAACACTGAAGCATGGTTTCCTACAGATCATGTTTTGCTGGAAATTGGGGTGAATTCAGACCAGTGAGGATGTCATGAGCTGAAAAGACTCTTGTAGGACCCTGTGATGTTTAGAAAATTACTTTTCAGGATGCTTTAATCCTTCTGTCACAGTATGCATCTCATTCCTCTGTTTTTTTCAATAGAGATGGAGACCTGCCAGTTACTATTTTTGTAAAAACTAGCCTTCATTGTACTTGATGACTTTTTTTTAGAACCCTTAGTTTTGTTTTTCTGTAACACCTGATAAGACATGGAGTAAGATTATCTGTTTTTCACAGCTCACCAGGTAGCTCTGAACTTGTAGCTCCAGGACCAAGAAATCTAGCGAACATCACATCTGTGGGAAGTTGCTTCCCTGAAGGTGCTAGTTTGGCTAAGCTTTTGTTGGTGAATATATCTGTTTTTTATGCAATTGATTTGGATGGAAGAGGGGACCAGTGGGGATCTCCAATAGAATGACTGCAAAGACCCAAGACAATAGGACTTTCTGGTCAGGCTGAGAGTATTGTCTCTCCCAAATGGCTATTTGGAAGCCCCTGATGGTACTAACCATTACTGAAAACTGTAGTTAGCTTTGAGTTTCCAATGCAATGGATAAAGACAACATTGATGCTAACTTGTTTTGTTTTGTGTACCAGCACTCAAACTCATAACCTCGCACTTGGCCAGCAGGCACTGTGCAGCTAAATTAAATCCCCAACACCTCTAACTTTTTATAGGTAAGATTTTCTAAAATTTTTTTCCTAAAACATAGGAAAAAATATGACTCACTATTAAATTCTGGTGAAACGGAGCTTATAAATAAAAGCAAACTATTTGCATTAGCAAATGGTGTAACCATCCAAGCCCTTATGCCTAACCACAATGGAAATAGCTGAGATAACCTTGAGAATTGTTAAAGCTATTTCAGTTTAATGAAAGGAAACTCACACCAAGCACACAGTGTTTTCATTTGAACAAGACTGTTCTCATTCTAAACAGTGGCTGAGAGATGGCAATTGATGGTTTCCACCATGAGACACAGCTAATTAGTTCATTACTTTGGCTCATATTTACTATCGTTGAAAGATATCAATTCACTACAATATGCCATGGGGGGGGGAACCATTAAAGGTCAGACAGTTACTAACCATTTGAACTAAGGAAAGAAATTAAAATTCAGCTTCATGGTAGGGAATCTGTTGAATGCTTCAGTCTGTACTTGAAATCTCCATTTATAAATGATAGCTTTTCTCCTGTTGTCAGCTTTTCTCCCCTCCCTTCATTATCCTATGGTCCAGATGCACTAGTTATGGTTCATCTCATTTCATAATAACACATATATAACATTGGTTCACATAATCTATTGGGCACCTGCTTCACAAAGCCTGGCCAACAGCAGTCACTCGACACCAACCAATGAAGGAGCAAGCGTGATTTGTTGGAAAATGGAAAGTTAAAGTCATTAGATAAGCACAGAGAATTCAGAAGGGATGATTTTGACCAAGTTAGTAAAGTGCCATTTGAAACAAGCTTTTGGAGCTTTCCTTTACCTGCTAAAATCCTCTTTTTAAAAACTATGTATCAAGGAAATGTATTGATCATTCTCAAACTTGTTATTTCCCAAGATTTGCAGGCTGAAATTATATTACTCTTGGTTCACTTCAATACAGAGCAAAAGGAAAGGATTTTTAGCTGATATTTGCAAGTAGAAATTGGTTCCCTTGGTCCTGGACTTAGGTGAGTAAAAAGGAAGAAGGATTTTGTCACAGCTGGCGGAAAGGTCCTGAGCAAACTTTGCAAAGGGAACTTCATGCCTTTGATAGGAGAAGGGAAAAGAGGCAGGTGGAATAGTCACGTGTGTAGAGTTAGCAGTGTCTCAGAACTTTTCATCCTGTTTCTCTTAATATTCTTTTACTTGTTCTGTATCCTACCAACAAAATTTGAGGTTGAAAAATGACACAGTTATACTTAGAGTTTATGCAGAAACATATAAGCTCATTAAACTGCTACAAAGTATAAAATGCAGAGGTTTGAGTGACTATTTTCAAGGCACATTGTTAAGAACCCTCTATCTTTTCTCACCATCCCTTTTGTACAGCATGCAACTGGAATAAAGCACAGAGCCTGAAGCAGAAGGTCTGGTGTCTGAATGATCTTTGTATTTAGTCGTTGGCTCTGCACTCCTCTGGCAGAGAATTCTCTTACCATAACAGCATTTTGAATACTATAATGTTGGAATTTTGTGAATCCTAACCATGCAAGCATAGCTAAAGTACTCATGTTGCAGTCAGATTGCTTTTGAAATTTTCATAAGTGTATTTAAGTGTAACTTTTATTAAAAAAAAACCCTCATTTTATTTCTGGACAGTGCATTCCAAATGAATCTTTGCTTATTTGGTGCAATACCTGGTTCACATATCACTTCAATAGTGCTAAGACACTGTACATTGGTGAAAAATACTTTGGAAATGGGAGGGTATTGATTACATCATTCCTCCCAGTTTTCCATGGCACCTAGACTGTATCCATGCTCCTTAACCCAGTCTGCTGTGCTCTGCATATGGCCCTGCCTGGGGCTTCAGTGTCATCTTTTACAAGTATCCTGTTTATTTTCTCTACCCCTGCTTTCTCCACCTCACTTTTCCCCCAGAGTTCTGTCTCTGTTCTATCTTGTTGTCTTTATTGCCCCCTAGATCTTCCCATGACTCACTTTCCTGAACTTCAGATTAAACACCACCTCCACAGAAAGGCCTTCTCTCTTCACTTTTTGTAGCTCTCTCTTGTGCCACTTTTTGTTATTCATTTTGTATTTTTTTGTGCCTGCTTTCCCTCAGAATATATGCTTCATGAGAACTGAGTCCTTACTCCTTGTTTTAGTTACTTCTCTTACTGCTGAGACAAAATAAACAACACCCAAAGTTAAAGGAGGAAAGGTTTATTTAGCTCACAGCTTGTTTAAATTTTAGTACATGATTGGCTGGCTCCAAGGCAGATTATTGCAGAGAAGAAATAATTCATAGCAGGAAAAAAGAAGCAAGCAGCAAACAAGTAAAGTTTTAGGTCTCTTTCTGTCCCTTATATTCCATCTAGGCTATCCACATTCTTAGAGTAGGCAGCACTCACACACAGGGTGGGCCTTCTCGTTACCCAAAACCCAGAGCTATCCCAAACCAACCAGTGAAATAATCACACACCCTTGATCCCAGCATCAAACACTCTGGATCCAGCCACCTCTGAAAATCCCCATCTATGACTGTATGAGGCTTTGAGCGGACATCTAGACACAAAATATAACACCCCACTTCTTCATTCTTATATTCCCATCATTTTGCATATTCAAGAGCTAACTCAATACTACTGAATGATTGAATGAACTGATTCAAAAGTTTTATGTTCTAATCCATCTCTCCTATTATTCCTTATTTAATTCTAAGAACTCTCTAGACCTTAGCTTTGGTTTTCATAAAACAGAAGAACATCTGAATCAGAATTCTTAGGTTAGTTTAGTATCTGGCTTTGAATTTTTATATTGGTTGGACACCATCAAATCTTGACTTGTTTTATATTCATAAGAAACTTGAACCAAAAGTATATTGTAAGTTGTGAATTCTAATTGTAATACTCAGATAAATAAACAGCTTCCAGTGGCTGAACCTTTGGCATAATTCTTGAAAAAATTTTGTTATTTATTATTCATTCAACCAATCATCTTTGAGAACCAGGATAGTATTAGTCTTTTTGGATATCCATGAGCAAGAACATCCCTGTCCTTAAGGTTTTTAACTGCTCAAGGACAAGATGAAAGTTACAACAGGCAATTTCAACAAAGTCATAAGTAACCTGATGGAGAAATGTGTGACTATGCACCAGCAAAACATCTACTGCAAATGTGAGACATCAGGCAGACTCTCTTTACTCTGGTGGTTCTAAGTAAGACCAGGGCACAGTGTTATTCATGTGAGAGTGAAGAGGAGGAGCTCCAGGAAGGGTCAAGAAGATATTCTGATGGTGTGCGTGAGAAGAAGTGTGATAAGTATCTGTAAGCTTTGAGTTAGAGTGGCTGGGTCCTAGGCTAAAGGAGGAGATGACAGGAGAGCAGCTGAGCCTTGCTGGACACAGAGCACTGGCAAAGCAAAGGGAGGCCTTGAGCGGTTTGACTCTTTGATTCCTGAAGAAGGAGGCTTGAATTCCCAGAATAAGATCCAGAACAGGGAAAATTGTTGGTTTTATGCAGCTGTGAAATGATTTATCCCTCATAACATTATCTGTAATGTGTATTTCTTTAAAAGATGCAGTGAATATTAATACTGCCTTGCTATTTAATTTGACTTTCATAATATCCTAGGCACAACCACATATCTAAGTAGGATGATTCCAGTGGAGTGTTTGTAAAGAAGTCCAGTTTTTCCCTTATGGGATATAGAAAATAATACTAGATAATACAGTGGATTTTCAAACTTGGCCACTTTACAATAAACCCTTATATGTGTTTCAAAGTTGAACTTATTCTGGTATTCATTGTGGTATTGTTCATTAGTTCTGTGACATTTGGTTTTTATTCCACTTGATTTGATGTGTCAAATTCCTCAGATTCTCAGCCCATGTTGTCACAGTATTACAGATCAAGCAGCAGGCAATATAATGTTGATAAAATGACATTTCAAAGATTTTCTTTTTCTTTTTTAAATTTTTTTATTTTAAAGAGAATAAAACAAAACAAAACAATAAAATGAAACAAAACAATGGGATACTGGATTTCAAAAACAAGACAGCAGGAAATTAATCATAGTGTAATGCACAGTTATCCTCTAAATAGATGATTAGACCACCAGACATAGAAATGCAAGTCAATCAAACAGCACATTAAATGGTATAAGCACTAAGTTGTGTCTTTACTTCAGTTGCTATCTTTTCAGAAATTTCAAGTGTGTGAATTACAATTTCTTTTGTGTCTTTGTCTTCTGGACTTGTTCTGGGTGGGCTGGAGGTCTTAGACTGCTCCTCCACCTTGATATTTTCCTTGTTCCTGTGAATCTGTAGGTTGCTAATTCCCTAGTGTTTCCTGCACTTGCTGCCCATACTGTGGTGCAGGGATTAGGCTAGGCACCTGGGTTCCTGAGATCCAGGGTTCCTGGGGTGAGGGAGAGGTGCGGGACAGCTGCTCATCAGTGTTTGCAGTGGAGACAGCACCCTGGTGGCGTGGCTTCCTCTCCAGGGGACCAAGGTGGGCTAACCAGGGAGCAAGTCATTTCTTTCTAGTGAATTGACCATTAGATTTCTAAAATTCTAAAATTGCCAACAGATCATACAAAGATACTACTTTAGAATCCTGCTTGAAACCAATAACTTCAGAAAACTGCTGGCCTTGATTCAGGGATGAGATTTAATTTTTCTTAAAGCCTTGACTATATCTACAAACAGGGAAGAGAAGTTATCTTTTGCTAATTTTTAATATTCTAATAAGATGAAGCAGTTCTTAAACTATCCAAATACATTTGTTGTGGGCTAAAGACTCATGAGCTATGTTCATCCCAAATTCATTTGTTTAATTCCTAATACAAGAACTTCAGCCTGTGACTTTATTACAAGACAGTGCTTTCAGAGTAATAATTAAGTTACATGAGATTATTTAGGTGGTTCCTAATCCAGTGTAAAAGGAGGTTGGGGCCCAGACCCACAGAGGAAGCATCAGAAAAAGACAGAGAAAATCCCCATAAACAAACAGGTCCTTCAAATATACAAACCTACTGACTCCTTGATCTTAGACTTTAAGCTCTAAATAGATAGAAAAACAAATTTCTGTTGTTTCAGTCATCCACACTGTGATACTTGATTGCTGCAACCCTAGAGAATTAATACAATATAATATAAATTGCTTTAACATGTAAATGCATGTAAATGCTGAAAAATGCATGTAAGTCATTCATGTATAAACTAAGGTAACATGTACTTTGTTGATTTAGGAGAAAATGTTTGTATGTATTTTTCAGGAATGTATTATCAGAGTTTGCTATCAAGAATGTTAAAAATTTTCTCTTAGAAGTCCACAAGACCTTCTTGAAGGGGTAATCAAGTCAGGGAATATGAAAATGGTTAGTTACTATGAACTGTAGGGCTTGATATAAAAATATTGATTAACCAGGTATATTGGGTGCATGCCTATAATCCCAGCATTCTAAGTGGCTTGAGGCTAAAAGATTATAAAGTTGGACCCAGCCTGGGCAATTTAGCAATTTAGAGACATACTGTCTCAAAGTAAGAAATGGCTAGAGCTGTGTCTCAGGCTTTGGGTTCACTCCACAGTAACATAGATTAAATAAACAAACATTAGTCACTGTCACATCTCTGGGGCATGATTAATTGAACTCAAATTATACTACATGTTTGGAATGAATATATAGTTCATAATGTACAAAGTTTGTAAATACTTTCTTCTGAACTGATGGCTCTCAGAGGTCTTACTGGTAAGTGCTGTAGAAGGAACCTTGACCTAGAAGCGTGAGCATCCGGGCTCTGGTTGAGGTCACCTCACCTGTGGAGCCTTGGGCACTGCATTTGTGCTCTTCAGATCTCAGTCTCCATCTGTGAGCTGAAGGAGTGCACTAGCTGACAGGACCTTGCAGATACATTCTATTAGTAAAATTCACTGTGTCCCAAACATGCTTGAAAATATTTCATACCTGTATGATTTTTGGTGGGGTTTAAAGAAACCTATGGAAGTAAATGTTTTGAAAGTCAATATTTAGAAAAAAATTAGCTCTCCTTCCAAACTTTCAAGGTATCAGTGCAGGCATTATAAAATACAATTTCTACATTTTCGCTCTAGTTATTTTATCCATATTTTCTTCTCCATGGTATCCATGTTGTATATTATTGTAAAATAGAGCTAGCTTCTGATTGATAATATGAAAAATGCCACATACTCTTACAGCCCAAATAGATTGTCATGGCAACTGACGACATTTCTATCCTGCCCAGTATATTAGAGTACACAGTCTGTGTATCTCTGCAAACTATTTCATGTTATTTTTGTTGTGGAAAAGTGGGACTAATAATGTTGTGAAGGTAGGAGGTGATCCAACTTGCTTTCTCATGTTATAGATTTACTTCAGGCAAGAACCATGTCTTCCTAATCAACCCTAGGTCTTGGATTAAAGGAGGCCCATAATAAATGATTTTGCATAAATAAATGAATAAACATCAGAACATTGGCTGCTTATGCATGATTGTAGCATAAAAGACTTAATTAATTTGTCTTAGTAAAGTTTTATTGAGCATAGCACAGTATGTATTTGTCATTTTTGCAGCCAATGTCTACTTACACCTCAGCATCCTTCTGAGGCCTTCTTGCCAACTCTTATAACATATGAGACATAAATCAGTTACACTGAGGCATGGTACTGATAGCTAGTGCAAACTCTTATTTAACTGATTTTAAATATGAATATTTATTGACCTGTGGGAAAACAGATCACCATCACTGGAACCTGAAATCATCGTGAAACAGAGCAGAGTGAAAGAATGGGAAGGTACTAAGCCTCAGTAGCACTGTTTGAGTCCCTCCTAAACCTAGAACTTCCTTTGGACTTACCAACTTTGTAAGCCACTTAACTCTTACTGTTTAAGACAGTAAAACATATCCATAGAAAATATACTAACAATGATCTTTGAGTCTTCGTGAAAAAAATCCTGGTCCATAGACAAACTCTGGGCTACTTGACTTTAGACAAGTTCCTCTTTGGAATATGATGCCAATTACCATGGACCATCGTATTTCCTATGGTTATTAAGAGGGAAAAAACTGGAAAATATATGTTTGACATGTTTTGTAAAATTTAAAACCATCCTACTGCGTTTACCTAGTAAAATTTCTACAGTGGGCACTGAAAGTAATAGCAAAGTATTAATTGGATGTTGCCGACTCTGTGATATGTGGATACATATTTTAGTTACTTTTTGTTTAGGACCTGAAGGAAATCAGACTATGCAAAACTGAGTGAAAAGATGCTGAATGAAAGGAATTTGAAACTGCTTTTAGTAAGCTCCTTATTTTACAGATATCGTCATAATGTTGAATAAGTAAGAAATAATAATGTCAATAACTATTACTCATTTATTAACTACATGTCCTGTGCTCTGCTACACATATTTCATTATTTTATTCTTCACAACAGTGTAATGAGGGAGGTATGCTTACTTCTGTTGTACAGATAAAGAAACTAAAATTTGAAGATACTGGAATAAATTCCACAGTGTCGTGCAGAGAATAGGCAACAGTAGTAGAACACAAATCAGTCCATCTACCTCCAAAAACAGTTAACTCTTTTTGTTTTTGAGACAGGGTCTCACTAGAGTTTAGACAGGCTGGCCTTGAGCTCACAGGGATCTTCCTGCCTCAGCCTCCTAACAGCCTCCTAACTGCTGGGATTACAGGTGTGTACCATCATGCCTGGCTTAACTTTTTTCTTAACCCAAATATTTAGAAAGAAATACAGGTACAGATAAGCCCTCCTCATTATTATGCTGAATTGTTCTGCTAAAATATGTGGTGTGGTTAAATTGGAAAAGAGAAAGGCAAAAAGCAGTAGCCCAACAGTCATTCTGGATTCTGTCCAGACCTGGAAGTTACATCATCATTCTGAGGCTCTGCTAGGACTGCCTGCAGTTCTCAACTTATTCAATTTTTAAAAATTTAAATATAAAGTAGATAAAATACATGTCTAGTAACTACCATACTGACCAAGGAAGTAACAACCTTTTGCAATTACGACCCCTGAACTAGACAAAAAATATAAATGGAGTTGTAAAAAAATATGATCAAAGTAATCTGGGTGTCTGATGAGTGAGTTGCATCAGAGGAAGAAGCACCCTAAGGAGATATTTATACATTTAGGACATAGCACTGACAAGACTTGGTGAGTGATTGATTCTAAGGGGTAAGGAAGAAGGAGAAACCAGCAGTAGGTTCAAAATTACTTCTTAAAATGTATATGAATATTTGTGTCTGTCTGTCTGTCTCCTCCCACCTCTCTCACTCATGTATTTTCTGCTTCCCAAGAGACCTTGAATAAAATAAAATTAGGCAGTTAGAGTTTTCTTTGACTTGAGAACCAAATCTATATTTAGGTGTTCTCAGAAAGAGTAACTATCTTTAATTTTTGTTTTAGGACATGCTTTTACTTTTTTTTTTAACACCAAGTACATTTATTAGACAAGATGAAAGTTATGAAATATCCTCATCTCTTTCTTTAAGCAATTAAAAACGAAAGACAGAATAAACCAAAAATGGCTACAAGAAAATAAGAAAGATCAGAAAACACAATCCTTTATCAAAATGCCAACATCATTTTTCATAAAAATTAACATTTTGATCCTTACATTTCTGCAGAAATACAAAGGACTCAACAGTCTAAACAACTTCAATAAAGGAACAAAAATAGAGCTCCAACCCTCCCCAATCCCACGACTTACCACAAAGTTACACCCATCATGACAAAATGGCATTGATATCAAGATAGACAAACCACCAAAGTACCAATATGAAGTCCCAAAATACCCACATAATAGTCAATTGATTTCTGGAAAAAATGAAAAAATAATTAAATGGAGAAAAGATTGTACCTTCAATAGTTATACTGGAATAACTGGATGTCCATATGCAAAAAAGCCAAACCTTATAGCACAGCAAAAGTTTCTTAAGCCATATAAAAGTCAACTCAAAATGGGTCACAGTGGGTTAGTTAAAGTAAAGGCAAGTGTGGCCTGAAGGACATGGCTTTAGTTTAAGAGACAAATGAGACATACACAGGTGCATATATGTGAGCCAAACCTTTGTGTGATGACTAATGAAACTGCAGAGAAAATACCCTGTTAGAGCAATCTTAATATATTGTGGAGAGTGATGTTCTTGGAGACCCTATCAAAGGAGAGAGATTGCAGCAAAAAATGCTGTGTTGTGTTTACAGATAAACCCTCAAAACAATCTCACTCTCAGCATTGGTTTGGATTGCTCGCTGAATGTGAATTTCATGCTTGATGTAAGTCATCTCAAAACCCATGGAAGGAATTTGGGCAGAGGAAAAAGATTAGTGTAATCTTCTCTGGTCTCTTCTATTCTAGCATCTCAAGCATCTCTCTGCTCCTTCTCTATCCACCTTAAGGGTTTTAAGCTCCAGTTTGTTATTTTCCTTCTGGGACCTTTTCCCCAGCTGTGATGTGATGGACCATATTGGGCAAGCATAGGCACATCTTGGCTGCTTGTTTTTAATTGGAAAATCTTCAGAATGCATTGAAAATTTTTTTAGCCTTAACTTTGAATGGTTTAATGTGGATATTTCCTGATTAAGGTTCTCAAAATTATACCAAAGGTTATTAAAAAAAAGAAGGAAAAATTCAAGATGAAATAGAGTGAGCTTGTCAAGCCCCAGTTCTGTCTGAAAAGAAGTGATTTATGATTTTCACAAAGTGGATGTCACTTTGGGTCCAAACTTGTTTTAGAGTTGGGCCAGGTATTTATAGTATGTATTTGTTGGCCCCAGGAGCCAGTCTGGCATCTATTTGCATGGACTGACATTTAGCAGGACTGCTACATGTTGGAGACAGGGGTATGAAGAATTGTTTTCTGTGTGCCTGTGGCCTGAAACAAAACTGAATGACATGCCATCAGTTTTCCACTTGGCTCAGTGAACAGGGAGTAAATGCCAGTGGAGTGAAGAGTGTGAGCTAGAGCTGAAGACATTTATTTTTTAGAGGGTTAGTGGAGAGAGTTTGGTAGAGACAGGCAGAAGGACTCTGTTTCCACTGTTGCACAGGTTTTACATGTGGCCGCTCTAGAACTGCAGTTTGGACACATGCATAGTTAGCGTACTCAGGATGGCCACGCCATGCACAGTGTACAAGTGATGCCAAAGAGGAGGGATGTCAGTAGGCTCACTCCTTAGCAACAGTGGAAAACCCAGGAAGAAACTGGGAGATACTCTGTTGAGGAGAAACTGAAGGATTCCAAAATAAGTGGGCGAAGCTTGAACAATATCATCTTATTTTATTGGTACTGAGAGGCCTCTGATGTAAGGCCTGGAATGTCACCTTAGTCATGAAAGTTGATGAGAAAAATTTATCTACACATATGGTAGAATTTTCATCAAAACCCTGAAGTGGTTTCACTGGTAGAATTTCAATCAACTTCCCTCATATGCTTCATTCTCTCACTTTTAAATATTATCTAAAATTTCTGTATTTTGAGTGATAAAGCAGAGAATGTGAAACAAAACAAAATTGTGGCAAAACTCAGGGCTGCATGGTATGTAAAAACCTGAGAGTGTCATTAATTTTGCTGAGCTGATAATCATCATCTCTGTGGTCTTGTGTTTGTGAAAGAGAAGCCAGGACAGGCTTCCTGAGCTGTTGATTTCCATCTAAAAGCTTCTGTGCGGTTGTGTGTTGATTTGGAAATTGAAGTGGTGTGCCATGTACTCATCTTCCCACTTACCTAAGCAGCTTGAAAGCTAGAACAGCCACATTTTTAAAATTTCAAACAGATCCACAGTGGAAGTATTTATGCTCCCCTATTTCTGTGAAAAATACAACATGCTGTACTGAAACATTTCAGCAAGTGCTATTTATTCCTATTGCTTGGTACAGATCCATCGCTACTCTGTCCCCAAATAATACAGCTGTGTGTGTTTGATTTGGATGTCTAGTTGAGGAAATGTCTGATATTATTATCAACATCAAGAATCAAATTCTCCTACCTTCTCTGTATACTGAATAGGTGTTAAAGGAATGCATACAAAGGGAGAATAAAGAAAGAGCTTCGCATTCAACCATAGATGATTTATTAAGTGGACTATGGTATTCCATAAAAGGATATGTTGCCATTTAAAATGAAAAATATTGAGAAAGAATATTCAATGAATTGGAGGAAAATACTCATAGTAGAATGCTAAGTAAAAACAGGGATTGCAAATATAAGCTTCTGTGCAAGATGTTTGAGGGTTAAAGTAACCTTATCTCATAGTTCCAGTGTCTAATTAGCACCTACAATGTAAAGACTGAGAAAAAAAGACTTGTTTTCTTTAACTAGTTGAATGACAGAGACAGATAAGGAAACCAGTAATGAATCATTTGCCTGATATTGTGACATTTGAGTCACCTAAAGGACAAGATGGAGCCAGCTATGACAAATGAAATACACTAGCATTCCTAGCAGAGAAAGCAGCAGGTACAATTGCCCTGAGGTGGAAATGAACACAGTATGTTTGATGAACAGGAAGAAAGTAGCGTTGCAGGAGTGAGGTGATCAAAAAAGGCAGCGATAGAAGAAAAGATCAAAAGGAATATGAGTGTGGTCATTTAAGATCCTGTAAGCTACAGTGGAGTTAGGATTCTATTGACAGCCAGCTTTTAAATGGAAGTCTGGCTACTGTGTGTAGAATGGACTCTAGAGAAGAGAGGTAGAGGCAACCAGGCCTGTTAGAAGATGTGACAGTAATGGAGAAGTCAGTGTGTCTTTGGTCTAGGTTGGTGGTCTTTATGGGACAGTCTTTCCTTTTTATCTCTCACTGCCTTCGACAGATATTTTGTTGTTGATGTTGTTGTCATAATAAGGAAGGAGTCTCTGATGTCACTTAATAGGTAGAAGCTAGAGGTGCTACTAAGCATCTAACAATGCACAAGATGGCCTTTTGCAAAAATAAAAGGTGTTTCTGCTTTTCTTACACTTGATAGAGGATGACAGCTTGATTGACAGCATTCCCTGGAGCTGTATATCCCAGGCACAGCTGCCTCAGTCTTTGTTGCTACATGGTCTGACCCAAGACTATTTGAAACAGATAAAATGGTGGTCAACCATCCTTTTCTGTTGCTTGCCTTTTACTTAACATCTTGAAAACAGTTCTAGACATCAGTGTCCTGTTTGTCTTCCTGATTCCAGCACTTGTATAACAGCCAATTACAAGACAATTTGTCATTGTTTTTACACCATAACTTGGTAATTTGATTTAGACAGGAGCATTTTGTGTTGATAAACCTAGGTAGATTTCCAAGTCAGAATACATTTACTAAAACACCAATTAGATCCTGTTCTTTCATCTATCACGAGACCTTTAATTTTTGTGCAGCTTTGGCAGGGTGTTCTAGGAACTATGTTTGCCTGAGTGAATGACTTAAATCAAATTGTTATTTTACAAGGATTACTTTATCTCTAAACTTCAGGGCAAGCCATTCTTATGTACTCTATGAATAATAAGCAATATTGTTTTGAAGCTCTACTGCTCCATTATTAGGATACAGCTACAGCATGGGAAGTAATATGTCTAGGGGGCTAAAGCCAAAGAAGTCACTCTCTCAATGGAAGTAGTATCCCAGGGTGTTTGTGGAGTTGGAAAACATGTACCTGTGAGTGAATGCAGTGCAAAGTTAACATTCAAACTGGGGAGAAATTTGAATGTTAAAACAGTGAGAAAAGCAGATGCTGTTTCCTAAATGATTACTTTGGGGAGTTTTTAATCTGAACACCAACCATTTTTTGAAGCCAACATCAGTTGACACCAGTAATGTTTATTTTCTTCTGAAATGTGTCAGAATTGTGTATTCTGCTGTTTACTACCACCACTGACACCTTGCATAAAGACATGTGCAGCGGGTGGAGGAGCAAACAGGTAAGAAGTCGGAGCTGGGAAGGAAGGAAGGCTAAGGAAGGGGAGATGAGGAAATGGAATAGATTTGCTTGGAAGAAAAATCTCTCAGTAACTCTTTATTGAACACTGATTTGGGTCAAGGCATTATGAGTGTATTTGTCGGGATGTTTGTGTTGACAGTGTCAAAAATCTATCTTGAGCAAGGTCAAGCAAAATATAGGTTATTAAAAGAAAACTGGTATAATTTACAGAATAGAGAAAAATGGGCTGTGTCTTTAGCTGTCTTTTTCCCACTGTGAGTTGTGTTCATTCTTTCTAGCTGTAGGAGGTTCTTCCCCGAGCAACAGGAAATGTGGCCTCTGCTAGTGAACTATCACTGTTTTACTGTATTGATCTAGATTGCTTATTGACTTCAGCAATCTCCAGAAGCCTGGCTCAGCAAGAGCCACAACCCTGCTTTTTAACTAATCATGTAGTGTAGGTCAATGGAGGTTATGAGGTGCAAGATTTGGTCATACACTCGTTTTTGGCAGTGACTGTGATTGACAGTTGCCAAAAGAATCACATGTTCTGACTTAGGAAGAAGCTCTTTCCCAAGGAAAGAAACTACTCCCAGAAAAACTGGTTGTATGGGTGGGAAGTGGTAACAACTAAAGGGAACTAAAATGATGAATGCAAAGATGAATGAGGCAGGCAAGAATGTGCATAGCCCTTGAGGAACTTATATCCTGTCAGGGAACTAAGACATGAGGTCAAAGCCAAGAGAGAAATCTTTTTTTCCCATGAACAAGAGAGAATGAAGGAAAAATGGGAAAGAAAGGAACAAAAGTAAGTGGGCTGCTAAGAGGGCAGATAGATGTAGCTTTTATAGGTTGATAAACTCATGAGGTACAGTGACTAAAATGATAGCCATGGGAGAGAAGCAGGAGATCTAATATGAGATGCGCAAACCCAGCTGAGTCTAAATATGTTCCCTGTACAAGCTCTTTGTATGATCCTTTTTCTGGTCATGGATATTCATCAGTCCTGGAAGCCTCATTTTCTTTTCTAACTTTGTAAATATGCTTATCTTCCAGCTATTTTTATTTTATATTCCATAGTGAAAATCCACTGTTTCCTTAAAATAAAAGTGTAAGAAGTTTGGAATGAGAATTTCTGTCAGAAGAAGAAAGCAGAAAGCACTCAAGATAGCATGATGAGGGAAGGTGCGGTTCAGGCAGTTGGAGGATAAGGTCTTCTGGCTGCGGCAGATGGATACACATTACAGAGTTGGTTTCTAAGGCTGTGACACCAGCTTGCTCAGCTGAGTCATTTTACCTCCTTGTACATAAAATTTCTCATTAAAATAAGAGAATTTGACCCAGACATTTTGGTGTACATCAGTAATCACAGAACTCTGATAGGCTGAGGCAGGAGGATCACAAATTTGAACAATTTAGTGACAACATAGTGACTTAGTAAGTCTGTGACTCAAAATAATATATTAAAAAAGGTCCAGGAATATAGGTCAATGAGAGAGAGAGGGAGATAGAGATATAGAAAGACAAGGAGGGAGAGAGAGAAGGAGAGGGATAGGGAGAGGGGGAGGGGAAGGGGGAGAGGGGGAGGGGGAGAGGGGGAGGAGGAGGAGGGAGGGGAAAGAAAGGAGGAAGTTAAGCAAATGTTTTCATCATATGTGTCAAAATTTATCAGTAGGAAGAACATGTCTGGATTCAATGGGAAAGAACTGTAGCAATGAGACAGGCAGCATATTAAACTATCATCTGTCATGAGTTCTTTAGAGGAAATTGGCACACCAGGATTTTTCCATGTAATAAATGAGGCATTTTTTCCCTGAGGAAGTATTGGGAAATTGGTCCAACTTCCCATCTCTTCAGCCAGACAAAAGTTGTCAGTCTTCAGACAACATCCTGTGATGAATTATCTGTCTACTGCATTCCTCCTATTTTTTTCTATTTCTGTTGCATCAGCCTCCTTAACAATATACTAGTAGCCATAGCCCTGTATCCCAAACAATGTTGACATTTAATACTTTGCATAAAATTTCAGGAGTTTCATAGACTTCTCGAAGACTGATTTAGTTACTTTTCTCATTGCTGAGACAAAATGCCCAACATATGAAGTTTAGAGAGGAAAAGGTTTATTTAGGTCACAATTTGTAGAGATTTCAGTCCAATGTCCACTGGCTCCAAAGCAGGATAGCAGCAGGGCAACTGTTCATGGTGGCAGAAGACATCAGAAGTAACAAGACAGAGAGAGTGAGAGAGAGAGAGACAGAGAGAGACACAGAGACAGAGAGAGAGAGACAGAGAGACAGAGAGAAAGAGACAGAGACAGAGAGAGGACAAGTCTTTTTCTGTCCCTCATATTATGTACAGGCTACCCACCCTAGGGCAGGTGTAGCATTCAGACCCTTAATTCCAGCACAGTACTGTGAATCAGTCACAAACTCTAGATTCAGCCCCCTGTGAAAAGCCTGCCCCTCATGACTGCATGAGGCTTTGTGGGGAATATCCAGACATAAACCATAACAAGGCTCAAATATGTACCCCCAAAGAAGCTCTTGAGGATTATCAACTTAAAATTAAGAACCTTTATGTTAAATGTAATGTAACTTTATTGATATGTTATGACATTTCTAATTATTAATTGAGAAGTTACAACAAATTTAAGTAAAGTTGCCTCTGTTAAAACTAGGAAGCATCCCATTTGCATAACCATAACGTGTTTAGAGCATTCAGTACAAAGAAAATCAGGAATTTTTTTTTCTTAAATAAGTAATTGTTAGTTGCACTGAGGGATGATAATAATTTATTTAAATAGTTACTGTAGGGGGATAAATATGCCTGCTTCAGTTTCTTCACAAATACAGTGAGGTATTCGGATAATTCTTTAAGGTCTATGTAAGTTGCAATGCTTTTAATATTTTAGTAAATAGTTAAATAATTTATCAGTGCACCACTTACTAATGGAATCATGTTTGGCTCTTTTAAGATTTTTAATAGATGTGTAGCTCCAAACTTAAGGTCCCATATAAATTTCCTGGATGTGTTTAAATGCAGATTTCTGGGTCCAAGTTGAAATTTTTTTAGTCCCAAGACAAAAAAAAATCTGTATTTTTAAAATCTCTGGTGGCTGGGTGTGTTGGCACACACCTGTAATTCCAGCACTCAGGAGCCTGAGGCAGGAGGATCACCATGAATTTGAGGCCAGCCTGGGTTACATAAGAGAATTCAAGGCCAATCTGTGCTACATAATGAAACCCTGCATCAAAAAAAAAAAAAAAAAAACATAAAATCTCTAGTGGTTGTAATGTAAATGGTCCTAGGATTAAAATTTGAGAAATACTGCACTCGAGAATATTGCACTGGCTTTTTATCCTGATACAATAATGTTAAAAAATAGATACTCAGTATGTGCTTTTAAGATTTTGAATTCTTTCTTCTTCAGTGAATCGCAAGAAAATTGGCTGGGCTTCGAAACATTTGCAGAGCACTTACAGACATAATAGATGAAGTTAAGAGAAATGTTAACACCAAACCATATGTCTTCGGAATTACAACTAACTTTCTATACTATGTGTTTTCAATATGTTGATCACTTTAAGCTGCTCATTTTTTCTAGTATGATGAAAGGAACTATGTGTTCTAAAACTCAATGAAAATGAAATAGATGATGTGGTTCATTTTTATTTTTCAAATGTGCCTTGTGGACAAATCCTGCTGGATAATATATGCATTTAGGTCAATTTAATGTCATTTTATTGGTTGAAACTACTCAGGTTTTCATTTAAAAATAAAATTAATGCTTTCTTAAAAATCCAAGTAGGATGCTTTGAAAACTAATCATTAGGGAAAAAGTAAATTCAATTACTAGTGTTCAGCTCCCCTCATGTGCTTGGAACACTGATAAATACCTTAAGGACATGCTAAGTAATCCTTTATACAAACTTAAAAAAAGAACAATTGTTATACCCATTTTATAGAAGGTAGAACAGATCCATGAAGTAAATTTCTCAAACTCACCTAGTTAATAACTACCTAGTTAATAGCCACTATAGAACTGGAAAACGTCTTACCTAGCATTTTTAAGCCCTTTTCCCAGCACACATATGGTATCAGTACTTACTGAAATAATACCTTTGCAAACAATCTTCTTGTGTTAATGAGGATAATGTGGTTACTATAGCTGCCAGAGAAAATTACTCATATTGGATCATGTTCATACCTCTATGGCAAAGACTAAAACGAAGTCCTGATTATGTTAGAATATATAGATGTTGTAAATAGTTGGAAGGGGAAAACTAAAGGTATAATAAAAGCATTCAGTTTACCAAAAAAAACCAGTTCTCTAATTTTGTCATTTCCTATGTCAAGCACAAGTTTTTCTTAAATTATCATAAGATTGTTTCCTATAGAACTTTTTATGTGATGTGCTAGTTATCAATTACACACACAATTTTCACAGTCAACATAGGAAACAGACATAATTGATCTAATTAATCCACTTTACTTATGAGGAAGAGGGATTTGTAGAGAAAGTGAATGATTTACACAAGATGTAGCAGCATTAAATGACAGTGTCAGAATTTGCATTCAAGTCTGTCTGACCATGAAAGCCTATTCGCACAGTTCTGTATCTGCTACAATCGGCATCCCAGACTCTCTTAGAGGCTAGACTAGTTATGACAATGATGTCGTAGATCAGGAATAGAAAATTCCTTGGTTCTCTTAGGTATTCTTCTGTTTTCCTATTTGAGTTAGAGATGTGCATACGGAAGAATGTCTCTCTGCTATTAGAAAATGAGGGGTCAAATGCAGTGACACATTGCAACAGGTTACTCAACCCTTGGGTCAAAAGAAAATAGGGACTGGTGCAGTCTGCATCAAAACGGGTCTTTTAAGGCCACAGCCAGTGACAACTGTTGCATGAATAAGATTTGCTGATTGTTGGAAGTTAATTTTTACGTAATATTTAATTTAGATATCATTTTATAATTATATTTTAAACAAAACATCAGCCAGATGAAACACATTTACTGGCCAAAAAAATGTTCTGACCTATTAGTTTTCTACCTCTATTATTATCTTGTACTTGATATATATATATATATATATATATATATATATATATATATATATATAGAGAGAGAGAGAGAGAGAGAGAGATCTATACTTTTTTTTTAAAGTATCAGCCACCTTTTCTGACATGCCATATATACTGGGCTAAACTTCTTCTGTCTGGTTTGTTTCTCTTTGTTCCTTCTTACATCCTGGTAGGGCTATCATATGCACCATTAAGATGTTTGTATTTCTGAAAACTTTGTCTTTCCTATTGTACACACTGTATCACACATTTTTGCTTAGGAGAAATGATGCATCGGTATAGTCACTGTTACCAGGTCTTTCAGATAATGTATTCTGTTGGTGCAGAGCTTGTCAGGGGGAGAGCTTCCCTGTTACCATTTGCTGATAATGCTAGTCCGGGAGGAGCCCTGGGAGTGCTTCTTGCCACGCACCAACTTCACCAACAGAGAGCTCTATGAATCTGTGCCAGTTGCTTTCTTCAATGAAGCACAACTATCCATTGAAACAGTGTATTATACTATGAAGGCCAGCTTATTTTAGGAGTAAATATTTATTGTTTGGACACAATTGAGAGTTGGCCATATGTGAATGTTTACTTTTATGGATGATCTTTTGTCTAAAAATCTGACCTCTACTCTCTTGCTAGAAGTTGTTTCCCCTTACTTGATATCAGAGGTAGTTGTGTGTTTATAGGAATTAATAGTTAAATTAATAATGATCTACAGAGGAATAGCAAACATCGATAAACATTACAATATTCAGTACATAGATCTTAAAAGAGGAGGAGTGTGTAACTCATGGGAGACTATCTCTGAAGTGAAGTGGATTATGGTAATCTTCTTAAAAGTCCAGTGAGAGGGCAGATTAAGTCCAGTTGGTCCTATATTGCATCTTGTTTATGAACCCCATACTTTTCAGTCAGGTTTAACGGAATGTTATGTATCACATCCTTTTGGATATGATGCAAGGAATTAATTTCAATGGAACAAACTTGATACTATTTTAAAACAATCATCCAAATCCTACTCTTTCTTCCTAGTTGAAGTAATTAGAATATTGTCTTATCCATATCTAAAATGTGTTCTATGTGAATCATAGTGATAGTGTTTATCATTCAGAGGTTCATGTGAAACATTTTTTCCTGTATCTGTAGTATAATAAAATCATAATTGTGGCATTATGGGACACAACTGAGCAAAGGAAACTTCATTATAAATATTAAAACATATTTTCTAATGATGAATACAATTACATGATGAAACTGTCTCTTAGAGAAGACAAGAAGAGTAAAGTTCTTTGGTTCAAAGAGAAAGAGGAAAGAACATGAAGAAGAGAGTGAAGAAAAATCCTAGATGGACACCATTATGTGGGAAAGCAGCCACTGGTAAATTCTTAGTTTCATGAATTTTTAAAAAATCATAATTTTTAAATTTTAGAATGAAAAAAAATAAAAAAGATGATACAGCATTTCAAAACAAAATAATAACAATGGTTACTATATTGCATATTTTTATTTTCAAAGCATATGCTCAGACTACAAGATAAAGGCCTGAAAAAAATGACCAAACAATGAAAGCACAAACCATTCTTTTTTATGAACTAATAGAGATTAGTAGTATAATTACTTATCATATATATATATGAACAAAGAAAGGAAATATATATATATTTCCCCATCGCAGGGGTTCTTTCAGTTTAAGCAGTTTCATTCCCTTTCATGATATCTATTGTACACTTTGGATCTTAATTACTCTTTCAGTTGCTAACACTAGGAAGAAAATGTAATGTCTATACATGGAAGTCTGATTTATTTCACTTATGAGTACAGTCTGCAGTTGTATCCATTTACCTATAAATGCCTCGAATTTTTCTTCTTTTATAACTGAGTAGTACTCCATTGTGTAAAAATACCACATCTTTTCATCCATTCCTCAGTTGATGGGCATTTGGATTGTTTCCAAGATTTAGTTATTACAAATTGTGCTGCTCCAAACATGGGTAAACATAGATTGCTGTGGTATGATGTTTTCACTTCTAGGAAAATACCCAGATGCGGAATAGCTGCATTGAATAGGATCTCTAATCCTACTTTTTTTGAGGAATTTCCACACTGATTTCCATGGTGGTTGCACCAGTCTGCACTACACAGTAGGGAAGCCTTCCTTTTTTCCAACAGCTCTGTCAGCATTTGTTATTGGTTGATTTCTTGATGATAGCTATTCTTTCTGAAGTGAGATGCAATTTTGGTGTTGTTTTAATTTCCATTTCTTGAATGACTGATGTCGAACATGTTTCATATATTTATTTGTCATTTCTATTTCTTCTTCTGAGAAGTGTGTGTTCAGCTCAGATATCCATTTTGGATTGAGTCTTTGAATTTGGAGGGCCTGATATTTTCAATTATTCGTTTGTTCTAGAAAGAAACCCTTTGAGAAAAAGTTGGATAAAATTTGTCCCCATTCTCTGGGTTCTCTTTTCACTCTGTTAGTGATTTCTCTTGATGCACAAGAACTTAATAAGATAAGATCCCAGTTGTTGATTATTTGAAGTATTTTCCTTACAGTTGGGTTTGTTCATGAACTGACTACCCCTATGTTCTTTAAGATTTCTACCTAACCCATTGTCCAGCAGATTTAGTGTTTTTTTGTTTTAATATTTAGATTTTGGATCCATTTTGACTTTAGCTTAGTGCATAGTGATAGACATGTGTCTATTTTTAGTCTTTGATATGTGGGAAGCCAGTTTTGTTTCCCCAGCACCACTTATTAAAAAGACTATCTTTCTTCCAGTGAACATGTTTGGCCCCTTTGTCAAAGATAAGGTTGTTGAGTGCATTTGAAGTTTGTCTGCATCTTTTAATCTGTTTCATTGATCCTCAAGTCTGCTCCCCACCATAACTTGCTGATTTTATCACAATAGCTTTGTAGTATAATTTCAAGTCAGGGGTTGTGATGCCTCCTGCCTCACCTTTGTTACCCTGGATTGCCTTTGCTACTCTAGGTCCTTTCTGTTTCCAAATGAATTTTAGGAATATACTCTTTAGCTCTATGAGGTATACTAATGCTTTTGCCTTCATTTAAAATGAAGAGAAATTCAACAGCATAGAATTATATTAAGGAGACCCATAATGAGCTCCTACTGTCTCTATTTCATTGAACAAATATGAAGTTGATTAAGGAATAGTGTTACCTCTCTGCAACTTGCTTCATTTCTTCATGTATAAATCCAAGGTAACAATAATATTACCTATAGGTTTGTGAGATTTAAGCGAATTAACATACAGAAAGCACTTAACAGTAATGTCATTTCAGATTAATATACCTGTGGATATAATTTATTATGCTGTTCTACCACTTACTTTTCCAATGCCAACTTATCACAAATATCATTTAGTACCCTTGATGCTAGAAATATTGTTATAACTTATATCTAGATATCCCTCCAAAGCCTCATGTACTCATAGGTGGGGCATTTGGGAGGTGGTTGGATCATGGGTGTGTGATGCTCGATTAGGGTGGGTGATACTGGGGTTAAGGGAGTGTGCTAATTAAACTGGTGTAGCATACTTCTGGGGGTGGATAATCGAGACCCCACCCTGGTTGTGTATGGCACCTATCAATAGGCTTGTCACCTGGATGGCACATAAAGGGACAGAGAGAGGGTAGGCTTGCTATTTACTGGTGCTGCCTGCTCCTTACTGCCTGTTCTGCCGTGGACTGTTTTGCCTTGGCCAACACTACCCTGCCTTGGAGCCAGCTGACTCTGGATTTAAACCTTTATAAGCTTGAGCTGAAATAAACTTTTCCTCTTTTAACTCTTAGATGTTGAGTCTTTTATCTGAGCAGTGAGAACAGTCACTAAAACAAATATTACTTTAAAGTCTGTTTTATATTCCAATATGAGAAAATGCTATAATTATTAGTCCACTTCTAATGTGCCTTTATGATCATTATTCAATATTAGAAAATAAATTCTGCAAAAAATGTCCTTGTACATGTTTTATTCTATATCCTATTCTAATGAGATTGTTAGCAAAGGATCCATGTATTTAAAATTTTAATAAATATTGCTAATTGTCTTTAAAGAATATGAATTTATTTATCTTCCCTCAATAATGTGTGAAAATTTCTATTCTCCTTACATTTTTGTGAGCATTAATAGAGAGTTGATTTACTTTAGCAGTGTTGTTCTTAAGTGTGTGTGTGTGTGTGTATTTTGATTTTGATTTTATTCTTCAAGAATTGTCTACTCATTCCTACAGCTAGCCCTTTAATCTTGTGCTGTCATTTTATTGGCCTTCACTACATCTCCCCAGCACTACTTTCAGCTAACCATACACCAAATGAGTAAAAGCTTCAGTTTGTTAAGAGTGTGTTTATTAGCTGCGCTGTCTAGCTCCCCGGGGAAACCACTTGAGTTTTAACTAGATGACCTATTGTGCAGATGGGACCACAGTGTGGAAGCTAAGTCTCAGCTTTCTCCTCTTCTCTGTGGAGCTGAAGCTGAAGTTCTGTGGACTGAATGAATGTTTGTCCTTTGGAAGAGGCAGACACGGTGTGGCAGCAAATGGAGTTGACAGCCAGCTACCTATTCTGAGAATCCATTTCCCTAAGTATATCTTGCACAACTCTGTCATAGTGTTGAAATTTTTACACAAGATTTAATTCTTAGGGAGTATATTTAAAAAAAAACATGCTTTATTTTGATTCTTTGTTCTCAGCAAAAAGGTTTTTGTTTGTGGTTTAGGGGATGACAATCAAGGTAAAAAAAAAAACTAATCCTCGACTCAGGACACATAATCCTAGTCGCTGGAGAGCAGATAGCTAAAGACTAGAGTTTGATATTCAAATTTTAATTTTAGCAACTACTTCCACGGTTATCCCAGAAAAAGTCCCAACTTTCTAAAGCATTAGTTTCTTCCTGTATAAAATAGGTATAGTAATTTTTCTACTGGTATGGATCAACATTCTTAGTTACAGATAAAAACTGACTCTGATGTTTAAATCAAAAGGACATTTATTTTAAGGACAGGAGGACTTCACAGATAGGCAGGAGACTCTAGATTCAACGTTGGGGAATAGGCAACAATTCAAGATGTTGGAAGACTAGACCACAGCCTTGATCCAGCTGTAGCGTCCTGGTTATAGCTCTTGATCACTACAGTGAATAAATTCTCACATACCCTTGGCATTTGCACCATTTTCCCCAGGCTATGGATTTTTGAGTAGAAAGAATCAACCTTCCTTCCTTCCTTCCTTCCTTCCTTCCTTCCTTCCTTCCTTCCTCTCTTCCTTCCTTCCATCCTTCCTTCCTTCCCTTCCTCCTCCCTCCCTCCCTTTCTCTTTCTTTCTTTCTTTCTTTCTTTCTTTCTTTCTTTCTTTCTTTTTTCCTTTCTTTCTTCTTTCTTTCTTTCTTTCTTTCTTTCTTTCTTTCTTTCTTTCTTTCTTTTTTCCTTTCTTCCTTCTTTCTTTTTTATGCTAGGATCAAATCCAGGACCTCAAGCATATTAGGCAAAGAGCTCCACCACTCACTGAGCCCCAGGCCTTTATATCTGGTAGTTTTTCTTTTGGCTTTTTCCAAAATTCCAGCTCAGAAATTAACTTCTTTCATTGGTGTAGCCTATGTTTATTTTCTTCATCTAGAAAACGAGAGCATGGAGTACAATGTGACTTTTAAGGTATCTAACAATTCTGAGGCTATGAAGGAGACCCAGGAGGAGAACACACCCTCCTGGGAAAAGGTAGGGAATAGCCCAGGACTTTGTTGACCATTTCAATAGCCACCAGCCAAAAGCGGCTATTGAGCTCTTGCAATTAATGTACTACAAATTGAGGTCTGGTGTACTTTTAAAATGCACAGCCCATTTCAAAGAATTAGTTTAAGAAGAGTATAATGTATTCTAATAATAGTTGTAGAGTATTGATAACATGTTGAGATAATTCTATAGAGCATAAGTCTAGATAATACATACAAATCAGAATTTTAATTTCTAATTGAAATTAATTTAATAAGTACCATCTATTTCTTACTTTGCTAATGTGGCTTCTAGAAAATTTAAGATGATACATGTCATTCAGAAGATATTTCTCTTGGCCAGGACAAGGCTGGAGTACTAGTGCTAGTTAATCTTGATTATTGATCTGACTGGACTGTGTGACTCTGGGAGAGGTGATTTCATTGTGGGAATATTAACCTCTTCAATGGGCTAACCTGTTGATCTGAGTTCATAGATGAATAGGTTATTAAAAAATGGCACCTTATTGGATGAAGTTCACCATAGGTGTATAATCTTGGGAATGATATATCTTCCTGACCATTTCTTCTCCTGCTATTTCCAATCTGCTTTGCTTCTCAGCAGCCACTTTATTCCACCATGCTCTTCTGCAGTGACAGCTTTGCCTTGGTGCCATGAACTGCCACTTCTAAAGTCATTAGCCAAACAAAATCTCTATTCCTTTAAATTCAAAGAACCAAATATTTTGTCTTAGCAACAAGAAATCCTACCAGTATAGCATCTATTTGCCTTAGTATCCTGAAAGTGGTAAAACTTCCCTTTATCATTGCTTTAGTCAAGATATTTTCATTTCCAACTGATACAAATCCTCCTCAACCTCTTCTTTAAAAAAGAAAGGAAATGAAATATAATTATTCACACTGCTGAAAACACAGAAATAGCCTGTCTTCATGCTTGACTAAATGCAGGAGTCAAACAGATATTAGCTCCATAAGCATGTGTGAACATTGTGTGTGTCCATCTCTGCTCTATTTCTGTGGCATTTCACATCACTCAGGAAAATTCTCACTCTACAGTAGCCACAGTAGCCATAGGTCTACACAGCTTTGTGCTGATTTTGGAGAAGAAGAGATAGTCTCTACTCCTTGCCCTAAACAAATTGAGCCTGCATCCTGTGCCCACAGCTCTACAGAACACTGTGACATGGTGTGTGACATTTTGGTCAACCAGACCTGGGTAAGTGGCTGCTCCCTACCATACAGGCAGATAGAGCTGTTTAAAGCTCATGGATTGACAATGTGGGTTACCTAGTGAAATACGTTTTCTATTCCTAAACCAAGGCAGAATGGCTACTGGGCAGCAAAAACTGATAACCAAATTCTTTCAGGGGCTGGAAAAAGAATATTTTGTTCCCATATTCTTTGTCATATGTTCACCTGCACCCAAAGTCCTATATATTATTTTCTTCTACTTCTTCCTCACATATTTTATGCAGTTGGTGACTAAATCCTATTAATTTACCTCTTAGACAGTTTCATAAATGTTCCCATTTTCCCCCGTGTCTTGCAAGGCTTCTCTCTATTATTCCTCATTCTGATTTCATCTTCTGAAATCCAAGTCTCTTCTCGACAGTACTTTCAAAATATTTACCTTTTTAAATTTTATTTTACAGAGAATAAAACAAAAGAGGACAGAACAAGGCAGATCAGAACAGAACAATACAAACAACCAGCACTTCACAACAAGACAATTGGATATCAACAATAGCTACCATAATATCTCTTTCTTTGAAATAGTTTAGCCTAGCTTCACAAACAATAATATCAAACATAACAAAATAGAATAAAAGCATTCAAGAGAACAAAACTATTACAAGGCATTCTTTTAAAATATTTCTATAAAAAAGCAAAAACAAAAGTGAAGAAAACTACACAAAAAGTATGCATTCCTGAATGAACTGTTCTAGGACAATTTTTTTTTTATTTAAAGAGAAAAAAAACAGAAAAAGGTAGAAACACTACAGAATTTCAAGAAAAGAAGATACATAGTAAGAACTCACTAGTTGATAAATTATATATACTTTTTTTTTTTTTTTTTGGTGCCAGGGGTTTAACTCATTACCTCGCACTTGCTAGGCAGGCACTTAGGCCTCTGAGATAAACCCCCAGCCCCTAGGACAAACATTTTGCAATGTAATCATAACAAGATCAGGAAAAAATAGTTCCACAATGGCTAAAGTCCTCTTCCAGATGCTCCATCACAAATAGAAGCTATTTGCTCTCCCTGTAGATCACTGCCATGCCAATTTTGATGTAAAGCATTTCCTTGGCATTTACAGTTGTCCCTACATCAATTTCTTTGTCTTATCATTTATCTGTTGACAGTGCAGGCTGAGCTGGGGTGTGTAGCTTCACAGTAGAGTACTTGGTTAGCATGCCTGAGGCCCTGGGTTCAATCCTCAGCACAAGGAAGGAAGAAAGGAAGTCAAGGAACAATGGAGGGAAGGAAGGAAAGAAAAGAGAAAAAAGAGAAAAGGAAATGTAAATTATCCAAACTGTGATGTTTCTTAATAGTTTGGATGTGGCTTATTGCAAAATCATAGTAGAATTCCATGAATAGCCTTTGTAATTCATCTATATGTATTCCTGTTTCTTCTTTCATGGTTCTTATTCTTAAATTGTAGATTCTCTTGTCATCTTCTAGCCTTTGTATTGTTACTGCCTGTTTCCTTGTTATTTTTAAGAGATCTTTCCTTTCATGACCCCACATTGCAAACTTTTATTCAAGTTTTGATAGTCTATCCTTAGCTTCTTTTAAGGTGTTTTGCCAGCTTTCAATGGAGTTTTAATTTCCTGGTAGTCTCTTTGAATCTGCTTCATGTATTCTATATTTTCTTTATATTCATTATTGAATGTTTCTCTCCTTTTTTTGTGTCCCTCCCTTCTTCCATCTGTATCTTCCTGAGAGATGCTTCCTGAGAGCGTTTCTTTGATTACTCTACTCATATCTTGCTTTACCTGATTTAATATTTCAGTTTTGAGCAACAAGGCTCCAAAGATATCTCTTAATGTCCATTGAAGCCATGTCTGATGTTGCGTGTTTGCCACCCTCAGTCTCCTTGTTTTTCCCTCTCCTGGATCAGTGCTCTCAGGATTCTGGGCTGGGGGCCTCCTCCTGTTTCTCCCTCCTGTCATGGTCCTAGCTTCCTCCACACAGGTTACAGTGCATGTCCCAGCCCCCTTCCCCCTTGGCCACGTTTCCTCTGAAGCACGCTGGTGAGGGACCTCCACCCTCTCCTGCCTGCTCTTGTCACTGAGGTATAAGCAGCGGCTGCGTATGCCTGCCCCTCCCCACCGGGCCAGCCAAACTTCGGGGGCCTCACCCGGTTAGTGCTTGCTAGGTGCAGGGAATCGATTTGGAATAGCTCATTGGGTCCTGGCCAGGGGCACAGTCCAGTCCAAGCAAATCCCATGAATCTGCTCTGAGGAGGGAGGAACCAACTGAAGTCAATGTGGCTCCCAGTTCAGTCTCCTCCTGCCAGATTCCAACATGTTGCCCATTTGGTCACTCCCTTCCTGCTGGCGGGGGGTGGGGGGTCAAATTCCCAGCACTGACCGTGGATTAATGAAAGTCCCTTTGCTGGCTCTGCTCTCTGTTGGGCTCACCAACCCCTGACTTCAGTGCTGCTGTGGTTCCTGTGAGTGGCGGCAGGAACAGGTTTGAGTGGCTCTGCCGGCCAGCATGGATTCAGGCTGTTGCAAAGTTGGCAGGTTGCTGCGAATGAAAACCCTGTGTCCTGTAATTTTTAGCTGTTTCAGCTGTAGTCCCAACATAATTGATGAGCTTTTTTATGTTTTAATTTCTTCCTGTGTCAAGAGGATCCATCTCCCTCTGTCTGGGTCTCTCTAGGGTGTTTTATTCTGGCATATGAGTTGCTTCTCCTAGGAGGCTTTGTATTTTGTTGCTCACTGATTGGCCATCTTGACTTCTCCTCTCACTTCACTTTTATTGGAACTACAGCCCTTTCTTATTCATTTTCCAACAAAGCCTTCAGTTCTCCCATGAAGATCTGTGGGTCTCTTAGTCTTGTGACACCACTGTTGACTGCAACCATGTCCCAGATTGATAACCCTTCCCTGTTAGTAGGAAATCTCAAGCCTCTGCTTTTCTTGGGTTGGCCCTCTTGGCAAGAAATTGCCATGATTTGAGCAAACTGGCTATGATACAATGGTGGTCCCAGTGTGTTCAGCCTGCTGTGGCTTGGTACAATATGAATTTTGGTGGAAAAAGAAAGACCAGGTTCTCTTGGCCATTTTGTTGTGCCTCTAATCAAGATCTTGCAACAGGTGTTTGGTGGGTGGAGCAGGAGAAATTTTGAAAGCCTCCACTCCCTGAGTAAAATTGTAGCCTAAAACTGAAATGCAGTTTTGAGGCTCCAAACAACTTCTGGGATGTATACTTTCAGATTACAATTCCCATTATTCTAAGCTTATAGGATGGGGTAATAGAGAAGGTCATAGCTTAAATGCCATAAAATCACTGTTTTATCTATTTTTCTGAAATTAAGTAAACTTTTTAAAAATTCATGTGTCTCTATTTGCTATATGTAATCTGAAAATCTGTAAATAATCTAATTAATATTTTTAGTAATTTTCACTAGTTATTATTTTTCTGGAGAGAGAGGGTGTTTGGCAATCTTCTTACTCTACTACTTTAAAATTTTTGCCTACTAATTTTGGTTTTTATGCTTTTATAAAGATATACTTCCCTTTCTTTCTTTTTACTTATTGGCATAGTCTGCATAAGAAAGGCTAGTGAAAGCTTTATCTTTCTTATCTGACTGGTTTTGAATATAATGGATTGGTTTCTTGTCATATTCCATCGTATCTTGAAATCATAATGTAACATATTTGATGAATTTTGAATCCACTGGAATTGCTCTTTTTATGAAGTTTAAATTGTTTTGTCTTGAATAATGAGACCTTCCTCAGTTTGCTTTTGAGTCTTTTTGACGTGACTTTAGTAGTTGCTGATAATATCTTGGCAGTTAGGTATGGTAGGGAATTCCAGGTTCACTTGGTATACTTCCTACCCCTGACATCATGGAGTCAATCTTCTCCAAAAAAGAGCTGGCTTATTAACAGAATCAAGCTGTGTTATGTACCTCTTCCCTAAAATGAATATAAATTTCACTTACTGCAAACATGTACTAAAGAATGTATTTCATGATCATAATCTAAATTTTAGGAATATTTACTCCTATTGGGGTAATCATTGTTTGTCTCTTCAATGGACAGAGCCAAAAATACAAAACTAGACACATTTGAGGTGTGATCAAAATATATGTTGAATATCTGTATTTTAAAAATTGATTACAATAAAAGACACATTGCCATCCTCATTTACCTTATTTACAAGACCTGACAGTGTACACTGTTTAATTATTGCCTATAATCAAAATTCCCATAAATAAAAAAGAAGTATAAAAAGTTTCCATAAATATTAAATGTTTTTAATCAATTCAGGACATAAACCATAATAAGGTAAGTAAAGACATTCATGAAAAAAATCTTCCAGAACTACTTCGGGCAGTGGCAGAAACAATGGGATGCATGTTTTTGAAACATAGGGAAATATATCCAGTGGAATTAATAGCAACATGTCTTTTACTGTAAAAATGTTTTTTAAATTTTTAAACATTCAACCTATTTTCCAGCCATGCATTGTATATGCACACAAAGGTTTAAAAAGCTCAAAAACTCATATTGATACTTAAAGGCAATTGAAAAGCTATAGGACTTTTGCTTATAGCCTTGTTTCATATTTTATTTCCTTTTTCTACATTGAAAATAATGGTTCTCAGTATTTAACTACCATTTCAAATAAATATACTTTTGATGCTTATCGTAAACCTTTATCTGGGCATTTCTCTAGTCATTTTAGTAGCCACATTTGATTGTATTATAGACTTCCCAGAGCTTTAAAGTTTATCAAGTTATTACTTGTTAAATATGTACCAATTTCGTATGTCAATCATCCTCCAGTGAAGTACTTTTTAACAATATATACTCTTACATTTCATAGTTGATAACAGTTTATGCCATTTATACACATTTTAATAAATATAAAATATACAGTAATACTTCAGTTCACAAATGCTTCTGTTCCTGAACAATTCAATTGCCAAACAAAAGCATCAGACAAAACTTTGCCTCTGTTCCCAAGCTCCTCATGAGGTGACAAACACTACCACAGCCATCTTCCCACACAGACACAGACGCAGCCACCTTCCTCCAAACTGTAAAAGAAATTAAGTTCTTAAATTGAGGTAACATTGTATTTAGCTTCACTTTCTTACCTTGAATGTCCTAAGTCTTATACTACATTATCTTCCAGAATAACTGCTACCAAAAAAATCTGATAATAACCTAATATTCTTAAACTATATGCATTTTCATCTCTTTATATTCAGCAATTTTCCTAAAAGTATATTGACATCTATTCTGTATTGATAATCTCATCTTTGTGGGGTACTCTTTCAGTGCATCATTTTAAATGATTTGTCATTGTAAATAGTATATATAATAATACATTACATGTAAGACAAAATGTTATTTGCAATCTAATAATATATACAGTATATATTTGCCATGTTCTACTTTATACATAATAATACACATATATGAGAAAATTTTTTTCTTGATTTCTAGTTTTTGACATTTGTACTCTTTTCACCTAAGTTTTCTTTTCAGGGAATCCTCTAATCTGTACATTGAATTTTGGTATCTGTTAGCCTATTTTCAGTTTTTATTGTTTTCTTAAAATGTTTTTTGATCTCTTAGTTTTTAATTTTAAAGCCATTTCCTGGTCATCTTGTATTTATAAGATATTCTTTGTTGTATTTACATACTTTTGTATTTCTTCTAGTTTAGCCTTCAGTTCTTAAATTACATGTCACTGTTTAATATATATTGTCACCTAAATTCTGAATCTTTTCTAATTCCAATTTGTCTTATTGTTCAAACTTTTGTATTTCAACTCATTTTGAAGCAATCGGTTGCAATTTTAATCTCTTTACATGTATTCTATTCTCGCATGAATGCATCGTCTGTGGGGCTATTATTCAGCTTCTGTTTCTCCTTTCCTTGTAGTATATTTGTCTGGAAATTTTTATTCCTTTCTTTAGTCTTTCTTTTTTAGTACATCTTTGTATAGAGTTTCAACAGAGCAGGTTTACACTGCTTCTTTATGTGTTTATTTTTTGGGTAACTCATGACCTTGTGCTTTCCAGGCAGGCACTTGTGCCACCGAGCTAAGCCCCCAGCTCTTACGCTGCTTATTTATATGGGATTATTTTCTGAACTTTTAGAATAAGACAGAGTTTAGGAATGTTTTTCTAATCCCACAGAACTCCCCTTTGGTTGTTGTGGTATACCGTTTTCAAACACGGCTGCTTGCTTTCTGAGACCCCTTGACTACATTTCTCTTCCTCCTTTTTGCCCAAGGTCTTTTTCTTTCCTGCATGTTCTCCTTATCTTGTTTAATTGTATTCTACTCCCAACAGTTTGTTCCGTTCTCAGTTTGTGGCCCTGTCTCAGAAGCTGTCCTGGTGAGTTTGAGGATTTATGAGACTAACTGCTCTAGTCCATTTAGTTCTCACTTTGCTTCCCAATGTCAGTCAGGAAGGAATTCTCTTAGCTTCTGTTTCTGATCTCAGTGGCATGCTGTTCTTTCCCATACATGACTGTGGGCTGTTATGGTTTCTTCCTGTACTCAAGTCCTAGTTTCCGCATGTCTTTTTGTCTTCCTACACAAATGTCATTATCCCTTAGGTCTTGTGCTACACACAATTTTTGACTTTCTACCTTTATTTTGATATTTGTGAACATACCTTGTTAGCTGATTTTGCCAAATATTGTATATCAGTTCTGCTTCAGCCCGTCGATTGGATTGCTTTTATGTAGGCATTTGAAGTAATTAAAAACTATGCTTCTGCTAAGTCCTGCAGGCTGAGCTTTTGCAAACGGAAGTCCAAATATGATACTTTCATGCTTTAAAATAATGATTTTCTATTTTTTTACTACCCTTAGATTAAATCCACGCTTCTTACAATGGCCTAGAAAATGATTACTAAAAGTTGTATTGGAATTTCCCAGAGTGTTTTTAAAAACCTGAAGCCAAGATTATATGTCTCATTAATTAAATTAGAAATTCTTAGAGTGGCAGTAAGTATCAGCATTTTATAAAGGTTCCTGTGTATATCTAATGTTAGAATTATAATATGAGGTCTTTCACAATCTGATATGGCTCTTATCTACTTCTCTCTACTGTGATTTTCTCTGACAAATCCACAAGTAATCCATGCTTCAATCATATTATACTACATGTAGTTACTAAAATTTTCTACCCTCTTTTTTCTTTTGTTTCTTTGCATATACTGTTCTCTCTGACTAGAATTATTTCTTTTCCCCAAAATGATTATTAACATGATATAATTTGTAGGTAGTAGCAGATCTAAGGATTATTATAACCATTTTTAACATAAAACAAAGAGAATGGACAATTAATTATAAATTTAAATTTTTCTTTTTCTTTTTTTTTTGTACTTGGTCTAATGTTGTTTCCTAAGTATGTGAGTATATGAAACAGTTCTTGCTTGGCAGTGGACCTTCATCTTTCCTTAGGTACCTCTGTGTATTCATGGAGTCTAACATTTCGATCTTTGAAAGTTTTATTGAGAATGGGTTGCAGAGCAGGATCTTCATAGGGTATTTACTTCTCTAGTTGATGATTTATATTCATAACACTGAGGCTAATATTAAAAATTGGATCTGTCACTTTAAAATATGATTGGCCTGACTCTGGTATTGTGAGGAGCAGATTCATTTGAGCAGTTGCATTAAAACAGCACTAGAGACAAGAACAAGCATATTTCCTAAATGACAGCACTAAAGAGCCTTCCTGTTTTAGATTAAATCATGATTCCAAAGACTAAGCCCTGGATTAAAGATTTTGATTTGTCTCCATATTCACTTAATCAAATCTCCCTTACTTAGTGCTTCTATGCTTAGGAAAAATGAGAAACCACTTCTTCCTAATGGCTTCTATTTTATCATATTATGTCTCAATAGACACCAAGCAACTCATCTTGGTTTGAATAAGATAAACTTTTGGTACAACCAGAGAAGCACCATGAAGCTGTTAAGAATAATATCAGAAGATTTTCTTTACAGTGTGGGAAGATGATGATATAATATCTGGAAGAATTCACATGAAAATAGCAAAAATAGCTCTGTGATATAACTGCAGAATTCTTTTTAATGCTTTTACCTAATTACTTACCATGACTGTCCATATATTCATATACATTTAAAGATGTGAAGACTAGTTAGAGAATAGTCCTTTATGATATTAGAGATTGTCCTTTTCAAGATTTAGGGATAAACAGAACTATGAAGATGAAAGCCTTTTGTATTTACTGTAAACTGCAAGACACTGGTGAAAGAAACTAAAGAGGCAAATAGAAAGACATTCAGCATTCATGGATTAAAAGTCATAAAATTGTTGAAACATTTATATACTAGCCAAATATATCTACTGATCAGTGTCACCTCCATAAAATACCAGAGGCATTTTTTGCTGAAATGGAAAAAAATGATCCTGAAATTCACATAGACCCATGAGAGATCCAAAATAACTATACCATTCTTGTGAAAGAGCAAACCTGGAAACACTGTATATCATAATTTCAAAATATGTGACCAAGCCATAGTAATAAAAACAGTATGGTACCAGCATAAAGACAAACCTAAGGGCCAGTAGAAAAGAGTAAAGATTCCAGAAATAAATTTATGCAAATATAATCAGCTGAAATTTCACAAAGATACCAATGAAAAAATTGTAATACCTTTAACAAACAGTATGGGTAAAGTGGACTCTTATTCTTCACTATAGACAAGAATCAACTCAAGTCTTATTAAAAACTTAAACATTGGCTCTAAAATTGTAAAATTACTAAGAAACTATGGGGTAAATCTTTTCAATATTGGCTTTGAAAATACTTTTTTGGGTCTGGCACTGAAAGCACAGGCAAGGAAAGGAAAATACATAAGTGGATGACATCAAACTTGAAAGCTTCTACACAGGAAAGAAAATGGTAACAGTGAAGACTCATCCTACAGAATGAGAGAAATACTTTCAGATCATTATCAAATGAAGGATTAAAATCCAAAATATATAGAAAACTTATTAATAAACCAATTAAAGCTGGGCAAAGGACCTAAATAGACATTTCTTTAAAAAATACACAAATGCCCACCCAATATATAAAAAAGGTGCTCAACATCATAAATCATCAGGGAACTATAAATCAAAATGATGATGAGCTATTACCTCGCCATTGATAGACTAGCTATTACAAAAGGAACAAAAGGTAATTACTGGTATAAATGTAGAGAAATTTGAACTGTTGCACACTGCCAGTAGAAATATAAAATGATGGAGCAGTCACCGAAAACAATGTAGATTTTCCTTACTAGATAAAAATAGAACCAGCATCAGATCCAGAAATCCTAGTTCTGAGTATCTATACAGAATAATTGAAATCAGGTTCACTTTTATCATTATTGCAGCATTCTTTACCATAGCCAAGACATGCAAACAAATGTCTATGGACAGATCCATGTATAAAGAAAAAGTGGCATGTGCATATCCTAGAATTATCTAGTTTTTAAAAAGGAAGTCCTACCATTTGCGATGACATGGGTTTACCTAGAGGACATGATGCTCCAATTACAGGAGGAAAAGTACCGCATGACGACATTTCCATGGGGTGCCTGAAAGAGTCAAGCGGAGAACACAATGGTGGTTGCCAGGGGTTGGGGAGAGAAATAAATGAGATGATGAACCAGTGCTTGATGATCAAAATTTGCATTATACAAGATGAGGAAGTTCTAGGTATCCACTGTATAACACAGTACCTTTAGTTAATATGTTAACCTCTATAGTTAAAATTGATTAAAAGTAGATTTTATCCTAAGTGCTTTTACCAAAAAACAAGCAACAAAGTGATATAAGGAACCTTTTTTAGGTAATGGATGTGTTCCTTATTTTGCTTTTAAGAACAGTATCACAGATGTGTGTATACTATATGTCTAGACTCATCCAACTATATTCATTAAACATGCAGCTTTTTCTATCAACTATAATTTAGTGAAGTTTTTAAAATACTTTGTTTGTGATTGTTAGTATCTATTGCCTATTATATCTTTTTCATATGATTTGCAGAGTTTAGAGTTTCTCAGAACAACGGTACCTGCTTCCTTTCACACCTTGATTCTGTAGTGTCGTCATGACTCTCATTTAAAGAAAAGAACAGATTTTAAGCAAAATACTTAGCTTATCCAAATCGTGTTTAGTCTTGTACCCAAGACAGTTGATGCGGGGAACATCAGAGAGACCGACTGCTGGTTCTTTGTTCTTCTGCAGTGTGGGCCAAGTTGCTCCATTGTGTTCCTCTATGATGATTATACTAAAAGAAAAACATTAATTACATGTCAGAAGGCACAAACCAGTACTATAAGAAGGACTGAAACACAGTGCCATTCATGAAGCTCTGTTAAAATCGAACTTTAATCATTAATTGTGAGATAGAATACAAGCAGTTAAGAGCTGCTCAAATATAAACACTTCTATTGAAACAGAAATCCAGGCACTTTATTACCCTTATAACTAGCTCTAAGATTTCATAATTTTGTTTTTCAGTTTGATTTATTTAGACTCTAAGCAAACTTTTCAAAGTGAATTTGAGGGGCTTTGTGTCTGTACTTGGAATATGAATGTATCGTATTTCCCAAGGCAGTTTGGTACTGGGGTTTCATCACTTTAACATCCTGGCTCGGAAGCAGGTATTCTGAGAACTTCTCTTGAGCATCCTTACTTGTTAACTGTAAGAAGCACCTAAGATATCTCCTTTAGCAGTGTGAATATTCAAGAGGGAGAGAGAAATGGAAAGATGTTACAATTAGGAATAAAACTGTGCTAGTCACAGCATACTAATACCTCTTGGCGTATTCTCTTTGGGACTACAAATAGGCACTTTTCTCTTATGTGCTATTGAAGCCATTAGTGAGTTCTTAATATTTTCTCATTGATCAGAGTAGGAAGATATACTTCTTCCACAGTAAAAAATATTCTCTTACTCTATAAGAATTGCTTTAGTATTGAGGCACTTCAGATATAGCATTATCCTGAGGTTGAACATGCGGGACATTCTCACGATAATCAGAGTTGAACAAACTACATAAATTTTAGCTCATCTTTATGGAGCATAACTAGTGGATCAAGAAAGAGAATGAAACCTAGATGAAATAGAGATTCAAAAATATCAGTTTGTTCTGTGACATAGAATAATCTTTGCTTCTGGCGGAGGAAGAGAGGTGGCTTTTAATCACATGCAAGATGTGTCTAATAGAGAGGAAGGAGAGGAGGAAAAGAGGAGAAGGAGACAGGAGAGAAAGAGGAAGAGGGGTGAGAGAAAGAGCTTTACTAGAGAAAAGCAGAGTATCCAGGTTGAAAAGCATGGGAGTCATTTTGATATATCCACCTTGAGCACTTGAAAATGACGGGTTGGTTTTGATTATTTGCCAAATTAGCTGCCAAATCAGGGCTAAAATGAAACAGAGCCTTTCATCACTGTAAAGATAGAATGTGAAAGAAAGGAAAAGCAAAAGCAAGAAAGCAAGAAAGAAGGAAGGAAATAGCATATGGCTTTTCCCCATATGCTTACACCAGGGCACAGCAGTGCAGTTTCCTCGGAAGCTCCCAGAATTAGGAGCAGTAGAGGCTCCATGCAGCATATCTCACCAATCATATCTGAGGTAAAATCATTCTGTCCAGTTCCGCCACATATAGGCAACAAGAGAAGGGTGTCTTGGGAGGAAGTGAAGGTGCCTAAAATGTCCAGAGAGGGAATCTGGCACTTATAACCCCTTCACTGCTGAAGACACAGCTCCCTACTTCATCTGCATGTGGTGCTGGGACAGTGATCTGTGACTAAATGGCCTGAGTGCAGCAATTTGTCTCTGCGTCCTTGTACCACTGCCCTTCAGTGCTCCTCTCCCTTCTCCCCTGCAGTGATGCCCAAGTTTCCTGGACCCCTGGTTACATTTTAAAAGAGAAAAAATAGTAAAAACTGATATAGAATTTTAAATTTTTCTTTTATTTAAAGAGAAAAAAACAGTAAAAGGGTAGAAATATTACAGAATTTCAAAAAAAAAAGGATAAACAGTGAGAGATCACTGGTTGATAAGTTACATATTGTCCTTTTAGAAATAGTTGTTCAAGTTACAAAATTAGAGCATACAAAATAGACATTCAAGCAGTGAGACTGCAAATAGATCTGTTCAACAATCCAACAAGCACTTAAAAGTATGGTTATCAATCCTACACACATAAATATTCATGCAGTTATATCTTTTACAGCACTTCCTATTTCCTCTCTTTTTTACAATAGCAATTATGCATTTTTAAAAAATTGTATTTAAAGAGAAAAAAAGGCAAGAGAAATAAGTAGAGCAACAATACAGAATTCTAAAAGAAAAAAGAAAAAAAGAGAAAAAAGAGTAATAAATCACTAGTTGACAAATTGATATAGAATTTCATATCAAGATAATAAATTAACAATGGTTAATATATTGTGTATTGTTATTTTCAGCATAGTTGCTCAGATCGCAAGATATAGGCATGCAAAACTGATCAAATGATATAAGCACAAACTGTCCTTTTCAATGAACTAAAACTTAGCTGTTTTGTATATATATATTTTTTTCTTTTTTTTTCACTTCTTTCCTTTCTCCTTTCCCCCATTCCAGTTGTTCTTTCCTTTTGATAAGTTTAATTCCCTTTCATAATATTTGTTGTAGATTTTGGATCTTATTTACTCTTTCAATTTCTTACCTTAGAGAGACAACATAATATCTACACATGCAATTCTGATTTATTTCACTTATGAGTGTGGTCTGTAGTTCCATCTATTTAGTTATGAAAGCCTCGAGTTTATCCTCCTTGCTAACATTGCTGTGATTTCTGCCCTTAATGATATCCACAGTGTACTGATTCTTCTTAAACCAAAATTTTAAGATGGTCTCCAAGTTATAAAGGGGTCACATTTCTGCAGTTATATAACATATAACAAATCTGAAACATATGTTTTCACGGAAGAAATATGAAAGTTTGTAGTTAGATTTCTAACTGAACACCCAAAGCTTTTAAAACTTATTCTAGTTTAAATGGGATGACTTGAATTCCATAAAGCCACTTTCTCAATATCTAAGTTTACAGAATCTGCAAACTCTGCCATCTCTTATCTTCTTTTTCCACTCGAATGGATGGAGTACCTTGTTTCCTTCTAAGGGATTTCTTTGATGAAATCAAGGGTATGATTTTTCTCTGAGTTAGGCCACATTTTAATTATTTTCAAAAAGCATCAGGTCTGAGCTTCATAGTTTTAGTGGAATGGTTCATAGTGGCAAATAAATGAGCAAATAGAGGCGATGGTGCTACTTTTTTTTTTTTTTAACAGACTCCAGCACTTTATACCACATTCTGAAGTTGCTATGTTCTGAGATCATCACTGTGCTTTGAGCTTTTTTGGTTGAGAATATCTGAGATAATGGGCCATGGACCCCATAATCTTAGGAATTTTGTTCACATTAGACATCTGCATTCCAGCTATGGGTTCAGTGCTTTCTTCCTCGTTTGAACTTACTCATGGATGGATGTAAGATGAGCCATCATAGGATACATTTGGAGGTCTATTACCTCATAGATATATTTGATGTCCATACCAGTCTCTATTCTTCTTTCTTTTGTTGCAATTATCTGATATCATTCTGAAAAAGATTCATGCACACTGATCTTTGTCTATCCTCACCGAGGACACTAGGTAGAGTTACTCTTTTCATTACTTTTTTCCCCATGAAAGAAGAAAGATTATTAAATATCTGTATGCTTTGTAGAAATTTAGACATTATTCAACCTAAGCATTCCTGCAATAAGATATAATAGACAAATAGCCAGTGCCAGGACAGTACATGGATTTATTCAACAGAAATCTTTGGGTTGTAGCAATAGATAGATAAACATGCTTTGATCTCTTGGAGCTTACATTCTACAGCATATCAGATAACTTAAGCTTTGAGGTGCTTAGTACAGACTTTGGTGTTCCAGAAGAACCCTGGAGGTCATATGTCAGTGTTATTTGTAGTGATCCCCTTCTTTTGGCTTCTCGCTGAGTCATAACAGGTCTCTTCTCTTTTCAACAGAGGAACATTGAAGAGAGTGTCTCACTCAGTGTTCTTTCCATTTCACATGGCTCCTTCCTTCCAAAGTGCAGGATTTTTCTGGTTCCTCAGCCAGGATTCTTTTACATATTTCATAGTCATTCAATGTGATGATACCCTAGCACTATGTGATGGGGGGGTACGTTCAGTCATTGCATCAGTATACACTTTTACTGAATGGTAGAGAATTCTTTTGCCAACATAGCGATTATGGTAGCATAATTTGAGAACCAAGATAAAAGGAATGGACAAATCAAAAAAGGAAGTTCAATGAAGATTCAAGTGATGAAGTTTGGTGCTTCAAAAAAGCTCAGCTACTGTGTATCTTCTCTGCTCAAGCCATGGGATGAGGGCAGGATTAATTCAGCCAGTAGTGGAATGGAAGGAATTAAGAGAATGGGCTGATCATGATAGGGCAAGGGATTTTAGCAGTTTAAAAGGTTAGCGTTAGGGTGAAAGAATGGTTTTTTAGTTAGAAGTAGAGATATTTAAAGAAAGCATTAAGCATTGAGGTGGAGATTTGACAATCTATGGTTTTTAAGAAAAGAACTTTCATAACTGAGGATGATCCAGTGTGAGAATGACTCAGTATACATGCAATTCTTGAGGCACAATTATCTTGGTGTCCCAGCACGATGCTGGATTCTCCTGCAGTAGAACCACAGAGATAAACCCCATACCCAGCATTTAAAATGCTAAAAATGCAAGCATGATTCAAATAGAAGGAGAGCTATTTGTATGTCTCATACTATGCCATTTAAAATTGCAATAGGCTTGCATGATCTTCTACCACTCCCTCAAATAATAAAAACAAAGGTATTATTTTGGAACTTCTTTTCTCTGTGTGTTTTATTGATGCTGTATCTGTGGTTTCACTTTCTGTAATTTGAGTGGAGTGTGCTGTAGTCCAAAATTGTTAAGTGGAAAATTCCAGAAATAATTCATAAGTCTTGTACTGCACACATTTCTGAGTATAATGAAATTTCACAATCTTCCTACTCCATTCTGAGCTGTAAATCATGCTTTTGTTCAGCACATCCACACAGTCTATGTCACCTACCCAGTAGTCAGTTAGCAGCTATCTCCGTCATCAGAGTCACTATTGTGCTAACACAGTTCTTGTGCTTAAGAAACTTATTTTACTTAACAATATCTGTTTGTTATTTATTGAAGTTAATATCTTACTGAACCTAATTTATAAAATAAATGTTACTGTAGGTATGTAGATGTAGGCAAAATATAGTGTGGATAGAATATGGTGCGCTTTGTGCTTTTAGCCATCCAGTTTGGACCCTAAAAACACATCTTATGTGGAAGAGTAGACTATTGATATTTAATGGTAACATTTTAACTTAAAAGAAAATACAGAAGAAAATTCTATGTTCTTTTTTAAACTTAAGTCAACTAAAATGAAAACACAACCTGTTTCTATGTTTGCTAGATATGTACTTTTTTCTCTGACTTGTTCTGTCAGTTCATTCCTCTCCATGCTCCTCTACACGCATGTGTGTGTGTGCACACACACACAAACACACACACACACACACACAGAGTCTATCACAGACTAGACTCCTTGGGCACATATTATAAAGCAATTTGAATATCATACTTCTCCTGCATGTTTTTCCTCAGTTAAGAAAAGTAAATTGCTATGGTCTTAGGTGACTATTCACTCCTTTATCATATGATTCAATGTCTTCACTTAGCCATTTAATGCATTTTTGACTGATAAATTTATGATTGATTAAATATAGGCTTTTGAACATAATTTCATAGGAATTGTCCTTTACCCTGTTTTATTTTTATTTTATTGACATGTTATAATTTTACACAGAAAAGTGTCTTTGAGACCATAACACAAGTACTCCCCCTCCTTGGTGAGTGTAGAACAAACAAAGCTTCCCAAAATCTTCTTGTAGCAACTCCAAAGACTAGTACTTGAAAAGAAAGACACTTTGAAATTGGCTTTCCTTTACTATTGCCACACCTTATGTTATACAGACTATTCTTACTGGAAAATATTAAAGGTCTGAAAAGACAGTGGAATACAAAAACTTTCTAAACAAAGCAACCACATAACCACTGATGGAAAATGAAGTTTACACTTAAACTGAAGTAATTGAAGAAACAAATTAAGCTATACTTAGATGAAATGCAAACTTGGAATGGGAAAGTGATTATCATTGCAGTATATGTGTTTAAGTGTACTGAGTGCTTAACGAATCTGTGACCAGGAAGCTTAATCAATGAAATCTATATTTCATTTATTTGTTCACTTGAATCTTGGAGAAAGTGGCCTTCACATGTCCTATAGCTTACTGTGGAGGGTCAAGTTGATTAAGCATGGTTCCTGCTGGTAAAGGACTTTGAAGCTAATTCAGGAGCCACTTACAATGCAATAGTGAAAGTGCAGAAGTGATGCGTCTCAAGCAGTTCTGAGGATGGAGGAGAGCTCACTAATTCAGCCTCCAAGGTGTTGAGTTTGGGCACGACAGAAATCAAGACACACTCTTGTTATAAAGTTGATTCTTTGATAAGTTACTGGGCACTGGGAAAGGCATTTTAGGCAGAAAGAACATTCCAAATAGTCAGTGAGGCAAGAAATTTAATATACACACATTAAGAAATAATAGAAGGAGTGGAAGGAGAAAATAAAAGTATCAATCAAGAGGCTCATCTGTCCTGCTGAAGAGATTAATCCAGTGTTGCAATAAAAATAACACCAAGCACGTGATTTTTATCTTCAATATGCTTTGTGATACTTTTATTGCTTTACAAAATATTTTTTAGTTTTCCTTTTTAAATTTTTTTTATTTTATGGAAAAAAACAACAAAATTTCATAACAGAATAATAGAATAGCAGAAGTAAATGCATTGCATATCGTTATCTTCAGAATAGTTACTCAGAGTATAAGATAGGGGCATAAAAAATTCTCCAAATCTTTCTTTTCGATGAACCACCAGAAACTAGTAGAATAACTATCTTAACTAACATTGAAAATGTTATTTTCAATAACATTCTCTTTTGGCATAAAGAAAATGGGAGAGTGTCACTGGGCCAATAACACTGTCAAAATTAGGGATAAGAAAACATAGAGGTGTTAGGAATTCAGCCAAACCCATATAACCTGCTGGTACCAGATTGGACCTGTGATACAGGTCTTGTACTTTATCTGGTGCAGTACAAATGTCTACTGATGCAGCAGTGATAACTTTGCTTGAGGACCTTGCTACATTCAGAAATCCAAGTCAGCCATCTCCCCACCCATGAGTGGACATAAGGAAGGAGGTGGAGGGGGTGTTGTAAAAAGACAATTCAAGCCCATTGATGGGGGGAAGAAGCTCCTATTATATGTGCAAATTCATTCTCTTCAACTGAGAGAAACAAAACAAGAGATAATATAAGAAACTGACAATTTAGTAGTAATCATAAGAAGCACTATACAGAACAACTGTATTTATTTAAGTGATTATCAGAGATGAAGCTTCATGCAGAGAACTTTGTGTTTACTTCTGAAACAACCTTGTAGAGAAAGTTCTAGTGTCCCTGTGTTGCCAGTGAGCAAAATGAGGTTCAGCAGCCTACACTCATCATGTAAGTAATCAACACTGGACACAAAACTCATTTTGAGGTGCATCAAACCTCAGCCCACACTCTTTACCTCCATTGGAACTGCCTTTCCTATACACTGCCGCTTAAGCTACATAAGACCTGCACTGCACCATATGCGAATTGTTGGTGTTTAATAAGCCATATGGAGATTTCGCACTCTGTTCCAAGAATTCTGATGCAGAAGCTGCTGTTCTATAGATAAAGGAACTCCATCCTAGAATGTTTTACTAACTGCTCTTTGGTCCTGCTGTTAAAAGAGAAAAGGCAAATATTTAGGCCTTAATGGAGCTTGGATTTACTATATGCTTATTAATTCAGCCCCAGGGATGGCCTGTAATAGAAATTCACTAGAAACTCTCAGAAAAAAAAACCAACCAAAAATATGATATAAAAACCAAGAGAATGATATAAAGTGAGCATTCTGAAAGAATGGGTTCTGTGAAAACAGGAATGGAGACAGGAAGACCAGTTAGGAGGCTATGGGAGATACCCAGGCAAGAAAAGATGGTCACTTCTAGAGGTGAAGACAGAATGGGGACAGTCCAACATAGACTCCCTTGTTCCTTGTCTTAGTTACTTTTCTTGTTGCTGAGACAAAATACTCAACACCTACAAGTTAAAGGAGGACAGGTTTCTTTAGCTCACAGTTTGTAGAGGTTTCAGTTCATAGTCACCTGGCTCCCAAGGTCCCAGGGTGGCATGACAGACAGGCATCACAGAGGAGAAATGGTTCCCTGTGTGCAGAAGGAAGCAAAACAAGCAAGGGCCTTAACTGCGATTTTCTGCCCCTTTTATCTTATCCAGGCTACTTAGGGCAGATATCACTCAGATGCTTGGTCATAGTGTGTTTGATACTAGCATTATACCTAGCATTACACACTCTAGATCCAGTCACCTCTAAAAAGCTGCCACCAGGAATACTTGAGGCTTTGGGAGGACATGTAGACACAAGCCACAATATTCCTCTTACAGACAAGGGAAATGAGGCTTGTAGATTAGCTATCCCAATATTCCAATTACTTGCATCCTCGACAAAGTTTCATTTTTGACAAGATGTTCTGGCTGTCTCTAGTTCTTGCATACAGAAAACTTACTTGGTTAGTGTTTTTGGTGATTTGCACCTGCTGGAGTTGTTTGATTGACTTCACAAACTAGAGCCTGGAATTTAATCCTACAATCAGGAATCATTATATTGTTTGTAAACAATGACAGATTATGATAAATATGCATTCTGTTTAATTACTGCCTTCCCATGTGCTGTCTTCACTTTCTCATTTCCGTCATCCTATCACATCTTAATACCTGATTGTGTGTTCTCTAAGTCAGGGAGAGAAAAAATAGCCACAAATACATTGAAATGCAAGAAGACAGCCTTGTACCCTGATGATTCTTAGGACCAGGCAGCAAACCTGAAGTTCAGACACTATAGAAAGAAAACCCATTCTCTAGAGAATTCCTGAGGAAACTTGTAATAACCCGATTAAATCATGTAGTTCCTCCAATAAAACCATTCTTCTTTTGTCCTGGTTTAAAATTATCTCTGGTTATAAGCTTTGAGACCTTATATGATTTGGCTTGTGTCTCTCACTTTAACCTTATCTTCTACCATTCCTTCTTTGAGAACACATTCAATCCAAGTAAGTCTTCTTTTCCTTCCCTATGCATCCTATTTTGGGCTGTCTTAGGACCTTAGCATCTGCTCTCCCTTTTGCCAGTAATGCCTACTTCACAGTCTTTAGAGGTTGGCTTCTTTTAGATAGCTGATGCCAGTTCAAATGTCAGTTTCCCTGGAGATGACCTCTGATCCCTCTGCCAACAGACTATAACTCCCTAACCCTAACCTATTGTACCTTACTGTCCTGTTTTCTTTTCCTTACGGCTCTTAATATTTCCTAAAATTTTATCTTTTATTTGTTTACTTGTTCATCTCTTTTAGTAGAATGCAAATTGCTTATGGTCATAGAGTGTCTAGAAGACACCACTCATATATTGAAGGAATGTGAGGATCAAGTGAGGTAAAATGAGCAGAAAGAGTTCCATAATCTATTGTTATACAATTGTGGGTGCCGTGATTTCTCATTTTGTACAAGTTTTAAGTTCTCTTAAATCTTTGTTAAAATGAAATAAGTGTATTTTCCAACCAGGAACTGTCTTTCAAGTGAGAACTTACTTTTCAGGAGTGTATAACTTACAATCTAACGAAAGACAAGGTTTGCACAAGAGTAAAATTAAATATCTTGTATATAAATGTAAGCTATCCTGAATTCATTTTGCTGAGTTCTGTTTTCCTTTTTGCATCTTTCCATACTACCGAACTGTATAAATGCATGTATGTCACACAGAATTATAGAAACAAATGAGTCTTGAGATTTCTGAAGAGGCATGGAAAAGGGGAATTTGAACTAGGATTAACCAAGAAGGAGTTCAGGATTTGTTACTTTGAATGTTCTGCAGGCCTCCAGCAACTCCCAAATCGAACTCATTGTCTTCACCTTCTCAGGTTGCGCATCTCAGAGAATGAAAGCGTCAGGCACCAGGGACTAAGCCAGGGACTTCCGGAGCTCCTCTTTATGGGTCTCCCCTTTCAGCTGCATCTGTGCCCTTCACCTTCTGAATAGTCTGGAATCTGGTGGCTTCTTTCTACTTTCTTAGCTATATCTTATGCTATCCATTTCCTCAGTCCTGGATCATGTTAACAGCCCTGTAAGCAGTCTCTGATCCCTGTGTCATTTCTAATAGCTCTCAATTCTCCACCCTTTTTAAAAGCACTGACGATCTAGACACTAATGGTTTCCCATGTCCTCTTAACAAGGCCCCTCATCATGTAAATCTATGTCCCTCCCACCTTTGCTACTCAGTCATCACTTGTTGGCAGCTGGTGTACTGTTCTGGATCCCCAAATGCACCTTGCTTTTTCTCTCAATCCTGACCACTGCACATTATGTTTGATATCACACAGAAATTTTTATGAGTCTTTTTGCCCTAACATTATATATTTTTCAATCCTATCTAAAGCTAGATGCAATTTTCTCAAAGAATGCTGCTAGCACTTTTCCTACTACCTAAAGTTGTGTTAGGTGCCCTGGTAGATAGTCATGAGTGTTTCATTGTGTTGACACAGGATACTACCTTGATTCCTGTAATTTTTTTTCCAGATTCTTGGGAATTCATTGTGCTTCCATCACCTACCCTAACATTTTCTATTTTGCTTCTATTTCTTTTTTTTCTTTTTTGTCCCATTGATGTCTCCTTATTTGTATTCTTTACTATCTCATAAATGTGCTTTCTTAATCTTATTCTGGCATTAGTTTTGTATTTCTTTGTCCTCAGGTTTTCACTGTTCCCTACTTACTCTTTTTTGTTTTCTTCTTCTATCTTCAATATTTGAATCCCAACATTTGGGACAGAGTAATCAATATTACAGTTTCTAAATTGAATGATTTAATAACTGTTTTCTTAATAATGTAAAGAAAATGCTGCCTGTTTTTTTTAAATTAAAAGCAAAATTCTTTCAGAAATTCTTGTTACCTTTAGATTTAGCAAGATGTGATGAGAAAAAAAATTCTGTCTGACCAAAATGAGAAAGAAGTAGAGTGAAATGTTAAAGTTCCTGCAGCCATTCTATTTCTAGAATGCTTCACTTTTGGGTTTGTTTTTCAAACATCTTTTCCATCTCATTTTCCAAATGTTAACAATTAACAGTATGTTACTGAGGGCATAATCATCAGTTTGATGGAGTGTTTTGGATAGAATGTATATTGAAAGAATAGTAGATGAAATGAGGGGCTATCTGCAGTTATTTTCACGGAATTTTCCTCTGAAATATTCACAGTGTGATTAATGTTAACCTTACCAAGTTGTGAATAAAAATTAATCAAGTTTTGTTTTAAATCCATTATTCAATGTCCAGTGATTATATCCCAGGCATTGTCATAATCCTGTGGATAAACCATATCATTCAGTTCCCCTGTCCTACCAAAAAAATATGCTTATTTCCAAAATTGTCAAATGAGGAAATTGCAAGTCCATAGCAGAGCTCTGGTCCATTCTTGCTTCTTTGATTTAAACCCTGAGTTCTGAACTTCCGGAATTACTTCCTGGCACTCTGTGGAAATTGTGGCATTGGACTGTATGCATTTGCATCATAGCTCCATTTTTAAACATGTTCACTTAGTTGCTTAACCTCTCTGGGCCTCAGTTTGCTTTCCTACACAATGTGAAGGTCAGCAGGGACTACTTCACAGAATTGCTCTACTCCCAAACAAGAAAGTTCCTGCAAAGGAAACTGGAAAAGACAACTGGAAAAGACAAACTGGAGTTAACTCAGTTTAACATTGCCTATTATTTTTACATAATATTAATATAGATTTTGACTTTATGGGGAAAATTTTTACTTAGCTTCATTTTTTGTCCTATTTTAAAATCTTAATTAAAAGAATAGTAATTAAATAATGGCCAGTCTGTGGAGATACACATTTATTCAGAGCTGCTGAACTCTGCAAGACCTATTATCATCTGAAGCCAGCCTGGTGCAAATGAGATGCTCTTCCCATTTCACATAAAATGAAAACTCAGTATCCTTTGTCTCTTTGCACCAAGCTTCTGCCAGGGCTCATCATGAATTGAATGGTTGACTTTTTGCCTGATAAACTTCTGTCAAAAGGCAGTGTTTCACAGAAACATCACAACATAGTGATGAAACATTACCTTGCTGTCAGAATACCCAAAAACCAAATCTGATTTTTGACTGTTACTAGCTTTGTGACCTGTGAGACAATTAGTAAAATTCTATTTAGTTTCCTTCTTAAGTAGGGATATCTATGTCAAAACAATGGATTTTAATCCAGTGGAGAGTGGAGGTAACCCCCCACTCTCCACCGGGGAACATTCGGCAGTGTCTGAGGACATTTTCATTTGTCTTGACTTTGTTAGAACGCAGTGAATGGAGGCCAGAGATGATGCTATACATGCCATAGTGCATAGGACTGTCTCCCACAAGGAATCAAGTAGATCAAACTGAGGTTCAAACACCTTGACTTAGAGAGTTAGTGTCAAATAAAATGTTTATAAATGATTTACTGACATACATGATGCATGGCTGGTGCTCACAGTTTATGCATTCATCGAGAGTTTCTTGAAAGTACCATTTTCCAGGCATTGCCCAAGCCTGTGAGTTCCCAAGCTTCCTCTTCTGTAGGGTCCAAGTATGGTGATAAACTAATTGAAACTGAGACACTTGAGATTTATTTTTCTGTCAAAGGTATATGCAGTTAAAAAATTATCTTTTAATGTTTATTATGAGCAAATCTTTGACAGAATATCAGCCTTACTGGTTTGTACTGGAAAACAGTGAGTCTCCTTTAGCTACTTATTTACCCTAAAATATAGGAATCAGGCATTATAAGCTTTGCCTTTTACTCCACTGCCTTTAAGGATTTAATGAGATGATGCAGGGAAGGTGCCCAGCCTCATCCAACTTAGGTTAGGTACTAGATGATATCACTGCTTTTAATCATTATATAGTTCACTCTCTCTCTCCCTCTCCCTCTCTCTCCTGCATTATACATGGTTAACTATTATACATTGCAGGAATTGTCTTTCTCCAAACTATTTTTTCCATTGTTTCCATTATTTACCTTCACCATACTCAACAACAGTCCTCCTGAGACTTTTTTTCCCACTCCCAATTAATAGACTGGGAAACCTTTTCCAATTGTTATATCTGTCTTGGGCCACGTGATCCCACATCTTCCCAGCTGTGTGTCTGGCATGTTCTCAAATGGCCTTCCAGAATTGAATTCTGACATTGTTACAACTTTTCTCTTCCCAGGCTCTTGAGGATTTCTCATTACAAGGAGAGTACTCAGTGGCCTCTTCATCTTTCCAGGTCTCACTGCAGTTCTATTTCCAGACCCCTGTTGTGTCCATGTGAACCTACCAACAGTGAAATTACACATTATGTTCCTGGTTGACCTTCTTGTGCATTCAGAGTTTTCTGGTAGACATTAACTTCCTTCAGAGCAATTTGTGACTTGTAATTGTTTTTGCAAGTTTACTTATTTTTTCTGCTTCTCTTAAAATTCACTGAGTTCTCTAGCTCTTGAACAATTGCCCTGGGATAACATGTTTTATTGTTTTAACCAAAAAATCAATGAAAGTCTAAGTTAGCATTTTAGTTTAAGCTGCCAATAAGCATGTATTACTGTGTTTGCTTTTTTTCTGCCTTTAAGAATATAGCACGATACCTGGATCTTAAATATTTACTAAGCAGAATTAGCAAATACATCTCTGTTGACTAGGAAAGGTTTTTTTCCATGAGTTTATTAAGTCTACATTTCAAATATTGCTGATTGCTACTAGAGCAGTCATGGTAAACTGACTATAGGTGGAAGAATATGAAATATCCTACATATCAGGGAACGTGTAAGGACATTTTGTCTTCATTTAGTCATTTTCAATTATTTTGGATGAGCCAGGGGAAGGGAATTGACATTTTTTGCAAAGATGTAAAGATAAAAGGTCTAAGGAAGCCTCCATTTTCAAGCTGTTCCTGAGTATTTCTAAGCATTATTAAAGAGTTGGTTGGTCTCACTGGGATGGTCATGTTTTAAAGTTAATAATTTAAGACTTTTAGCCTGTGCATATTGCTAAATATCTCTTGTAGAAACTTTTTATTATGTTGGTCATGTGGTACCAAAAGGAGCGAGCTTTATATTTAAAAAGATCTGGGAAGGTTTGCGGGAGATTGAAAGATGGCCGACTGAGTGGTGGCACAATAAGAGAGCCTCTCTGAAAAAAAAAAAAAAAAAAAAAAAAAAAGAGGAAAGAAGAAGAAGAAGCATGGACGGAGGGCTGGAGCTGGGCAAGCCCTGGTCACTGTACCAGCATGCCTTAGAGTCAGGCAACTCAGGATCGAGCTGAGATTGTGGCCCTGCTGAGAGCGGGGGTAGGTGAGCTCCAGACCTTCAGCTGGGGGAGGCGCTGTGGCAGGGAGTGGAAACAGCCCATCAAGCTGCGTGAATTTTGGTGAGTGACGGGAACTGGATTCCCCAGATCAGGAGGACCAGCTAGATGACATTTTGGAGTTGGGCAGGGCCAGCTTAAATCAAAACCCGAGGCATCAACGCATCTGTCAACGACTCCTAATCCAAAGCAGATTGGTGGGATCTGCTTGGGCTGGGCCAGGCCCCTGGTTGAAACCCAATATCCAGGGTCAAGGCTGCTGTGAGCCAGTGGCATCCCCAGGGAACACACAAACTTGCTGAATCAAACTGGTTGACTGGCGTAGGGGAAGGGGCTGGCTCTCAGCCTGCAACTGGCAGATCCGCAGTAGACTGGGGAGCGGCACTTCCCTAGCCAGTGTGCTGCAGAAAAAACTGTAAGCAATACAAAAGGCCCAGAGACCTCCACTACCCACCTGTCTGAAGGGGGCTGGAAACATGACCAGACAGAGAAACAGCAATAGGTCTCTAACTGCAGAACCAGGGAAAGTGAGTCCAGCAGAGGTAAATGCAGAGGAGGTTGAGAGCAGCAAACCTGTAATGTCAGAGACAGCCTCATTGGAAATGAAGAAATACCTCCATGACCACATCAACAAATTTAAATCTGAAATTCTAACTCAGGTGAAGCAAGATATAAGAAGATTAATAAAAGAAGTCCTGAGTAATCCTCAAGTAGACACAAATGAAAGAATAGAGGAACCCAGAGAAAGGAGAGAAGCCTTTGATGAAGAATATAAACAAAACCTAGAATACATGAAACAGATCCAAAGAGAATATCAGGAAATTAAAAACTCCATTGAAAGCTGGCAAAACCTTTTAACAGAAACTAAAGACAAACTTTCAAAACTTGAAGATAGATTTGCAACGTATGATTGTGAAAGAAGGATCTCTTAAAAATAACAAGGAACCAGGAAGCAATGATACAAAGGCTAGAAGATGACAAGAGGATTTATAACCTAAGAATAAAATATGTAAATGAAGATGCAGCAACAAATACAAATGAAATAAAAAGTCTATTCAGAGAAATAATTAAGGAAAACTTCCCAAACATAGGTAATGAAAGTGAAGTTCAGATAAATGAGGCATACAGGACTACAGCCAGCTACAACCAAAACAGATCTACACTGAAACATATAATAATCAGGATCCCAGAAATCCATCACAAGAACAGAATATTAAAAGTAGTCAGAGAAAAGAAACAGATTACCTATAAGGGAAAACTCATCAAAATCACAGCAGACTTCTCAGTGCAAACCATCAAATCAAGAAGAGCTTGGAGTGAAATATTCCAAGCCCTGAAAGAAAATAACCTCGAACTCAGAATGATGTACCCTGCAAAACTGTTTCTCAAAATTAATGGAGAGACAAGATATTTCCACAACAAAGAGGAACTGGGGGAGTTTGTGACCACCAATCCAACCCTGCAAAGAATACTGAAGGACATTCTAGAGAGAGAGAAGAAAATCACCAGGGTTCCAGGAATAATGGCAGAAAGGCCTCAAAGAAAGGGGCAGACAGTGGAATGAAGGAGAAAAGTAAACAAA